>CAMAPE010000098.1:600000-875000 GCA_945859875.1 Cuscuta europaea
TTCAAAGTTCCAACGGCCGTTAAACTAACGGGAAATTTTCCAACGGCTATGAGCCATTCGACGAAACATGGTACTGTACACGCATTAAATGCTCAATTAATGCGGTATGTACGAAGAGATATTTAAAGTTGATGATTGACCATGTGAATGTTAGTATATATGTCCTAGCGACAATCATTTCTTTAAAGACATATGTACTTGATCACATTTAGTTTTTATATTTGATATATACATGGTATTACACTTTATGAATGATTGTTTTCGATTGTCAATGTTTTATTCATAATTGTGTTCCCTTGGATTTATGTTATCAATAAGTAAGTGGGAGCTTATATGATACAACATAAGGTCCTAAAATAGCCCCAATCAATGATCATCAAGAATGGGATATTGATGATATGAGATAAGATTGGTATGTGGACTGCATCATACTTTTAGAAAGTATAGTTGATCTCACGACTATGAGTTCCTGTAATTCATGATTGTCACATAGATATTTTAGAGAATATTGGCATACCCACCGAGAAACCATTTGATAAGTTCTATTCATGTGTCTATGGGATTATCGGCGTATAGAGTAGTGTAATAGTCCTCCGACTTGAGGTCAATACGTACTACATATGCGGAGTGATGTACTTTGACCATGACCAACGCTTGCACTCCAATCGGGGTAGATACGGCATGTGTTGGGTGCATCACGAAGCACATGGAGTAGTAGTTAAGCCAAGAAAGGATTCATTCCTCATAATAGATTAAGAGAGAACATTCTACTTCTCATATCTAGATGGATCATAAAGTCATTGGCCAATGCAAAGATATATTCGTTTTGGATATTGAATATGATCGTTATGGATCATCTAGAAAGATTGAGAGACAGAGACTGAGTTATTGGGATAGACACTATATCATGTTCTAGACTTAGTTGAATGTTCGCTGAATGAAAGGACCGTATCACTATGAGCTCTATATTACATGGAGTTTGTATAGTCCTCGCAAACGTCCTTATATATTAGGTTTATCTGGAGAATCGTCTAGGGATTCGCTAAGACCTTAATTTGATTAGTGCTTAATATATAAGGCCCTATGGGTCACACAACAAGTGATTATACCTTCCGATTGAATTGTTAGAAGGAATTAAATATTATTAATTGGATTAAATAATATTTAATTCGTAATACTGAAAATGAATTAAATATTAATTAGATTAAACATATTTAATTCATGAAGCTGAAGGAGAGTTCTATTTGATAGAATTAATTAAGTAAGATAAATTAGATTTATCATACTTAAATAAGATGTATTTATTATTAAATAAAGTAGATATTTTCTTTTGTAATTTGAAATTAAAAGAAAAGTAAATAAAACAAATATTAATATATAATAATTAGAAAGTGGCGTGCAGCCACATTTCAATTATTATTATTATTATTTTGTTTTGTTTTATCTACTTATTTAATTAATTAGGAGTATTGGTCCTAGTAGGATTAGAACTCATTAATTAGAAAGACTTTCATTGTGATTGGAAAACTAGTTTCGAACTAGTATAAATACATCCTTCTCCTTCATAATTCATAGATCAGTTTTATAGATTCAGTATTACCAGTTTATTTCTCTGCCAAGAGATTTCCTAGCCTTTCTCTAAGGGAGATCTAACCATTCTTTCGGAAAGGAGAAATCACGTGGATACCTAAGGTCAAGGATTATCACCGCTAGTCTGGGAGATCTGTAAGTTCTAACTCAGATCTGTTATTATTGTTATATTCGTTGTTTTGTCATAATCAGGGAAGATCTGTTTGGGAAAATTTTAAACTTCCGCTGCTGTACTTTCGAGGTATGTCACATCAATTTCCTAACAGTGGTATCAGAGCCAAACTGATTTTAATGACATTGCACGAAATTGGCATGAAATTTTCGCCGGTACTATATAGTTTCGGAACGTGCCGTTTTTTTTTTTGCCTGATCTTGATATTCAAAATTAGATTTGTTAAGATCTGATTTTAGAAATTAAAACCATTGTTTGCATCCTAGAGTTTCTTCTTAGTTGGTGGATTTGGAATCTAGAATTTGGTGATATGGTTATGCGTTTAAAACAAAGGAATGGGAGATGCGGGTGTTTCTTTGAGTTCAGCCACATTTTTTTTGCAAAAGGAGATGACTAGGTCGTTGATCTTATCAACTTGGGAAGTTCTCCGAAGTTTTCTCTTGCTGTCGCTGAAGCTAATCACCAAAAGTTTTTTTTTAATGACAAATTTAGAGATTGGATTTTTTTGGAGTCTTACCTTGTAGTTATTTTAGAGTATCCGTTTATTAAAATTGGTTGCTCTAAGTAATTGTTTTCAATTAAAAGTTTTATTACGAGTCAAACTCTAGTTTGATTAAAATGCGAAAATTGTGAAAGTCCAGGTACGTAGTTAATTATTAAAATTAACCTTGTTTTAATTGGATTAGATGATCTTAGAGATCAAATAAGTTTAATTTTGATGAACTTTTATTACTACGTATTATTGTTTTTCAGAATGCTTAATTAATTGTTTGACTATTGTAATTGTTTATAAATTAGATTTATAGTGCATGCTTTAATTTATCTGTCTGAGTTAGATCTCGTTAACATATTATTTGATAATATGTTCTAGCATCTTGATTAAATAAAGTAATTTAATACCCCGCTAAATGTTCCCCATAAGTTAAAATTTAAGTCTTATCTGGGATAACGACATCACCCATCATAATTAAATTAGTAGATATATTTTTTCGTTGAAGAATATTTCACCCAAGTGTTTATTCCATTCGACAAAATATAGAACTAATTTATAGATACATATGTTTGTGATCATGTGATGGTTTTGACTTACTTAAATTAGCTCGAGTCGCCCAAGTGTCAGTGTTAATTTAGGGATGTCGATCAATTTGAAAATTGATCAACCAAGAGTTGTTTTGATGCAATTGGTCTAGGGACCTACCCATTATATTATTGTAGTGATCAGCCCAAGTTGGGACTATAATAATATGAATGTGGATCTTGGCCACTATGATTGTAAAACATTCCATGTTCCTTTTATTGGGGTCAAAGAGCATGTAAAATTAGTGGGAACTAAATAATTAAAAATCCATATTATTTAGTTAACTATATGTGATCATAGGAATTAATATATGATTTTAATTCCGTTCTATTTGAACTTCTTTAGGCCTTTTAGGTATGTCGAATTTATCATTGAGAAGTATCTTGGATACAAATAATCTGATTGAACCAAACTTTCTAGACTTGGAACAAAATATGTGTTCCGTTCTTAGGCAAGAAAATATCGAACATGTATTTGATACATGTGTACCCGAGATCCTTGATGTTAGCTCTTCTGAATTAGCCATGTTTGACAAGGACATTCAGAAGAATCACATTGCTAAGGTACCAAAGGATGTATGTCTCTACTGCAAAGAGACAGAACATTGGAAGAGAGATTGTGAGATATACAGGACTAATCTAGCCAAAGCACCGAGTGCTTCTAGCTTAGGCATTTTTGTCATTGATATTAATATGTCTACAACTAACTCTCACTGTTGGGTATTAGATACGGCTTGTGGCTCACACATTTGCAATAGTGTGCAAGGCCTAAATGACAGTAGAGCAGTTAGGCTGGGTGAGATTGACCTACGTGTAGGAAATGGAGCAAAAGTTGCTGCTGAACGTGTAGGGACTTATATATTAGATTTACCCAGTGGTTATAGATTAGAACTAAGTAATTGTTATTTTTTTCCTTCTATAACAAAGAACATAATTTCCATTCCTATGTTAGACATTGAGGGTTTTTCTTTTCATTTTGCTAATAACACTTGTTGTTTTTCACAAAATGGTATTGTGTATGGAAATGCTCCTCTTATGAATGGTTTATATGTTCTTAATTGTAGACATGACATATTAAATGTACAAAATAAAAGACCAAGGTTAAGTAATCTGAAAAATACCACATATCTTTGGCATTGTAGGCTTGGTCATATTAATGAAGCCAGAATAGCAAGGCTAAGTAAATTAAATTACTTAACACCATTTGATTTTGAATCATATGGTAATTGCGATTCGTGTCTCTCAGCTAAAATGACGAGTAAACCTTTTCTTGGAAAAGGACTACGGGCCAAAGAAGTGCTTGAATTGGTTCACACAGATGTGTGTGGACCATTCCGAACTCAAGCTAGAGGAGGTTTTTCTTACTTCATCACGTTTACTGACGATTTCTCTAGATTTGGATTTGTGTATCTTATGAAACACAAATCAGAAGCTTTTGAGAAATTCATGGAGTATAAGGCTGAAGTAGAGAAGCAACTTGACAAGAGTATCAAGACTCTACGATCTGATCGTGGAGGGGAATACTTGAGTAAGGAGTTTCTCGATTACTTAAAAGGTCAGGGAATTCAGTCACAATGGACTCCTCCAAGAACACCTCAATTGAATGGTGTCTCTGAAAGGAGAAATAGAACCTTGTTAGACATGGTTAGGTCCATGATGAATTCCACGTCTCTTCCAACATCTCTTTGGGGGTATGCATTGCAAACTTCGATATACATTCTGAATAGAGTTCCATCTAAATCAGTGCAAAAGACACCATATGAGTTATGGTGTAATAAGAAGCCTGTTCTTTCACATATTAAAGTGTGGGGTTGCCCTGCTTATGTAAAGAAATTGCACACTGATAAGTTAGGAGCTAGAAGTGAGAGATGTTATTTTGTGGGGTATCCTAAAGAAACTAGGGGATATTATTTCTATCATCCTGAGGAACATAAAATCATTATTTCCAGACAGGCACGATTCCTAGAAGAAGACTTGGTCTTCAAGGAATTCAATCGTGAGAAGATAGTACTAGAAGAAATTCAAGAATCACAAAATAACATAGAGGATGAAGACTTGTTAGATGGTCAAAACAAGGATTCAGTGGGAGGATTAAGCGGGAGTATGTCTCTAGGAGGATATCCTTCAGCTAGTGGGAGTAATATAGGAAGCACCTCGCACCAGCAAGTGGTTCCTATTAAGCATGAAAGAAATGACATGGTTGTCATTCCTTTTGCACCTACTTCTCCTTCTCTGGAAACACTTAAAAGTGTAGCACCAGAAAATTCTCCGAGCATTGGACAGTCCAATGCAAGAGAACCTCTTCACAATCAGAATGAGCAGCCTGAACAATCGCAAAATATTCAACTTCGTAGGTCTACTAGGATTCGTCATGAACCAACTAGGTTTGGCTTCCTCATGGAGGATCATGATGATGTTGAAATTCCTGACAAGGATGAACCTAAGACTTACACTGAAGCAATATTAGATATTGATTCAGAGAGGTGGCAAGAAGCCATGAAATCTGAAATGGACTCGATGTATATCAATCAAGTATGGAATTGACTAGTGGCTAAAGGTTATAGTCAAAGAGAGGGAATTGACTATAGTGACACCTATTCGCCAGTTGCAAAACTCAAGTCCATTCGAATTTTGCTTGCGATAGCAGCATACTATGATTATGAAATTTGGCAAATGGATGTCAAAACTGCTTTCCTTAATGGAAACCTCAAGGAGGAGGTGTACATGGTACAACCTGAAGGTTTTATATCCAAGTCAAATCCCAAATCAGTATGTAAATTGGAGAAATCCATATATGGGCTAAAGCAAGCCTCAAGGAGTTGGAATATCCGTTTTGATGAAGCGGTCAAATCGTTTGGCTTCATCAGAAGCAATGAGGATGCGTGTGTATATACAAAACGCATCAAGGATAGCGTGGTCTTTATGGTCATATATGTTGATGACATTCTGATCATAGGGAATGATATCCCCTTATTGAAGTCCGTGAAAGAATGGTTATCCAATATCTTCATGATGAAAGATCTAGGTGAAGCCTGTTATATCCTTGGGATTAAGATCTATAGAGACAGAGTTAACAGGATGTTAGGTCTTTCACAATCCACGTATATTGACAAAATACTACATCGATTTAAAATGGAAGAATCTAAGAAAGGATTCCTCCCGATGGGTCATGGGATATCGTTATCAAAGAAGGATAGTCTTTCAACTGATGATGAGATCAAACGCATGAGAGGGATTCCATATGCTTCTGCAATTGGTTCAATCATGTATGCTATGATCTGTACTAGGCCAGATGTGGCTTATGCACTTAGTATTGTTGGTCGATATCAAAATAATCCAGGAGAACGACATTGGAGTGCTGTTAAGACTATTCTTAAGTATCTTAGACGAACTAAAGAATATTTCTTGGTTTATGGTGGACAAGAGAAACTAATAGCATCTGGTTACTCTGACGCTAGCTTCATGACAGATAAGGATGACTATAAGTCACAATCAGGTTATGTTTTTAATCTCAATGGAGCAGCAGTAGACTGGAAGAGTTCCAAGCAAGACACTACAGCTGATTCGACAACAGAAGCCGAGTACATTGCTGCATCAGAAGCAGCTAAAGTGGTCGTATGGATACGTGAATTCCTCAAAGAATTAGGGGTTGTTCCAAATGATAGTCATCCAATAACCATTTATTGTGACAATACTGGTGCTGTTGCACAAGCAAAGGAACCAAGATGCGACAAGAGGAATGGACATGTGCCGAGGCGCTATCATGTGATTCGAGAGCAGATAGCAAGAGGAGAGGTTGCAATAGAACGTGTTTCCACTGAGGACAATTTGGCCGATCCCTTCACCAAACCTTTGAGCTGTGAGAAACATACTAGACATTTTGAGAATCTAGGTGTTAGACGCATTGGTGATTGGCACTAGGCCAAGTGGGAGATTGTTAGTACATATGTCCTAGCGACAATCATTTTTTTAAAGACATATGTACTTGATCACATTTAGTTTTTATATTTGATATATACACGGTATTACACTTTATGAATGATTATTTTCGATTGTCAATGTTTTATTCATAATTGTGTTCCCTTGGATTTATGTTATCAATAAGTAAGTGGGAGCTTATATGATACAACATAAGGTCCTAAAATAGCCCCAATCAATGATCATCAAGAATGGGATATTGATGATATGAGATAAGATTGGTATGTGGACTGCATCATACTTTTAGAAAGTATAGTTGATCTCACGACTATGAGTTCCTGTAATTCATGATGGTCACATAGATATTTTAGAGAATATTGGCATACCCACCGAGAAACCATTTGATAAGTTCTATTCATGTGTCTATGGGATTATCGGCGTATAGAGTAGTGTAATAGTCCTCCGACTTGAGGTCAATACGTACTACATATGCGGAGTGATGTACTTTGACCATGACCAACGCTTGCACTCCAATCGGGGTAGATACGGCATGTGTTGGGTGCATCACGAAGCACATGGAGTAGTAGTTAAGCCAAGAAAGGATTCATTCCTCATAATAGATTAAGAGAGAACATTCTACTTCTCATATCTAGATGGATCATAAAGTCATTGGCCAATGCAAAGATATATTCGTTTTGGATATTGAATATGATCGTTATGGATCATCTAGAAAGATTGAGAGACAGAGACTGAGTTATTGGGATAAACACTATATCATGTTCTAGACTTAGTTGAATGTTCGCTGAATGAAAGGACCGTATCACTATGAGCTCTATATTACAGGGAGTTTGTATAGTCCTCGCAAACGTCCTTATATATTAGGTTTGTCTGGAGAATCGTCTAGGGATTCACTAAGACCTTAATTTGATTAGTGCTTAATATATAAGGCCCTATGGGTCACACAACAAGTGATTATACCTTCCGATTGAATTGTTAGAAGGAATTAAATATTATTAATTGGATTAAATAATATTTAATTCGTAATACTGAAAATGAATTAAATATTAATTAGATTAAACATATTTAATTCATGAAGCTGAAGGAGAGTTCTATGTGATAGAATTAATTAAGTAAGATAAATTAGATTTATCATACTTAAATAAGATGTATTTATTATTAAATAAAGTAGATATTTTCTTTTGTAATTTGAAATTAAAAGAAAAGTAAATAAAACAAATATTAATATATAATAATTAGAAAGTGGCGTGCAACCACATTTCAATTATTATTATTATTATTATTATTTTGTTTTGTTTTATCTACTTATTTAAGTAATTGGGAGTATTGGTCCTGGTAGGATTAGAACTCATTAATTAGAAAGACTTTCATTGTGATTGGAAAACTAGTTTCGAACTAGTATAAATACATCCTTCTCCTTCATAATTCATAGACCAGTTTTATAGATTCAGTATTACCAGTTTATTTCTCTGCCAAGAGATTTCCTAGCCTTTCTCTAAGGGAGATCTAACCATTCTTTCGGAAAGGAGAAATCACGTGGATACCTAAGGTCAAGGATTATCACCGCTAGTCTGGGAGATCTGTAAGTTCTAACTCAGATCTGTTATTATTGTTATATTCGTTGTTTTGTCATAATCAGGGAAGATCTGTTTGGGAAAATTTTAAACTTCCGCTGCTGTACTTTCGAGGTATGTCACATCAATTTCCTAACAGTGAATACCCTTTCGCGCCCAAAATAGCAAGTCAAGGACCAACCGGTCAAATCAAACAGTACAAATATTTAATGAAGTTGTCTTCTACACTCCAATGGGAAGACTGCTCCCAGTATATAAGATATCTTCGAAGGATTGGAAAAACAACGATTCAACGATCAATCTCTCTAAGTTCAAATTTTCAAACGCTCAAAGACTTCAACCTCTACTCATCACGAGCAACACACCTAAACGTTGGAAAAGATTATAAACTCCATATCTCTTCTTTCCAACGTGAGAGAATCATTCCTCCAGTTCTTCAACGCTTCTAAAGCCTCAACTACATATCTTTTGTGACGAAGCTACGCTGGAGAAAACAGATTTTAAATCAAACACTTCTTGAAAAAGAAGGGACGTCTCAAACTAGCTCGAATAAGTGAAGTGGAGATACTTCAAGAGACTCAGTGAAACGAGACCAGCCACCGGGAAGCAAGGACTGCATCCCGGGTGGCAACTAGGCTTGAATAAGACGTGGAGTGCTTCTTAAGTGCTAGGGACTAAGGTGTTGTAATAGTTGACTTACAAGCTTAGTGGAACAGTGGACTAGAGGAACGCGTTATTCCTTGAACCACTCTAAAAACCCTGGTGTCATTTACTTTACGCATTCACATTCTGCACTTAAGATTCTAACTGTCTAACTCCCAAGAACTTGGACTCTGTGTTCAGCAGATCTTGTTCTAAGAGTTATCAAAAAGGCATTTGCCTTAGTGTTTTCCTGAGGCTACCCGGACAGAACCTTATCCGCTGCCAGGTCTAGTTCTGTCATCAGAACTCGACCTTCTCTGTCATCAGAACCAGACCTTCTCTGGTAAGTCAGTGTTGATTCAGAGAAAAGTTTGAAAAATCTGAATAGTCTATTCACCCCCTCTAGACCCTTCACAATATAAACGGGGCCAACAAGTGGTATTAGAGCCTCCTCGTTCTTGTAATCTTTTAGGTTACTTGCTGAACATAGATCCACTTGTTTTCTTAGCCTCTGTTTAATTTCTTATTATGGATAACACTCTTTCAAAGAATCTGATGTTTTCAGATAGTAAGTTTGATGACTGGAAGATCCGCATGAAGGCCATCTCTGCGCACTCAATGATGAGATGTGGGAAGTTCTTGATGCTGGCCCCTTTACTGAGTTTGCCAAGGTGAAACCAGAGTATACTGTTGGTAGTGGTCAACCCCAGATGATCACAAACTGCGCCATGAATGGTCAAATGAAGAAAGGAGGAAATACAACCTGGGCAACATAGCCAAGGACATCTTGTACAAAGCTATTGATGACAAGTACTTCACAAGAATTAAGAAGTGCACCTCTGCCAAAGCTATCTGGGATACTCTTACCCTGATAGGAGCTGGTGATGAGCAGAAGAAAGATAACAAGCTGACCATTTCTATGAAGAAGTTTGAAGACTTCAAACTTCTACTCAAAGAGTGCATATCTGAGATGTATGCACTCTTGCTCACCCTTACTGCTGAGATCTCAGAGCTTGGGAAGGACCTGACTCCCAAGGAGATCAACTTGAAGGTTCTCAGAGGTCTACCCTCTCCCTGGAAGATGAAGGTCACTGCCATGAGAGACAACAAAGATCTCAGAACCTACAACACTGAGAAACTCATCTCTGATCTCAAGTCTTATGAGTTCGAGATGAATGAAGAGGAGAAAGAAGAAGTTGAGGATAGAACAACTACTGCCCTCACAGTCAGCACCTCACAGGTAAATAATTTTGACCCTTCCATACTTTTAACTGACGAATATATGGCTGCCTTTGCCTCAAAGTTCAGGAAATTTATGAAGCCCAAGGATGGCAGAAGTCCATCCTCCTGCAGAAAGCCCTTCCAGAAAACCAAGTCATGAGAATGAAGTTGTGAGCTTCTCTGCTACAATTGCAGACAACCAGGGCATTTCAAAGCCAACTGTCCACACCCCATAGTCTCTAAAAGGCAAGGCTAAGAAGAAGAAAAGAAGTATGAGCATAAAAGGAGGAAGACACTCATCACTGAGCAACCAGAGAAGGACCCCCTCTCTCAGATAGAATCAAGCTCAGAATCAGAATCGGGTGAGGCATTCTGTTGCCTGAAGACCTATGCCTTATGGATCAATATGATGATGAGGTATCCTCTACCTCTGCTTCTAGGCTTTCTTCGGTAGGCAAAGCTTTTGATTCAAAATCAATGTCTGAATTTTGGGAAGCGTTTAAGGCCATCCAAACCACTTACTCTTCAGTTAAAGAAGAAAACAGTAAGCTGAAGGTTGAAATTCTTGACTTAAGAAAGGAGATTGAGATCAAAATCAATCTTCTCATTAAGGAAAGAGATCAGCTGGAAGCTGAAAATGTTTCTCTTCTAAAGAGAGTAAGAGAAATAGAGTCAATTGAGATCAAGTACAACACCTATCAGAAGGCCCAGTCTTCAATGGAAAGGTTACTACTTGACCAACAAATTGACGTTGGTTTTGGTCTTTGATGTGGCTCAACAGAATCAGGTGAGCCTTCTGTAATGCTTAGCACCAGAGTTGCTCAAGCAGAAAAGGTCATAGAACCACTGATTGTTAGCCCCATCTGCCAAGCTAGTGTATCTGGTACCAAGGTGGTTAATGAGATTGTCAGACCAGAAAACCAAAAGATAAAGGTTTAATCAAAACAATTTTTGAAAACTAATGAACCTGGCATAAAACCTAACAACAGAAAAGGTTTTCAAAATAACAAAAATCAAAGACAGAACTCTACCAGACACTCTCATGACTACCCCACCAGAAATGATCACCAGAAAGGCAAATATCAAGAGAAGGTTAACTTTAGGCAGAAGAGGTTGGCTGGTCAACTTCAAAAGCCCAAAGCTAACCGCGCCTCTGCTCTTGATAGTATATGGGACTTCTACCCAACCAGAAAAGCTATGCAGAAGTATGTAAAATGAAGCATGATCCTCACAAGCATCTGCCCAAGGTGAATCACACTTCCGTATACTATGACTACCAGGTGGACAATGGGTACCACCACCAAGGTTTCACTTGATGAGACCAAAGTGGTATCGGCTACCTAGACTGCATGACCCCCTAGGACCCAACATTGCTTGGGTACCTAAATCTTCCTCTTAATATTGCAGGAACTGTGTGCTGGAGCCACTGTGAAAGAGAATGGTACATTGATAGTGGATGCTCTGGGCACATGACAGGTGACAAGAGTTGCCTAACAGAGTTCCAGAAATGCAAAGGACCTAGAGTTACATTTGGAGGTAATAACAAAGAAGGTCAAATAAAAGGAAGAGGCAAGCTAATCAAGAACCAGATAATCATTGAATATGTCTCACATGTTAAAGGCCTGAAATTCAACTTGCTGAGTGTTAGCCAGTTCTGTGACAAAGGCTACACTGTTGAATTTTCAAAAGAAGGTTGTTCTGTCAAGCATGAGACAACTAAGGAAGTGGTTCTGACAGCTACCAAAAAAAGAAACATATATGTTGTTGATGGTCTACTGCAAAAGTAGGAATTTGCCTGATAGCCAAAGGAGATTGAAAGCTTAGTTGGGAATGACATAAGAAGCTGAGCCACTTGAACTTCAAAAAAATCAACAAGCTAGCAAGGGATCACATTGTTGATGGACTGCCCAACATTGTGTACAAGAAGAAGAACCTGTGTAGTGCATGCCAGAAAGAAAAACAAGTGAAGAACTCCTTCAAACCCATTGCTGGAGATCTTTCTACAAGTCCTTTAAATCTGATCCACGTGGATTTATTTAGACCAGTAGAGACCCCAAGTGTTGGTGACAAGAAATACACTCTAGTCATGATGGATGACTATTCAAGATACACTTGGACAATCTTTTTGAAAAAGAAGAATGAAACACTGCAGAAACTACCATCTCTGTTGAAACTACTGCAGAATGAACAAAACCTAAATGTCAAGACCATCAGATCTGACAGAGGAACAAAGTGTGTCAACCAGGTCATAAAGGATTTCTGTGACCAGAATGGAATAATGCATCAATTTTCTGCAGCCAGAACTCCTCAACAGAATGGAGTTGAAGAAACAAGGAATAGAACACTGAAAGAAGCTGCAAGGACCATGATTGCTGAATCTGGTCTACCTCTCAGATATTGGGCTGAAGCAATCAACACTTCATGCTACACTCAGAACCAGAGCATGATTCACAAAACTCATAAGAAGACCCCCTATGAACTCTGGAAAGGAAGGAAACCCAACATCAACTACTTTCATGCATTTGGATGCAAATGCTACATACTCAACAATGGAAAGGAACATCTCAAGGTGTTCCAGGAGAAAGCTGACGAAGGAACCTTCTTAGGCTACTCAAGCACAAACAAAGCCTATAGAATACTCAACAAGAAAACTCTCCTTGTTGAAGAATCAATTCATGTCAAATTTGATGATCTCAACCCTATTGAAAATATAACAGAAAACCTAAGAAAGCGAGTCTTGAAGAAACACCAGAAACGGTCACACCAGAAGTGGTCACACCAGAAGTGGTCGCACCAGAAGTGGTCACCAACTCTGTTATACCAACTCACATTCAGAATCATATCTTACAAGACAAAGACAGTGATGAAGAATCAGAAGATGAACAAGAGAGACCTAGACAACCTCTATCAGAACCTGATCTAACTTGGCTAAGAGATCACCCTCCAAACCAAGTGATTGGACACATCAAAAGTGGTGTGCAGACCAGATATGCTGCAACAAGAAGAGAAGCAATGTGTGCCTGCTACATATCTCAGATGAAACCCATGACTATAGAAGAAGCTCTTGCGGACTCAGACTGGATCAATGCTATGCAAGAAGAGCTTACACAATTTGAAAGGAATAAAGTATGAGAACTTGTTCCTAGAGCAAAGCACCAGAATGTCATTGGAACCACGTGGGTATTCAAGAACAAAGCAGATGAAGATGGCAACATTGTAAGGAATAAAGCTAGGCTGGTAGCTAAGGGAATACTGCCAAGAAGAATGAATAGATTTTGATGAGACCTTTGCACCAGTTGCCAGACTTGAAGCCATCAGAATCTTCCTAGCCTATGCTGCCTACAACAACATCAATGTCTACCAGATGGATGTCAAGTGTGCATTTCTGAATGGAGAACTTGAAGAAGAAGTTTATGTGGAACAACCACCAGGTTTTATCATTCCTACTCAATCTTCTTGTGTCTACAAGCTTAGAAAGGCCCTCTATGGTCTTAAGCAAGCTCCCAGAGCGTGGTATCACACTTTGTCCCTATTCCCAGTGAACCATGGGTTTATAAAGGAAAGGTTGACAAAACTGTATTTCAGATCTCTGTTGCTAATCATATTCTGCTAGTACAAATATATGTTGATGATATCATATTTGGAAGTACCAAGGGAAGTACACCAGAGATCTAATCAAGAAGTTTGGGATAGAAGGAAAGTCCTCAGTGAAGATTCCCATGAACACTTCTCAAAGAATTGGTCCAGATGATGAAGGAAAAGATGTTGATGCAACAACCTACAGAGGAATAATAGGATCTCTTCTGTATCTAACTCCAAGCAGACCAAACATATCATTCTCTGTTGGAATCTGTGCCAGATACCAGTCAAAGCCCAAGGAGAGCCATCTAAGTGCTGCAAAAAGAATTATCAGATACATCAAAGGAAATCCAAATGCAGGCCTATGGTATCCAAAGGGAGGTAACTTTGAACTAATTGGTTACTCTGACTCAGATTTTGCAGGTTGCAGGTTAGACAGGAAGATCACCTCTGGTCATTGCCAATTGCTAGGTGGCAGACTTGTCTCCTCGTTTAGAAAGAAGCAGAACTCCATCTCAACCAGTACAGCAGAAGCTGAGTATATTGCTGTTGGAAACTGTTGCGCTCAACTTCTGTGGATGAAGCAACAACTCAAGGATTATGGCATTCATGCAAGGGAGATTAAGCTGCTCTGTGACAACACCAGTGCCATTGCAATCACCCAAAATCCAGTACTTCATTCCAGGACAAAGCATATTGAGATCAGACATCATTTCATCAGAGATCATGTGGAGAAGAAACATATCAGTACGGAGCATGTACCTACAAAAGATCAACTTGCAAATATTCTCACTAAGCCTTTACCTGAGGCAAGGTTTAACAATCTAAGGAAAGAACTGGGAATGATGGATGATCTTCCCAGAGATGCATGAATCAGAGTTGCCCTGGACCAGAACTGCTATCTCTGAACCAGAAAACCACCCATCATAGTACCCCTTCTCTGATACAAGTTTTCTTACCAGAACCCCCCTACAGAAGTGGTTGTGGACTTAGTCATTTTTCGAGGTACGGGTAGACCTAAGTAATTGAACAGGTCTTTTACTATTTTATCCCTGATCATTATTTCTTTAACGGAAACGTCTTTCCACCCGCATTTCATTAAATGCTACCTCGAAACCCCCCATAATATAAAACGTCCACTAACCCAAAACCATTTATACCCACCATCCTCAACCTAAACCACTACTGCACTTTATCTCTCTAACATTTGCTCTCAAGCTTTCGAACCCTCCCAGAACTTCCAATCTCCAGAAATTCTCAAAGCCTCTCACCATCTGAAAATGAACTTCATCAACATTAATGACCTAAGCAAGGAGGAAGTCCAGACTCTCGTCAACAACATTTGTAAGGAATAAATGTATTTAGATTTTGATAATGCTAGGTTAATTAGAATTTTAAAGTACCCCATTAGCAATTTTGTATTAGAAATTTTCCTCTGTAAGTATTAGCATAGTCGACTGGCCAGAGACCCTCTTTGTCTTTCTGATCAGAGATGCTCTCAGAGATGCTCTCAGAGTTGTTCCCAGAGTTGCCCATCAGAGAAGCTACCAGAGTTGGGTACCAGATTTGGCATCAGAGGCAGTCATCAGAGTTTGAACCAGAGAGCCTCTTCAGACCTGCTCTTACTTAGCAGAATTCGATGGCACATTCCAACGGCCGTGAAACTAATGGGAAAAACCCTAACGGCTAGGAGCCATTCGACGGGAACATGGTACTGTACACGCATTAAATGCTCAATTCATGCGGTACGTACGAAGATATATTTAAAGCTGATGATTGACCATGCGGATATCCTTTCGCCCCCAAAATAGGAAGTCGAAGGACCAACCGGTCAAATCAATAGTACAAACATTTAATGAAGCTGTCTTCTACACTCCAACGGGAAGACCTCTCCCAGTATATAAGATACACTTCGAAGAACTACAAGGACAACTTTGCTACAATCTTAAAACGCACTTCAAGCTTTTCTAAGATTACAACTTCATCATCTTTGACAAGAAAAGCCTACTGTAGGAAAGATTTCAACTTCATATACCTCTTCCTACAATAGCAAAGTTCCTCCAGTTCTTCAAAACTTCGAAAGCCACGTTTATACATCCTTTGTGAAGAAGCTACGTTGGAGAAAACTGATCTTGAATCGAACACTTCTTGAAAAAGAAGGGACGTCTCAAACTAGCTGGAGTAAGTGAAGTGGGGATACTACCAAGAGACTCAGTGAAACGAGACCAGCCATCATGAAGCAGGACTGCATCCCGGGTGGCAACTAGGCTTGAAGAAGACGAGGAGTGCTTCTTAAGCTCTAGGGACTAAGGCGTTGTAAACTGTTGTTTTTGCAAGCTTAAAGGAACAGTGGACTAGAGGACCACGTTGTTCCTTGAACCAATATAAAAATCGCCGGTGTCATTTACTTTACGCATTTAATTCTGTTCTTAGGATTCTAACTGTTTAACTCAAAAGGTTGGACTCTGTGTACAACAGATCTTCCTTAAGAGTTATCAATAAGGCATTTGCCTTAGTGTTTTCTTGAGGCTACCCGGATAGAACTCAATCCGCTGCCAGGTCCAGTTCTGTCACCAGAACTCGACCTTCTCTGTCACTAGAACCAAACCTTCTCTGGTAAGTCAGAGTTGATTTAGAGAAAAATTTGATAAACTCGAACAGTTTATTCACCCCCCTCTAGACTGTTCCCTACATAAACGGGACCAACAAGTGGTATCAGAGCCTCTTCGTTCTTGTAATCTTTTAGGTTACTTGCTGAACAGAGATCCACTTGTTTTAGCCTCTTTTAATCTCTTATTATGGATAACACTCTTTCAAAGAATCTGATGTTTTCTGTTACCAAGTTTGATGACTGGAAGATACGCATGAAGGCCCATCTCTGCGCACTACATGATTAAATGTGGGAAGTCTTAGATGCAGGTCCTTTCACTGAGTTCACCAAGGTGAATCCTGAATACACTGCTGGTAGTGGTCAACCCCAAATGATCACTAAGCTTCGCCATGAGTGGTCAAATGAGGAAAGAAGGAAGTACAACCATGACAGCATAGCCAAGGACATTTTGTACAAGGCCATTGATGACAAGTACTTCACAAGGATCAAGAAGTGCACCTCTACCAAGGCTATCTGGGATACTCTTACCCTGATAGGAGCTCGTGATGAGCAAGAGAAAGACAACAAGCTCACAATTGCCATGAAAAAGTTTGAAGACTTCAAGCTTCTCCCCAAGGAATGCATAGCTGAGATGTATGCACGTCTGCTCACCCTCACTGATGAGATTTCAGAACTTGGGAAGGATCTGACTCCCATGGAGATCAACTTAAAGGTTCTCAGAGGTCTACCTTCACCCTGGAAGATGAAGGTCACTGCCATGAGAGACAACAAAGATCTCAGGACCTACATCACTGAGAAACTCATCTATGATCTCAAGTCTTATGAGTTCGAGACGAATGAAGAAGAGAAAGAAGAAGTTGAGGACAGAACAACTACTGCCCTCATAGCCAGCACCTAACAGGTAAATAACTTTGACCCTTACATACTTTTAACCGACGAATATATGGCTGCTTTTGCCAGGAAGTTCAGGAAGTTTATGAAGCCCAAGGATGGCAGAAGTCCATCCTCCAACAGAAAGCCACACCAGAAGACCAAGTCTTCAGAAAGCAATGGAGAGCTTCTCTGCTACAACTGCAGACAACCTGGGCACTTCAAAGCCAATTGTCCACACCCTCTTGTGTCCAAGAGACAAGGCCAAGAAGGAGAGAAGAAGTACGAGCACAGAAGGAGGAAGGCACTCATCACTGAGCAACCAGAGAAGGACCCCTCTCTGAGACAGAGTCCAGCTCAGAATCAGAATGTGATGAGGCATTCTGTTGCCTGGATACAGAAACTGAAGACCTATGCCTTATGGGTCAATCTGATGAAGAGTTAACCTTTACTTCTACATCTAGTTTTTCTTCGGTAGGCAAAGCTTTTGATTCAGATTCAATGTCTGAATTTTGAGAAGAGTTTCAAGCCATCCAAGCCACTTATTCCTCTGTCAAAGAAGAAAACAGTAAACTGAAAGTTGAGATTCTTGACTTAAGAAAGGAGGTTGAGACCAAAATCAATCTTCTCATTAAGGAAAGAGATCAGCTGGAAACTGAAAATGTTTCTCTTCTAAAGAGAGTAAGAGAAATAGAGTCAGATGAGATCAAGTATAACACCTACCAGAAGGCCCAGTCTTCAATGGAAAGGTTACTACTTGACCAACACATTAGCGTTGGTTTTGGTCTTAGTTATGGCTCAACAGAATCAGGTGAGCCTTCTGTAATGCTTAGCACTAGAGTTGCTCGAGCAGATAAGGTCATAGAGCCACTGATTTCTAGCCCCATTTGCCAAGCTAGTGTATTTGGTACTAAGGTTGTTCTTGAGGAAGTCAAACCAGAAAAACAAAAGATAAAGGGTCAACCCAAACAAATTTTGAAAAATAATGAACCTGGCAGAAAACCTAACAACAGGAAAGGTTTTCAAAATAACATAAACCAAAGACAGAACACAACCAGACATCCTCATGACTACCTTATCAGAGATGATCTCAAAAGAGGCAAATATCAAGAGAAAGTTAACTTCAGGCAGAAGAGGTTGGCTGGTCAACTTCAGAATCCCAAAGCTAACCGCTCCTCTGCTCTTGATAGTATATGGGACTTCTAGCCAACCAAAAAGGCTATGCAGAAGTACGTAAACAGGAAGCATGATCCTCACAAGCATCTGCCTAAAGTGAATCACACTTCTGTTTGCTATGACTACCAGGTGGACAATGGGTACCACCCACCAAGGTTTCACTTGATGAGACCAAAGTGGTACCGGCTACCAAGACTCCATGACCCCTCAGGACCCAACATTGCTTGGGTACCTAAATCTTCCTTTTATTGATGCAGGAACTGTGTGCTAGAGCCATCTCTGAGCAAGATTGGTATATTGATAGTGGATGCTCCAGGCACATGACAGGTGACAAGAGTTGCTTTACAGAGTTCCAGAGATGCAAAGGGCCAAAAGTCACTTTTGGTGGCAATGATAAAAAAGGTCAAACAAAAGGATGAGGCAAGCTAATCAAGAACCAGATAATCATTGATGATGTCTCATATGTTAAAGGCCTGAAATTCAACTTGCTAAGTGCTAGCCAATTCCGTGACAAAGGCTACACAGTTGAATTCTCCAAAGAAGATTGTTCTGTCAAGCATGAGACAACTAAGGAAGTGGTTCGAACAACTACCAGAAAAAGGAAAATATACGTTGTTGATTGGTCTACCGCAAAAGGTGGAATCTGCCTGATAGCCAAAGGAGATTCAAAACTCAGCTGGGAATGGCACAAGAAGCTGAGCCACTTGAATTTCAAAACAATTAACAAGCTAGCAAGGGATCACATTGTTGATGGACTGCCCAACATTGTGTACAAGAAGGAGAACCTGTGCAGTGCATGCCAGAAAGGAAAACAAGTGAAGAACTCCTTCAAGCCCATTGCTGGAGTTGTTTCTACAAGTCCTCTAAATCTGATCCACATGGATTTATTTGGACCAGTAGAAACTCCAAGTGTTAGTGGCAAAAGATACACTCTAGTCATGGTGGATGACTATTCAAGATACATTTGGACAATCTTTCTGGAAAAAAAAGAATGAAACTCTATAGAAGCTACCATCTCTGTTGAAACTTTTGCAGAATGAACAAAATCAGAAAGTTAAAACAATCAGATCAGATAAAGGAACAGAGTTTGTCAACAAGGTCATAAAGGACTTCTGTGACCAGAATGGAACCATGCACCAACTCTCTGCAGCCAGAACTCCTGAACAGAATGTAGTTGCAAAAAGAAGGAATAGAACTTTGAAGGAATCTGCAAGGACCATGATTGCTGAATCTGATCTACCCCTCAGATATTGGGCTGAAGCAATCAACACTGCATGCTATACTCAGAACCGGAGCATGATCCACAAGACTCACAGGAAGACCCTCTATGAACTCTGGAAAGGAAGAAAACCCAACATCAGTTACTTTCATGCATTTGGATGTCAATGCTATGTACTCAACATTTGCAAGGAACATCTCAAAGTGTTCCAAGAGAAAGCTGATGAAGGAATGTTCTTAGGCTACTCAAGCAAAGCCTATAGAATACTCAACAAAAGGACTCTACTTATTGAAGAATCTATTAATGTCAAGTTCGATGATCACAACTCTGTTGAAAATCTAACAGAGAAACTGCAAGAAGTGAACCTGGAAGAAACACCAGAAGTGGTGACACCAGAAGTGGTAACACCAGAAGTGGTCACACCAGAGTTGTTCACCAACTCTGTTATACCAACTCACATTCAGAATCCCATCCCGCAAGACAAAATAGTGATGAAGACGAGCAAGAAAGACCTAGACAACCTTTATCAGAACCTGATTTAACTTGGTTAAGAGATCATCCCCCAAACCAAGTGATTGGACAAATCAGAAGTGGTGTACAAACCAGATCTGCTACAACAAGAAGAGAAGCAGTGTTTGCATGCTACATATCTCAAATGGAACCTATGACTCTAGAAGAAGCTCTTGCAGACTCAGACTGGATCAATGCAATGCAAGAAGAGCTTACTCAATTTGAAAGGAACAAAGTGTGGGAACTTGTTCCTAGACCAAAGCATCAGAATGTCATTGGAACCAAATGGGTGTTCAAGAACAAAGCAGATGAAGATGGCAACATTGTAAGGAATAAAGCTAGGCTGGTAGCTAAGGGATACTGCCAGGAAGAAGGAATTGATTTTGATGAGACCTTTGCACCAGTTGCCAGACTTGAAGCCATCAGAATCTTCCTAGCCTATGCTGCCTACAACAACATCAAAGTCTATCAGATGGATGTCAAGAGTGCATTTCTGAATGGAGAACTTGAAGAAGAAGTTTATGTGGAACAACCACCAGGTTTTGTCATTCCTACTCAATCTTCTTGTGTCTACAAACTTAAAAAGGCGCTCTATGGTCTTAAGCAAGCTCCCGGAGCGTGGTATGACACTCTATCCCTATTCCTAGTGAACCATGGACTAGAGGAACACGTTGGAGAAAACTGATCTTGAATCGAACACCTCTTGAAAAAGAAGGAACGTCTCAAACTAGCTTAGTGGAACAGTGGACTAGAGGAACACGTTGTTCCTTGAATCACTATAAAAATCCCCAGTGTCATTTACTTTACGCATTTAATTCTGTTCTTAGGATTCTAACTGTTTAACTCAAAAGGTTGGACTCTGTGTACAACAGATCTTCCTTAAGAGTTATCAGAAAGGCATTTGCCTTAGTGTTTTCTTGAGGCTACCCGGACAGAACTCAATCCGCTGCCAGGTCCAGTGCTGTCACCAGAACTCGACCTTCTCTGTCACTAGAACCAGACCTTCTCTGGTAAGTCAGAGTTGACTTAGAGAAAAATTTGATAAACTCGAATAGTCTATTCACTCCCCCTCTAGACTGTTCCCTACATAAACGGGACCAACAACATTGTCACCGACATGAGGGTTGACATGTCGGCACTGCACTTTTGGCTGAAAACCAGAAGAGGATGAAGAAAATCATCCAAGGGATGAATGAATCTCAACTGAGCAAAGTGGTTGCTCATCCCTACGAAGGGTTCAGTACAAAGGATGTGGCCGAGTTTTACCTGAATGCCACCATCACCGGAGAAGCTGTCTACTCCCATGTTCAAGGCAAAAGCCTAAAGATTGATGCTGATGCTCTAAATGAGTTCTTTGGCATTCAACTTGACTCACAAGATCAAGACACCCCTGCTCTCATTGATCTAGAGATAGTGAATGTCTCTGTTCAAGCCTTCACTGAAACCTACTGCCGACCAGAAGCTGTCGGAGTAGAAAAACTTTTCATGAAGAAGTTCCCATTGAAGAAGGACTTTGAAAAACTAGTTAGCATCCTGCACATATGCCTGTGGTGCAAAACCGGATCTACTGACGAGATGAATGGCACAAATGCCAAAGCTATCTTTGCTGTTCATCGTGGGATGAATGTTAACTGGGGTCAGGTAATGCTCAAATCTCTCTCTGACTTCATCAAGAAAAAAGACAAAAAGACTGGCCTATTCTCAACCAAGATGGGTCATGGTTTACTCATTTCTGCTATTCTTGCTGCCCAAGGAGTGCAACTCAGGGATCCTTCACCCGCTGACTACTCCAAAACAATCTTCCTCACTGCCTCTCCAAAGCTCAACATAGCCATTGCTGCTAAATTAAAGAGGGAAGAAAGGCTGGAGAAGAAGAGAGAACAACAGGTTGTCAAACCTAAAGTTCCCCCCAAGAAGGTCTCTAAAAACCCCATTGAGACTTCTAATCAACCTCAGCAGACAAGGGTTGAGAAGGAGATCAGGAAGAAGAAAAACCATGAAAGGAAGGCCATACCAGAGAAGGATGCACCAGAGGAGTTTGCATCAGAGTTGGCCTCTCCCAATAATACCAAAGAATCTTCTACGAAAACGCGGAAATTGAAAAGAAGAAGAAAGTTGGTTGTTCAGAGTGAGGACTCTAATAGTTCCTCACCCCAACCTAGCAAGAAGAAGAAGAAAAGGGCAATCACCCCTGCTAAGGGATCAGACACTCAGAGGGAACCTGAACCAGAGGCACAACCCTCCTCTGTACCAGACTTGCCCAACACTGCCTCTACACCAGAACACCAAGTTTCACCAGAAATTGAGCCCATGACTGACTACAGAGTGGCTCTGGACAAACAGTTTGAAAGGGTACTCACCTGGAGAAGATGGAGAATGGGGCCACTCCAGAAGATTATCCAATACTTCGATCATTATGAAGAAGCTGCTATGCTTAACTGGGCAGGTACTGATGATGTATCCCAATGCTTTGATCTTAACTTTCTGACATCTGTCTTAGAAAAGAAGAAGGCAAATCACAAAGGAAAAGCAGTTCTGATATCAACCCCACCAGAGAAGAGTTGTACTGCCTCAGACAATACTGTCAAACCTCTGGAGGACCATGAGATTGAAATCTTTGAAGCCTGGATGTTTGAAAAGAAGGCCAAAGAATCCATGGACCCAAACTTCATGCCTGGAGAATCCTCTGTACCAAAGACAGAAGGACTAGCTATCCTAGGGCTAATAAGAGAATGGAGAGCATCTCTGATTGAAGAAACAGTCCTTGAGGTAATCCCTAACCTCCCCTCTGTTCATAATTCTACAAAACTCCCTCCTCCCTCTCCTAAAGCACCATCACCTAAACTTACCACACCTTGTTCCACACCTCCAGAATCCCCTCACAAACAAAATACTCCCTCCTCACCTCACCAAAAGACCCTTTCCTAGGAGAAAACCTCATCCAAATCATCATCCCCATCTAAACAGAAAACTTTTACACATGAAAAAAAACCATCTCCACAAAAGTCCAAGCCCCCCTCACCTTGCAAGAAAAACACCCCTACCAGAAACCGTTCACCCTCACCTCCACCACCATCTCCTCAACACCAGAGATCCATCTCTCACCAAAGCTCTCCCCACCAGGAAACCAAGTCTGCCACACCCTCTCATCAGAAATCACCATCCAGAGTTGCTACACCACAGAGGTTCTCTCATCACTTTGCAACATCCACTCCAAAGAAGGAGCCACTGCATCGTGTCCTCTCCTCTGATAGTGACAATGATGGATTCCTTTCATCATATCTGGCAGGAGATCTCACTTCAAAAGGGAGGAAAACACCACCAAGGAACTCTCCCAATAACCTACTGACAGAAATCCTATAGTACATAAGGGAAAAGGTTTGGAAATGCTAGGGTTTGAACATGAAGAACCTCAAGTTCCCTTCAACCAGTTTGTTCAAGCTGCAGAAGAATTTGGTGGTCAGATGTTGGATGGGATGAATAAGCTCGTCATGATCAATGACAAGCACTATGAACATCTGACACACGTCAACTATTGGAGGTATTGGTCCTACCAAGGCATCACTTCCATTTTATTATTGACTTGCACCCCATGTTTACTCCCACTTTTTTATCCCTTGTTTTAAATCTCTCCTAACCAATAATATGGTTGTTGACTTCGCTGGAGTGTGCCCCCTCTTTGCTGTCCGCTGCACCCCTCCTTGTACTATTTTGTTTTAGTCACTCGTGAGTGTATTATTGTTGGTCAGCCTATTATTTATCTATCTCTCTTCTTCCTTGAGAGAGCAGCCTGCAAGAGGTATCCCTAGAGAACAGTGCTCTACTTCTTCTTCCTTTCCTTTGTGTGAGTGTGAGAGAGAGGTTACTTAGTGGTAGAGAAGAAGCTTGGTGGTGAAGAGGTCATCCCTAGGTGTGGTGGTGTATGTGAGTTAGAGTGGTTGGAGACCTGAGCCGGAAGAGATGGAATACGATCCCAACAGTGGTATCAGAGACAGGAACCGCCGTCTGCTGCCGTCCGCCACCGTCCGCCGCAGCAACCGCCGCCATCCGATATTCGCCGATTGGAGCTTGAAATCGACTTCTTACTGAAGTTCGAAATCTCGTTCGTAGCTCTCTTCTCGAGTGCCCATCGTTGATTTCCGGAGGTCACAGACCGGATTCATTGCCTGGAAGTTTCCGCCGTCCGCAGCAGGAGCCACCGTCGCCAGAAAGCGTTCACCGTCCACCATCCATCCGCCTGGAAATCGTCACCGGAGTCGTCGTTGTCGCAGCCATCGTCGTCTGGGTGTTCGTCATTCGCAGAAGTCCTGGAGCTCGTTCGTCGATCGGGTCGCAGAAGACAGAGGGACGAAGTTGGGGCTTGGTACTCTTTTCTCGCGCAGAATCTGTTCTCTCGCACAGAAACGGGGACAAAAATTGAAGCTGGACACGCCTGGACTTTGGGCTGCACTGTTGAATTGGGTTGGCCTTTTGGACTGTTCACTGGACTTGGAGCTTGATATTGGGGCTGGACCTGGAGCAGAGGAAAGACTTGGTCTACTGCTCGGTCAACTTGGTCAAAGCTCAGTCAACGCCGGTCAAACGCAGTCAACTCCAGAAAATCCCAATTTTTTAAAAAATGGTTGGGTGAGGTCGAAATGCCTCTCTTAGGGTTTCGCTCCGGTATATTGACTTGAAACTCACCTTTATCGCTTTAGTAGTGATTTAGTCTTTTATTGTGTAGAAGTCTGTTTTA
This sequence comes from Cuscuta europaea, assembly GCA_945859875.1. NCBI lineage: Eukaryota > Viridiplantae > Streptophyta > Magnoliopsida > Solanales > Convolvulaceae > Cuscuta > Cuscuta europaea. Next base: position 624,913 of record CAMAPE010000098.1, read on the forward strand.
GGTTTATTACTGCTTTTAAATTGATTGAATTGTTGTGTTTGTGTTGAAAATTTATTATTTATTTGTACTTATACGGAAGAACAAGGGGTTTGAAATTGAGTTTGGTGCTCATTTATACTCCCCGTGTGTTCGTGCTAGTTGCTTCATATATTTGTAGCCTAATAAATACTTAAATTATTTTTGAGCAAAATTTACATTTTCTTTTGTTGCTTGTTTTTCTTTGTGAAAATGTCTGCTTATAATCAGTATGGTATGTGTCACGCCCCGGACCTACCCGGACACGTCAACAACCCGCCGTACAGTACGAATAGTCAACCGCAGTCCGACTCATCCATACTATACAAGGTGTCTTGAATACCATTCACACATAGTACATCCACAAACAAACATAATGTAAAATAAACATTTATAGCAGCGGAAACATTTAACGTAAGTGTTTATGCCACACCTAGGCAATCATGGGCGTACAAGCCCCCAAATAATTATTCAAAAAGATAATATCCATGAGCATTATTTAGGTTGTTTTCAAAACAGAAACGGAAGAAGCACGAACCACGTCTTCTCCCTTTGATCTTCCCGAAGCAACGGGCGGTGGCAGCAACCTTCAAGTTCTACCTGAAACTGTGAGGTGGCCTCCCCCGTGAAGGGGAGGTCAGTACTTGGAAATATTTGACAAGTACAATAGCAACTATACTAAGTATAATTGATGTTTTAATTTCTAAGACCCCCGACTTAGGGTACTATTATATTATAGGCCATAACCCTCGGTTACCCCTTTTTCTTTTAACTGTACTTACTTTTTATAGAGTCAAGTAGTCGGCCCGTGGGCCCATATTCATTTAGAATTCATCATTTCCATTCCCCCGTGACCGCAAGTCACGATAACCCCGTGGGGTCCCATCGAGCCCCAATTGTATAGCATGGGCTCGGCCCAACTACATTTCTATACAATCCTCTAACTCACTATAACATATCAAAATTTGTATGGCAAGGGCTCGGCCCAACTACGTTTCCATACCAACCATAACTTCGTGGCAAGGGCTTGGCCCAACTACGTTTCCACGGAGATCACATATGCATGGCAAGGGCTCGGCCCAACTACGTTTCCATGCTAATCATATTACATGGCATGGGCTCGGCCCAACTACATTTCCATGTCATCCTAGAATCCAACTCTAATTATTTTCATAATTAAATTCTCAAGCAATTCCTATGCCTAGAATCAATTTCCGTAGGTAGCCTTCAGGCCTACCCCTATCACACCTTAGTGTTCACACAATTCAACCTTAAGGTATCTCTTGAGACTACTTAAGGCATATCTATTCACAATCCTACCTCTTAGGATTTGTTTCATCATTTATTTATAATAATTCCCCGACTAGTATTTTGATACTAATTGGATACTCTTAGAACATGCCAAGTTCCTATTTTTCCAATTGACTTTTCATTTCAATTGATTTCCCAACACAAGTATAGTTTGATCTCAATATCAAAAATATCACTTTACTCCATTCATGAATTTCATACATGGCGTAAAGTATATTTTATCACAATGTCATCATAGTAATTCCATTAATATGCCGTTCCATTTATTTCACATAATCATACACAATTATTCTAAATTTGTATATCATGCTTCACTTACTCATATCAATATCATTTCATTTAGGCATTATTAATCATTAATAATCCATGAAAATCCCATCTAATTACTTTAGGCAATCTTATGAAATTAACTCACTAATTATAAGCAATATAGTCAGCCATCCTCACCTCGTGATGTGCTACAATAGTTGCCTTTGTTAAGCCGCTCGATCAATCCCCGTTCTAGGCCGATTGAAAGTGAAAATCAAGACTGCTGGGCCAAAGCCGGGCGGCTTTCACGAAAGCCGGGCGGCTTTCGTGGTCTGCAACTACGACTAGCTTCTTTGAAGTGGCGGTTTCCGGCGATTTCGACTCCTATCGATTTGCCAACCTTCCTAAGTTAATTACCACCACTTTATATCAATATTCTACACTTTTAAACGTGTAGAACTCATGGTTTAATCCACCATATGATTTCTCAAAAATCATACACCATAAAACTAGTTAAAAGGTTGTTTGTTGAGTTCTTACCTCAATAACAATTCTTTTCTCCTTGGAAGACCTTCCCTGAATCTTTCTCTGGGTTCTTGTCTTTGAGAGTTATCCTCCTGGAGTTCTCCTCTAATGAAAGGCCCGAATGGTGCTAGCATAGGGGTGTATCACCTATCCATTCAACCCATATGATTTTTTGGGTGATGGGGTCATGAGGGTGTAATCCTTGTCTCTAGGATGCTTCCTCCCCCTCCCTTGTGCGTACAGCACGTTTGATTGCTCCCCCTCCCTTATTGCTTGGTCAATCAGCACCCCTAAAAACGTGGGGTGGCCCCCACTTATGTGGGAGGTCATCCCATTATGTCCCGGTGTGTACAATCGGCCCCGAAAGTTGTATTTCTCGGCCCGTCTTAATCATATTTTATTTTATCGGACCAAATAAAATATATCACGCGTTCCTAATAATTATGGGCCTTTAGAATAGATGTACATTCCCCAACATTAATTTAGGAGTCTCCGAAATTCATTTCGGGCTGTTATCCGATAAATTACCAATACCGATAATTGGGCCTCGTTTGACCCACAGGTCAACTCCATGCCCTTTCCATGGCCCAACTAAAATATCCACCACCATATACATATTATCTATTGTTAGTCCCTGTTTCTGTAACAACAATGAATAATCGATCTAACAAGGAAGATTAAACGTTAAAGATGAACACAGAATGAATCACCGTAAAACCTTCTTTGATAAACCGTGGAACGTACAGCAGAATGATAAGCGTAAGGCTATGAATAATAAGTACGACGTTCAACCTTTTCCTAAACCTCGGCTCCCTTTTTATAGGCGAGGTTTAGGTTAGGCGTAACAGGCTTTTGGCCTGTTTAAATGGGCCTAACACTTGGCCTGATTTCTATCTAATTTATGCACTATTTAAATACAAGGATTAATTATAAAGCTAATCTATGACCAACTTGATTCACAATTAAATATCTCCAACAATCTCCCCCTTTGTGATCAAGTGCCATTCTCTTTATTGCTTCTGTGATTTGAAGTAGTGCTTCCTCAATCCAAGTGCATGTTCATATTGCCTTAGCATATTTCTCTTTTCGAGGCGATCGTCAATGGCCTTTAAAATTGTCTCTACAGTAGAGTGTTCCTTTTGAACATAAGACGATGCCTCTTGAATATTTTCTTCCAGCTTTGCCTTCATCTGTAGAATCTGCTCTCTGATTATCTTCAGTGTTCCGTCACAGTACTTCTCGATTTCACTGACTACCATCAGACGCTTTTCGTTCTTGTGGTTCAGATAGGTGACTGCTGGCGGTTTGAAGAAGAAGTGGTAGGCTGGGAAATCTTCAAGTTCTGGACCATACAGTTTTGGCTTTGTCAGATTTGTCTTCTTTAGATTGCATTCAATAGCCATCTGTAGGTCATGTGAAGAGTGTACTCTGATCTGTCTAAGCATGAATCTCTTGATAGCTGCGAGGCCTTCGCTGTATACTATGCTCTGCCTGACTGGAAGGTATCTGTAGGCCATGAGCATTTGGTAGATGTCATCCGGTTTCAGCATGATGAAGTCGTTCTCTTGACAAATGAATTCGCTTCCATCAGTGCGTTGAAGTCTGAAAGTGTAGAATGTTACTCCATGATAGTCTTCAGCTTTCACTTGTAGAATTTGATGAATCGGGAGAATATTCGACTTCAGATCTTGTTCCATTAGTTCTCTCTGTGTACCGGTTGACCTTTGTAGCAACATATGCAGATGACCTCCAGCCTGCTTTCCTTTCAAGTGAGTAAGGCCTCTTAGCTTCAGTTCGTTCAGTGGCTTGACTTTGTCTGGTCTACGCCAGATATGCTCTCTGATTTCTTCTTGGAAGGGGGCTTTGATACGAACATTATCCCAGGGTTTCTCTGTCTTGGGAAGGCTTCCCGCTGTTTGTCTTATGACTGATTCAAGAGTCTTCTGGGATTCCTTATAATTCTCCCCTTCCTTGCGTTCATCGTCCTCGAGCCGTATAATATCTTCAGAGCATTTGTTGATCAGCTCTCGTAGCCACCAGTTTCTTTGCATGTCTTCTTGCTCGGCTTCAACCCGGAGATCATCCCATTCTGTCCATTTTCTCGGCCATTTGTCGTATATCACCGCCTCTTCCAGTGCATCATGGATGTCTTTGCCTGGGGAAATATACGGAGTTCTTTGTTCAGGCGGTGATTGTTCCTGTGTAGCACTACCGGGTTCACTAGGATTGCCCGTTGACATCAGCTTAGAACTGGGTTCCAACTGATGGCCTGATGGAGAAGATGTACCAGTGGTAACATCATCAGGACTTCCATCCCCTCCTCGGTTGGTATCTCTGGGAGATACGCCTCGGGATGTTATTTCTAGCTCGACCATGCTAGATAGTTTGGCTGTGGATGGTGGCTGTTGGTTTGTTGATGTTTCGGGTTGAATTGGCTGTGGAGTTTGGCTTGGTAGAGCAGTTTGCTCAAGTGATCGAGGTCGCTTGTTCTCCCCCTCATGAGGATCCGAATCATCGGGGTCCTCATGGGAACGTTTGCGACCACGAAGACTCTCCTTGCAAGTACTCTTGGTTTCAGGTGAGGAAAGAAGAGCTTCTAGTATGGCTTGCTGATGAAGAGTGAGGTTGTCTTCTGGGGTATTTAAGAGATTGTTCAGCAAAGCCGAAGCTAGTGTGTCAAAGGATAGGGAGGAGAGATCGATGGAGGGTGTGGTCGGGTGTGGGGAGAATACTGGTTCTGTATTCTGGGTTCCCCGAGAAATAGAAGGGATGGGAATTTGGTTTATGGATTTGTGGGATAGAGGGGTGGAGGATATGGGTTGTGTATGGGAGATGAACGGTTCAGGGGAAGGTTGGGGTGGTGTCTGTTCAGACCGAACCGCTTGGGTGGTCCTAAATTCCTGTGCTAGAGCGGTCATTGCATCTTGCACCCATGGTTTAATGGTGGAATCTAGGAAGCGATTTAGTAGAACGTTTACGTCTTCAAAGGTAGGGTGACCAGTTACGGGGGATGTAACTGTTGACACAGCATCAGTGAAGATTGCTGATGTGTGGCCTGCATTTAATGATGGAATCATTATGGGCGTAGCAGGGCTTCCAACCGTCATAGCTTGCGCTCTGGTTGTTGCGTTCAGGGTGAGTGCACCTGTATGTGCTGTGAATAGTGTAGGTGTCATAGAAAATGAAGAAAATGTGGGAAATGTGACACCTAGACTCGATGTGAGAGAAGAAGGGGTTTTGACCTCGGGAGATAGGTCAATTGTATGCTCAACTGATTCAGAAGGAACCAGCGAGGGGGTTGAGTCCCGTTCTTTTGAAACAATAGCCTTTTGAGAGGCTATCGAGTGGCTGGGAGAGGGCTGTGCATGCGCAGTTGAGCCAGATGCTGCGACTTCTACTCGGGAACCGAAAAGATCGGCTCCTATGCTTAAGGATTCAGCTCGGCTTATCTGGATAAAGGAGTCGCAGCCCGAGAAGATGTGCTCGTCTGCCTTATCAAACAGACTCTTTCTGGCTTGGGGCTAGGTCTTAGCCTTGGTAGCCTTGTCATTTTTGACCTTAGCCCTGGTCTCTCGGATGACAACTTCTTCCTGGTTGATTGATGTCTTGATGGAGTGAGCTGCCTCGTCGTAATCATCCTTGGAGCAATTAGTCTCGCTCGGATCAGCTCTTGGTTTAGCTTTTTCTTTTATGGTGAAGACTTGAGGTCTGCGAGCTATGATTGGTGCTGCGTCTTCAGCAGTAATTCTTCTCTTCTTCGGAGATTCGACGGGCAGCTTCCCTTTTCTGATCAGTGCATATGTGAGCTCCACATCATCACTATCATTGTCATCACCGTCATCATCCGAGTCCGATTTTTCACTCTCCGTGCCCACGCTCTCGGAAGCCTTGTCGTCAGTGTTTGTTTGGGCTCCACTAGACGATTCACTGGCCGTTTCCTCAGCGTCTTCTTCGGTGCCCTCAGCCGCCTGACTCGTCTCTAGAGAGTCGTCAGACTTCCCTTCATTGGGCAAACCGGCCACTGGTTTCTGTGGCTTTTGGGCTCTCTTAGGACCCTTACTTACACTCGGCTTTGTCCCTTGGGTAGGTCCAGCTGGGTTTTGCTGAACCATAGGGACGGTTTTCTCGGTGGCTTCTTTGTATTGTTGGACTGCTAGATTTGAAGATTTTACCAGCTGTAGCAGAAATCCAGGTATCTTCAGACCATAAGAAGGATTCTTGTCTGCTTTGAAGTACTGCAGCTTCGGTGATGTGAAGTGAGGAGCTGTACTGCGTCTTGGTATTGTTGAATGTTCTGCCATGAGGTCGTTGATGATCAACCCAAGCCACCTAGCGTACGGAATGGTACCTGGCCTATTCTTTTCTTTGGCCTTGACCAGGTCCATTAGCTCTGAGTAGAAGAGCTGAGCCAGATCGTAGTTCTTGTTGAACGCGATGCCATGAAAGATTAGCAGGATCTGCTTGTTGTATTTGTCAAACCCGGCATGCTTCGGTGACAGACACTTGTTCACTAGCCCGAAGAGATTTTTCCACGGGTGACGGAGATATGCACCGTTGAAATTTGAGAGCTGTGGCAGTAGTGATGTGTAGCCAAGGGATGCCACGTCTTTGAGCAGATCAGGGATGGACGGCAGTGCATCGTATTCGTCATGTATCGGCAGCGATAGAGTAGTCCGTAGAGTGGATGGTGTCAGAATCACCCGCATGCCGTTCAACTTGGTCTTGATCTTGGAACGATCCTTCAATCAATCAGTATGCATGTGGCCCCAAAATTGTTGTAGGTATATCTCTGGCACTGGTTTGGCGTTGTGAAGTGCAGGCCAGAGATAGTGACCTTTCATTATGGCCGGAATGATTGGGTTCTGGCACTTGAAGACGGTGAGGTCTAGCTGGAAGTTGTTGTCCAGCACCTTGATCCACTTGCCCTTAGGGTAGATGGCGTCGTCAATCTGTGTTTGAGTGTTTCCTGCCATTTTAAACTGTAGAAGCAGGGGGTCAGCACATGAAGTTCAACTGTTTGATTTGATTGAAAGAGTTTGATTTGCAGTTGTCAGATAAGTTTATGCAGGTGGAGTTTTGAAAAAAATTGCTAAGTCCAAATCTCGAAATCTGAATCTCGAGATTATGATTTCGAGATCCAAATCTCGAGATCTTGATTTCGAGATTCAAATCTCGAGATCAAGATGTCGAGATGCAGATCTCGAGATCTTGATTTCGAGATTCAAATCTCGAGATCAAGATGTCGAGATGCAGATCTCGAGATCTTGATTTCGAGATTCAAATCTCGAGATCAAGATGTCGAGATGAAGATCTCGAGATCTTGATTTCGAGATTCAAATCTCGAGATCAAGATGTCGAGATGAAGATCTCGAGATCTCGATTTCGAGATTCAAATCTCGAGATCAAGATGTCGAGATGCCCATCTCGAGATCTTGATTTCGAGAAGATGAACCGACGATTTCGAAGAGATTTAAACCACCTGCAAAAGCATAAACAGATAAAGTAAACATGAAAACAATAAGATTGCGACATACATTCAAACAAAAACAAGCTAATTTGATTATGATTTTGAGAAAAGTTTATCGTTCGATGAGAAGAGTCTTCTGTTTGAGGCGTTTTTATGGAACTCGAAATCGATGGATATTCTACCTTAGAGGTTTTGCGAAAGCTAATCGTAGAAGGAGAAGGAGAGAAGTTTTGCGAAAATCAGAGGGTTTGAAGAGGACGAAGGGTCTGAGAGCTCTGCTTTTGCGAAGAAAAATCTGGCCTTTGAAAAAAACATAAGGGAATGAAGGTTTTTCGTAAAGGTTTTATACGCGAGAAATTTTGGACCTCTTCCGTAACATTTGAGCCCGAATTATTGGGTTGGCACACAATTCTCTTTTAAAGTTTTCGAGGCCTAAAACCAGTAAAAATAGAGAGCTCCCCCTTAATCAGTGAAAATTAGCTCCCCCTCAAATAGTGAAAATTTTCTCCCCCTCAAAAAATGCAACGAACAATATGTACAAATGCAACGCGCACACACTATTTTTTGTTCTTTTTTATTTTTCACCCACTCAACACATGCAACGCACACACACTATTTTTTGTTCTTTTTGATTTTTCACCCACTCAACACATGCAACGCACACACACTATTTTTTGTTATTTTTCTGGTTTTCTCCCCCTCAACACATGCAACGCACACACACTATTTACAAATCCCACACACACACACTTTTTACAAGTCCCACACACACACACTTTTTAGATCAGTGAAGACATAATTAAACGGGCTCGAGGTTCAACATGCCCAACTTGGAGACTAGGAACTGGAATCGTTTTTCATCCAATGCCTTAGTGAACAAGTCAGCCAGTTGAAGCTCTGAGCTTACAAAATACATGTCAATGTCTCCTTTCTCCACATGATCCTTGATGAAATGATAGCGCAGGTCGATGTGTTTGGTGCGGGAGTGATGAACTGGGTTGCTGGTGATGGCTATGGCGCTTTGAGAGTCACTGTAGATCGGGATATGGCGGAGTGTGTAACCGTAGTCCTTTAGCTGGGTCTTCATCCATAATATTTGTGAACAACAGCTAGCAGCCGCGACGTATTCTGCCTCGGCCGTAGATGTTGACACACAGTTCTGTTTCTTGGAAGACCAGCAGACTAACTTATCGCCCAAGAATTGGACTGCCCCCGATGTGCTTTTGCGGTCCATCCGGCAACCAGCAAAGTCAGCATCCGAATATCCGACTAGGTCAAAACCTGAGTGCTTGGGATACCAAAGGCCTAGATTCACAGTGCCTTTGAGATATCTCAGAATTCTTCGAACAGCGGTCAGATGGGATTCCTTCGGATTTGCCTGAAAGCGTGCACATAAGCATGTGGAGAAGACAATGTCAGGCCTGCTTGATGTGAGATAAAGCAAAGATCCAATGATGGCCCTGTAGTTTGTAGCATCAACTGGCTTCCCGGAGGGATCTGAGTCCAGTTTGTTGTTTGGGGACATAGGGGTCGTCATGGAAGATTTGCCGTCAACGTTGAATCTCTTAAGCATTTCCAGAATGTACTTTGACTGATTTATGAAAATGCCGTCAGAGAGTTGTCTTACTTGCAGGCTTAGAAAGAAATTCAGTTCGCCCATCATGCTCATTTCGAACTTGGTTTTCATCAGTTTCTCAAAGTGTTTGCACAGACGTGGATTTGAGGAGGCGAAGATAATGTCATCAACATAGATCTGAATCAGGATGATGTCAGACTTCTGTCGCTTGATGAAAAATGTGGTGTCAATCTTCCCTTTTGAGAAACCTGAATCAACCAGAAATTCGGTTAAAGCATCATACCAAGCTCTTGGTGCCTGTTTCAACCCATACAGAGCTTTCTTTAGTTTGTACACATGGTCGGGATATCTGGGATCTACGAATCCTTCTGGCTGGGCGACATAGACTTCTTCTTCCAAGACTCCATTCAGAAAGGCAGTCTTGACGTCCATTTGAAAGACAGTAAAGTTCTTGTGGGCTGCGTACGCAAGAAAAAGGCGGATTGCTTCAATTCTTGCTACGGGTGCAAATGTTTCATCATAGTCTATGCCCTCTTGCTGATTATATCCTTTAGCGACCAGTCGTGCCTTGTTGCGTATCACTATGTCTTCTTCGTCTTTCTTGTTCTTGAACACCCATTTAGTGCCAATGATGGTTTTCTGAGGGGGTTTAGGCACGAGTGTCCATACATCTAGTCTGTCAAATTGATTGAGCTCATCTTGCATGGCAATCACCCAATCTGGATCAGCGAGTGCCTCTGAGACTTTGGACGGTTCATTCTTGCTTAGAAAGCATGCATAGTGACATTCATTTGTTGTTGCTGATCTTGTTCGCACACCTTGACTGGGATCACCTATTATATGTTCAACAGGATGTGCTCTTGTCCACTTCCTCTCATGAGCTAGAGGAGTTGGAGTAATTATTGGTTGATCTGAGTCCTGATATGAGTTTGAAGGCTCTGGGGCAGTTGTGGTGTGTAGTGGAGATGATTCCGGACTTATGGCAAAGCCGTGATCATCCACACCTCTGGGATTGGTTTGAGGGGTTGAGGGTGTGGATGGTACGTCATCTGGTCCTGTGAGGAGCGGAATCTATGCTGTTGGAGTTGATGTTGACTCTGGAGTGTATGCAGGAGGTGGAGATTGTGAGTTCTCGTAAAAGTTTCTGAAGAGAGAGTCGAGAATCACATCGTCGTGTTCGGTGTTTGGTTCAGCTTTATCAGAAGCTACAGGTACAGTAGTGGATGGATCGGTCTGGAGATGTTCAATAGCAAAGTCTGCCATTTCATAGAATGTAACGTTTACACTCTCGATGACAGTCCGCTTGTCTCTGAGATAGACTCGGTAAGCTTTGGATTGCAGTGAGTAGCCAATGAACACACCTTCCCTGGCTTTGGGATCCAGCTTACTTCTCTCTGTCCGATCATTGAGTATGAAGCACTTGCAGCCAAAAACCTTGAGGAAAGAAATATCAGGAGTTTTGTTGAATAGGATCTCATATGGAGTCTTGTCGAAGCGCTTGTGGATGAAGGTTCTGTTCTGAGTGAAGCTCGCAGTATTGATTGCCTCTGCCCACATGAAGTGAGGCAGTCTTGATTGAATTAACATGGTGCGTGCTGCTTCAACAAGGGTTCTGTTCTTTCTCTCAACAACTCCGTTCTGCTGGGGAGTTTTAGCTGCTGCAAATTGCTGAGTGATACCGAGTGATTCATAGAACTCAGTGAGAGTCTGATTTTTAAACTCGGTACCATTGTCAGTTCTCACAATTCGAACACTGTGCTGTAGCAGTTTCTGGATCGTTCTGATAAAGGTCATAATGTTTTCCGCAACTTCGTCTTTTGATCGAAGAAATTTTGTCCATGTATACCTAGAGAAGTCATCAACGATCACCAGAGTGTATTTGCGACCGTTGATGCTTTGTACTCTCATAGGTCCACACAGATCCATGTGTATTAGCTGCAACTGATGAGTAGATGAAGGTTCGGTTTTTGACTTGTGGGAGCTTCGTGTCATTTTGCCCATTTTGCAGGCACTACAATGATTTTCAGCGGAAGACTTTAGCAGAGGAATCCCCTTGACAAGTTTCTTGGAGGACAAGGTTGATAGATGTTTGAAGTTCAGTTGGTGTAGTTGCTCAAAAGGTGCTTTATTCCGGTCATGTGGGTTGAGCATCCTGAGGCCAAGTGCCACACATGACCGTCCTGCAAAACAATCAAATAGGATTAGGTACCCAACTTGGAGTGGGTCCTTCCTTATTATCAAGAAACACCTTTTTAAATCTTGCTTTGAGTAGTGATCCAAGGTCAGCTTCTCTTTCAACAAAAGATCTATCTTCGATGGGCTTTCCAATTGCCAGATCTGCTTTTGCAGTGTGTCTGGTTTTGGAGTCCACCTAGCACTTTCCATTTTGGTGGGTCTGATGTTGTGAACCCACCTTTCCATTTTAGTCCTTGTGGGTCTAAGTTTGGGGACCCACCTTTCAGTTGCAGTTATGATGGGTCTTCGATTTGGACCCCACCTATCAGTTTCAGTTATGATGGGTCTACGATTGGGAACCCACCTTTCAGTTTTAGTTTGGATGGGTCTTCGTTTGGGGACCCACCTATTCGATTCAGGTTTGGTAGGTCTCATCTTGGGGACCCACCTTTCCGTTTCAGCTTTGACGGGTCTTATCTTGGGGACCCATCTTTTCGTTTTAGGTTCAGGAGGAGAGTAGACAGGTGCTTTGTGATTGAACGGTTGTTTCTTGAGTTTGGTTTTAAAAATCTCCTCCTTAGAAAGCCGATTAACATGTTTCCTAGAATGAACTCTAAAGGCATATTTCATATCTGGAATACAAAACGTTCCCTTAGAAGTTCCTTTCTTGGTTTCTTTTTCAGGTTTAAGCTTTCTGGAAGGCTTAGATTTAACAACATTCATATCACATTCATAATTATGGGGATCTGGAACAGAATAACCATAAGCAACACTTGTATTATAAATAGAACTTTGTCTAGAAGATGTCTCAGAAATATTCAGCTTGGGACTCAAGACTGAACTGTTAGAAGTTTGCTTTGTAGAGACAGAATTACAATTAACTTTTGAGTAAAATATTGAACTAGATCTAGGGCTGGCACTTTTCTCAAAAACTTTCTTTTTGCCATCTGCGATTTCCTTCCTCTTTTTCCTCCACTCATTCTTCTCTTCTCCTTCCTTATTCACATCATTCCCTGTAAACAAAGGAGAAGAGAGATGAGTGGACGAACCTTTAAAAGCATTGTTTTTCTCATGTGAGGTGTGTGAGCTGTCAGGCTTGGTCGTAGAAGGGTCTGTTTTAACATGAAACTGCTCACTCAAATCATTAAATTTTTGAAGAAGTTCCTGCCAGTTGCGCTCAAAACCTTTCTTTTCAGTTTCAAATCTCTCTCTCTCTCTCGTTATCAAGAGTTTTTTGTAGGTTTTTGAGCTTTTGAGCCATGGGAAAAATACATGGTTCCTCACCAGTTTTAGCAATACCAACTCTTGGGGGAGGGTCTAGAGGGTGTCCTATGTGAGGAATATCTTTAGCATAGGGGTCTAGGCATTCACTAAAGCAGGAAGTCGGTTTTTCTTCTGAAAGTTGTCTTTCATTTACAGAGGGATAATCACAAGAAATCGCAGGTTTTGGTTTCTTTCTCTTTTCTTCTTCTGCTTCAGCATAATCTTCATCACTTCGAAAATACATTTTCTCGCCAAACCCTAGTCCCATGTAATCTTTGTTATAGAATTGAAGGCAATTAACTTTCTTAAGATTACGTGGGTTGGTTATGCCCAGACCTGTTTTAGCATTGTAGAATCGGTCATCCTTTTGTTTGTTGTTAAGCAGAAAAACAGTTTGTTCAGATTGACCTCTTCTAGCAGCTAGATCTTCTAGTTCTTTTACTTTATTTAAAAGCGTTCTTCTTTTGTTATGCAAAAAATCGCATTCAGCCTTTGCTGTGCTTTTTTCCCGTTCACTGTCCTCAAATTTCTTAGTTAATTCAGCTATCTTAAGTTCAAAGCTTTCAAAATCTGAAGACACCTTTTTGACTTGATCTTTTGCAATTTCAAGTTGAATACTTAAGGAAGACTTTTGGTCTAGATTCTGTTTCAGAACTCTATGATTATTGTCTAGTCTCTCGTTCAGTTCTTTGATTAGATTGTCCTTTTCAAGTAAGGACTGCATTTGATTATTTAAAGAAGTATGGGAGGTACTTACAGAGCTTGTTGAGCACTTGCTTTCGGGGATCGCAGCATCACCCTTTATTTCATCTCCCTCCACACTTGCCATAAGAGCATAGTTGTCTTCCTCTTCCTCCTCCTCAGAAGAATCTTCTGCCCAGTTCTCATTTTCAGCAATCATGGCAGATGTTTCTTCTTCTTTCTGCACCATCAGCATTTTCTGCTTATTCCACAGCATCTTCTGCTTGTAGAAGTTAGCATCTTTCTTCTTTGGGAGGCGGCAGTCTTTGATCACATGTCCAGGCTTGCCGCAATTATAGCATTTAGGAGCTTCTTCTGCTGATGATGCCTTCCTAGAAGATCCTTGATCATGGTTCTTCTGCTTGTAGTTTGAGGAGGAAGTTCTCAGCCTGTTGGAGGAGGTGTTCTTCTTAGCAAACCTTTTGGCCAGCAGTGCCATCTTCTTCTGTAAGTCTGCTAGCTCAGCCTCTAGATCAGATTTGTCATCATCACTTTCATCATCATCTGATTCAACCACCACCTTCTTCTTTTTCTTCTTTAGTGAAGTGGTTGTCCTTCTTGGCTGAGCATCCATTACAAGAGCTAAGGGGTTTGTGGTGTGATGATCCTCAGCGCAGGCAACCTCATTGACGAATTGCTTCAGATGTTCATAGAGTGTGCAGAGGTCAATTTCGTCCAAATCTATCCGAGATCTGACATCCTTCACTGTCTTTTCCCATGCAGGATGTAGGCTAGATAAAAATCTAATATTCAGTTCCAGATTGGACCTGAATACTTTGATCTTTCTGAGTTCATTTACCAGTTGAACAAGTCTGTTGTAAGTCTCATTCAATGGTTCTCCTGGACCTGCTTTGAAGGAGTCATAAGCGATGAGAATCGTAGTCTTCTTTGTTTTGAGGCTGATGCTTGTGCCTTGTAGCAGCTTCTCAATTTCATCCCACATCTCCTTAGCTGTCTGCATGCTATCTATGAGAACATAAACCTCGTTCGGTATTGCTTGAAGGAGGTACGTTTTGGCCATAAGATCACCACGAAGTCTGAGCTTGTCGGCTTCTGTGTATTCAGACGGTACTTTTCTCCTTATTTCTGGAAAAATAGGAGGATTGTTCTCTGGATCTCCACCAACTGAAATCAAGAGTTCAGCTGGTCCTTCAAGCAAAGATTCGAGCATTGCAGAAGAGTTCTCTTTGTGCTCGAGGAAGTTTAGAAATCTGTTCCTCCACATTTGATATTCTCCCTTCCTGAGGCTAGGAGGGGTACTGCTGTTCCCTTGTGCATTGTATTCTGAACCCATTGCTGTATTAAACTGACCGTTCGAGAAAATTGATCAAAAGATTTTCAGAGGCAGAATCTCGAAAAATCAGATGTCGAGATCTGAATATCGAAATCTCAGATTTCGATAAAGGAGGCCCGGTATCGAGATTTGGGCTCGAGATTAAGGATCTCGAGATTAGGGATCTCGAGATTTCAAATTTCGAGATGCTGATCTCGAGATTTGAAATGTCGAGAAAATAATCTCTCGAAATCTTAATCTGATGAGTCAAATGTCGAGACCAAATGTCGAGTCCTGTTCTCGAAATCAAGATTTCGAAATCCTAGATGTCGAAATCCTCAATGTCGAAATCCTGCAACCTGTAAAAATCAGATAAACAAAATCTGAAGATAGTTTCCTGTAGAGTTGAATGTCGAGATCTTCTGGTAAAGTTTTCAGCTCGAAAAACGTAGCAGAACCTGTGGAGAAGTAGGATGTCGAGATGCCTAGCTCGAGATATCTCGAAATCAAAGATTGCGTAAAACACAAACTGAAGTATACCCTTTTATCGCTTTGAAGAGGCGATTCCAAAGGTGTAACTTTTACAACCTTTGAACAAGAAACAAAATTACAGAGCAAAAAATCGACAGAATGAACTACGATAACAAAAACAGAGTATTCTGCAGGAGTTCTTCTGATCGTTCTCGATCGGATCTGATACCAATTGTTAGTCCCTGTTTCTGTAACAACAATGAATAATCGATCTAACAAGGAAGATTAAACGTTAAAGATGAACACAGAATGAATCACCGTAAAACCTTCTTTGATAAACCGTGGAACGTACAGCAGAATGATAAGCGTAAGGCTATGAATAATAAGTACGACGTTCAACCTTTTCCTAAACCTCGGCTCCCTTTTTATAGGCGAGGTTTAGGTTAGGCGTAACAGGCTTTTGGCCTGTTTAAATGTGCCTAACACTTGGCCTGATTTCTATCTAATTTATGCACTATTTAAATACAAGGATTAATTATAAAGCTAATCTATGACCAACTTGATTCACAATTAAATATCTCCAACATCTATACCAAGATGAATATAATATGTGGTTCAAGAATTATCGGGCGGCCCCCGCTCCCGTTGTGGGCTCCACATGCAATTTACTATTCACGTAAAAGAAATAATAAAATTTAACAATTACGTAAATTCATAAATCATCTTTCAAGGTTTATTACATAATTTACTAAAAGTAAATATGCTTGGGGACGGTGCTACAAATTCACCCCCCCTTAACGGGAATTTCGCCCCCGAAATTCACAACGATTATTCAAACAGAAATGCACACTGTTCCTTCATCGAGGCTTCAGTCTCCCAAGTTTCTTCTTCAACTCGGTCACTCTTCCAAGGATTTTAACCATTGGAACTTTCTTGCTTCTTAGCTTCTTTACTTGCCTATCAAGTATGCTTACCGGTTGCACGGCGTAGTTCAAGTCTTCCCGTATTTCCACGGGTGGTCTTTCTAGTACATGAGATGGATCCGGAATATACTTCTTAAGCATAGACACATGGAATACATTATGTATCTTTTCCAACTCTGGAGTCAACTGTAATCGGTATGCTACGGCCCCAATTCTTTCAAGAATCACAAATGGCCCTATGTAGCGTGGGTTGAGTTTCCCTCGGCTCTGAAATCGGATGATTCCTTTCCAAGGTGAAACTTTCAAAAATACCTCATCCCCAACCTTAAACTCTAAGGCTCTTCGGCGCTTATCGGCGTAGCTCTTCTGTCTATCCTGTGCCGCCTTAAGTCTGTCACGAATCATCTTCACCTTTGACTTGGTGATTTCCACCAGTTCCGTGCTCTCGAGTTTGGCGATGCCAACCTCATCCCAGCACAAGGGTGTACGACATCTCCGCCCATACAATGGCTCGTATGGAGGCATGCCTATACTCGCCTGATAACTGTTGTTATAGGCAAACTCCACAAGTGCCAAATGGTTGTCCCAACTCCCTTGGAACTCCAATGCACAAGCTCTCAGCATATCCTCTAATATCTGTATAACCCGCTCGGATTGCCCATCCGTTTGTGGATGAAAAGCTGTACTGAATTTCAGTTTTGTCCCCATAGATTCTCGGAACTTCGGCCAAAATTGTGATGTGAATCGCGGATCTCTATCGGATACAATGTTATAGGAACTCCATGTAGCCTCACGATCTCATCCACATACAATTTGGCTAACCTTTCCAATGCATAGGTGGTGTTGATAGGTAGAAAGTGTGCACTTTTCGTGAGCCTATCGACCACAACCCATACGGCATCATAGTTCTCAACCGTTCGTGGCAGCCCCACCACGAAATCCATAGTCACGTGCTCCCACTTCCATCCAGGAATGGAAAGTGGCTGTAGTAACCCAGCCGGATGCTGATGTTCTGCCTTAACTTGCTGACAAGTAAGACACCTACGGATGTACTCGGCTATCTCCCTCTTCATACCGGACCACCAGTAACTTTCCTTCAAATCACGGTACATTTTCGTGCCTCCCGGGTGCATGACATACGCCGATGAATGAGCCTCCTCTAAGATGGACTTTCGGAGCTCATCATCCAACGGCACACACTGTAACACCCCGGCCTCGCAGGACCTGAGGTAGCTACTCTAGACCAATAGTACTGTCCTCACAAACCACCACGAGCCTTTACCGCGCACTTTGTCCTCACTCATGCGCGTCCTGAGAAACTTCCCAGGGGGTCACCCATCCCAAGACTACTCTCGTGCAAGCACGCTTAACTTTAGAGTTCTTGGGTGATGAGCTCCCTTAAAAGGAGATGCACCTCTGTTGGTATGAGTAGTACTATTAATCCATTTAAATTAAATCTCAAGTATTACAATCACCTCCACTTAGGAACGCAACGTCCTCGTTGCGCCCAAACACCAATCTCAATCATATCCCAGAATCTTTTTACCCTACTAAGTGCCCGCCCGATATCCAACGGATCAGCACACTGTCGCAGGGTTTCTCTGATACCATTTGTAACACCCCGGCCTCGCAGGACCTGAGGTAGCTACTCTAGACCAATAGTACTGTCCTCACAAACCACCACGAGCCTTTACCGCGCACTTTGTCCTCACTCATGCGCGCCCTGAGAAACTTCCCAGGGGGTCACCCATCCCAAGACTACTCTCGTGCAAGCACGCTTAACTTTAGAGTTCTTGGGTGATGAGCTCCCTTAAAAGGAGATGCACCTCTGTTGGTATGAGTAGTACTATTAATCCATTTAAATTAAATCTCAAGTATTACACACACACTCGGTCACGAAATAATAAGAGACCATCGTCTCTTTCCCTGAAATCCTCAACCGGCCCCGCTAGCATGCGTTCACGGACCTTCATAAGTTCTTCATCAGTTTCTTGACCCTTCTTGATTTCATCAAGTAATATGGGTCTCACCTCGAATCTAGCTAACAAGGCACCATCACTAGATACCTCCAATCGGGCTCTCAATGCCCTCAAACTAGTCAGCAACACCCCAGACGAATTCTTTCGGCTCAGAGCATCCGCTACCACGTTGGCTTTACCGGGGTGGTACTCGATAACTAGGTGGTAGTCTTTTATCAACTCCATCCACCGTCTCTGTCTCATGTTTAACTCTTTCTGAGTAAACACGTATTTAAGGCTCTTGTGGTCAGTGTATATATGGCATGTTTCCCCGTAGAGATAATGTCTCCAAATCTTCAATGCAAAAACCACTGCCCCCAACTCTAAGTCATGAGTAGGATAATTTACCTCATGCTTCTTCAACTGTCGTGAAGCATAGGCAATCACCCTCCCATTCTGCATCAAGACACATCCAAGCCCTTGGATGCTCGCGTCACTATAGACATCGTACCCCATACCCTGTCGGGGTAACGCAAGTACCGGTGCCTCGGTTAATCTTTTCTTTAGTTCAAGGAATCCCTTCTCACATCGGTCATCCCATACAAACTTGGCACCCTTTCGAGTGAGCTTCGTCAATGGCGATGCCAAAACTGAGAACTTCTCCACGAACTTTCGGTAATACCCTGCCAATCCAAGGAAGCTACGAATTTCCTTGACGTTCTTTGGCCTCTCCCATCAAGTAATGGCCTCAATCTTCTTGTTATCTATGGCAATCCCTGATCCTGAAACCACATGCCCGAGAAAGCCAATCTCCCTTAGCCAAAATTCACATTTGGAAAACTTGGCATAGAGTTGCTTCTCCCGTAGTGTCTCAAGAACAAGTATCAAGTGCTCCTTATGCTCTTCTTCACTCTTTGAGTAAATCAAGATATCATCTATGAACACAATCACAAACCGGTCCAAGTATTTATGAAATACTCGGTTCATCAAGTCCATAAATGCCGCCGGGGCGTTGGTTAGCCCGAATGACATAACTAGGAACTCGAAATGACCATACCTTGTGCGGAATGCACTCTTCGGTATGTCATCCTCCTTTATCTTCAGTTGGTGGTTCCCCGACCTCAAGTCAATCTTCGAAAACACCGTCGCTCCTCGGAGCTGATCAAACAAGTAATCAATCCTAGGCAAAGGATACCTATTCTTGATTGTGACCTTGTTCAGTTGACGATAGTCAATGCACATTCGAAGTGTTCCATCTTTCTTTTTCACGAAAAGGACCGGTGCTCCCCACGGAGAGTGACTCGGCCTTATGAAACCGTTATCCAATAACTCTTGCAATTGAGTTTTCAACTCGTTAAGTTCAGCGGGTGCCATTCTGTATGGCGGTATAGAGATTGGTTTGGTGCCGGGTTCAACCTCGATCACGAACTCAATCTCCCTATCGGGTGGAAGTCCCGGCAAGTCTTTTGGGAAGACATCCGGATACTTGCACACTACTCTCACATCATTGATGTCTATCTCTTCTTTGGTTTTGTCCACCACATACGCTAGGTATGCGTGGCATCCCTTTCTCATCATATTCTTCGCCCTCACGGCGGATATGATACAACTGTTTGATTTGCCTCTATCTCCCTCGAAGCGTAAGGTCAACCCTTCACCGCCTTCGAGTTCAAGAATCTATGTGTAGCAATCGACCCTAACATGATGTTTCTCAAGCCAATCCATCCCGAGGATTGCATCAAACTCGATCATACTCAGCGGTACGAAATCACACGTCAAGTTCTGTCCCTCCACCTCCACCTCACACGATGGATAGTGGCTATCTCTCTCTATATCATCCCCTAGAGGCGTGGACACCAATAGGGTTTGAGTCATCGGTACAAGTGGTCCGTTGAATCCGCTGGCGAACGCCTCACTCACAAATGATCGTTGCGCCCCGGTATCAATAAGGATCCTTGCGTCTCTCCCGTTTATCTTTAGTGTTCCTACATTCATAAGTAATGTAAGACACACTATCTAATTAATAGGCTTGTTTCTTAAGTCGTAGAGTATGTTGGTCGTGGTTCGGGTGAAGTCCGTTCGTCACCCTCCCGAAATTCCCCGGTTTCTAACCTTTAGAACCGCTCTAGGACTAAACCAGGTGAAAGTCGGCCGCTTTTCACGAAAGCCGGCCGGTTTTCGTCTGCGAGAAAAATCCCTGTATGTAAATCACGAAAGCCGGGCGGCTTCTACGAAAGCCGACCGGTTTCGTCGCCGCAGTTTTTATTCATGGAATGGGTTTCGAAGCCGGCCAGTTTCTACGAATCCCGGCCGGGTTTCAGCAGCGCAGGAATCCCCAGGCCCAACGAAAGCCGGGCGGCTTTCTCCAAAGCCGGGCGGCTTTCAGCTGCGAGAAATTCTCCAGGTCAGACATTTACGAAAGCCAGCCGGTCTTTACAAAAGCCGGCCGATTTTTAGTTGCGAGAAAAATTTTCCGATTTAATGCTTATGAAAGCCTGGCGGTTCTCGGAGGAAGCCGGCCGACATTCGTTGCCGTGGTATTTTTCCCAATAAATCAAGACGAAAGCCGGGCGGCTTTCGTCAATGCCGGGCGACATTCGTCCAGGGCAGGGATTTTCCTCCCCTTTTCCTCTACAAACCTGACCAAACCGTCGGGGTTATAAATTTGCACATTTCAAACACTCCTATTGCATACAATGGAGTTAATAACATGAGTTTAAGATTTTACCCGCCACGGAGTCCGGGTTAGCACGTGCGTCCGTCTCCGTCATCGCATAGACCCTAGCCTGGGTCTTGCCTTGGTTCACGGATGGCACGTTACTTGTACTTGGCCCTCCGTGCGCCGTGCTTGCGTGAAGTGCCCCTGCTCGGTTTCTACTTGCCGTAGTCCCGCTGCTAGGTCCTGCACCCATGGCTCGCCCAAGTTGTGGGCAGTTTGATCTCTAGTGTCCCGTCTCCCCGCATTGGTAGCACCTAGGGGGATCGCGGCACTTGCCCGCGTGGTTCCTCTTGCAGTTATTGCACCTGCTAATGCCCGAGCCTTGCGACCTCGAGCCTTGCCCTCCTGGGCCTTGATTTCCCCTAGATGGTGGTGCGGGCGTTCTGAAAGACCCACCTCCCCCGTGGTTCCCCTTCTTGTTTGAGCCTTGGGGACCGGTGTTCTCCCATTTCCTCTTCTTCGCCTCCTCGGCGTTTTTCAGCTTTCTTTCTTCCCATTCCTTCTCCCCTTTCAGGCCTTGCTCCACCACTTGACTAAACGTCATGTTAGGTAATTGTGTTGCCCGTTCACGCACGTCTAAGTCTAAAGCATCCCAAAAGTGATTCACCATCCGGTTCTCATCACAAGCATACTCCGGTATGAACTCCGCGAGCTCCCTGAACTTGTGCTCAAGTTGCCTCACGGTATACTTGCCTCCTTGGGTCAAGTTGGTGTATTCTCTCCTCTTCAAGTTCACCTCGAAGTCGGAGTAGTATTGGTTGAAGAATTCCTGTCGGAAATTCTCCCACGTTATGGCCTCACCGTACTTCCCCTTGACACCGTCCCACCATGTGGACACCATCCCCTCTAGCAACCTTGTTGCTACTCTGCTCTTTATGTTTGGCGGTAGCTGCATATCAAGGGCCGCTTCATTGAATCTCTTGATCCACTCCGCCGCAACGGATATATCTCCCGTTCCATCGAACGGTTTACACCCCAGGTCTCTTGCTTCCTTGAGGTACTTCGAGATCCTTATTATCGGGACCTCGACACCTCGATCTACTCGGGACTCCACATGTCCCCTAGAACCCGCATGGCTTCCCCTTCTTGAAGCCCTTCCCAAAGCACGCCTTGCCCGACGCCTTTGGCGATCCTGTTGAAATTGACGGAGTAGTTTCTCCATCCTTTCTAGAGCGTCATCATCGTCGCTCCCCTCACTAGCGTCATCATATTCCCCATCATACGGGGTCTCAACCGGCTCAGTTCCCGGTTGATACGTCGAATCCTCCTCGGACTCATAGGACTCGTTGACTGTTTCAACATAACTGTCACTCACGGTCTGATCTTGGCCTCCACGGCCCTGTCCTCTGGACACCCTAGAAGCCCCTCTACTGCCTTGCACGGATCCTCCCGGAGCTCGGCCAGTCGGGTTCCTTCTAGTTACTTTCCCGGTACGTTCCATTTCTGAAAGAAATTGAGAATGAGTCATTAGACTCGTATCAAATGTCGATTGACGGATAGGTACTTAAAGACATCCTTTGGCTCAAATCACCGCCATACCAATTGTTAAGGGTACCATCTTAACAATTAGAGACATTGCAACTCAAGTACCAAAAGTTCTATAAGTACAAAACCTTATGCTCATGGTTTTCAAATTCATTTTCAAAAAGAAATTTTGAAGCTTCATTATGATGTTTACGGACTAAGGCTCTGATACCAATTAAATTGTCACGCCCCGGACCTACCCGGATACGTCAACAACCCACCGTACAGTACGAATAGTCAACCGCAGTCTGACTCATCCATACTATACAAGACATTTTGAATACCATTCACACATAGTACATCCACAAACAAAAATAATGTAAAATAAACATTTATAGCAGCGGAAACATTTAACGTAAGTGTTTATGACACACCTTGGCAATCATAGGCGTACAAGCCCCCAAATAATTATTCAAAAAGATAATATCCATGAGCATTATTTAGGTTGTTTTCAAAACAGAAACAGAAGAAGCACGAACCACGTCTTCTCCATTTGATCTTCCCGAAGCAACGGGCGGTGGCAGCAACCTTCAAGTTCTACCTGAAACTGTGAGGTGGCCTCCCCCGTGAAGGGGAGGTCAGTACTTGGAAATATTTGACAAGTACAATAGCAACTATACTAAGTATAATTGATGTTTTAATTTCTAAGACCCCCGACTTAGGGTACTATTATATTATAGGCCATAACCCTCGGTTACCCCTTTTTCTTTTAACTGTACTTACTTTATATAGAGTCAAGTAGTCGGCCCGTGGACCCATATTCATTTAGAATTCATCATTTCCATTCCCCCGTGACCGCAAGTCAGGATAACCCCGTGGGGTCCCATCGAGCCTGTAACACCCTAGCCCCGTAGGCCCCGAGGTAGTTACTTCTGACCTCTAGTACTGTCCTCACAAACCACCACGAGCCTTTACCGCACACTTTGTCCTCACTCGTGCGCGCCCTGAAAAAACTTCCCAGGGGGACACCCATCCCAAGACTACTCTCGTGCAAGCATGCTTAACCTTGGAGTTCTTGGTGATGAGCTCCCTTAAAAGGAGATGCACCTCTGTTGGTATGAGTAGTACTATTAATCCATTTAAATTAAATCTCAAGTATTACAATCACCCCCACTTAGGAACGCAACGTCCTCATTGCATCCATAAACCAATCTCAATCATTTCCCAGAATCTTCCCCCCTGCTAAGTGCTTGCCCGATATCCAACGGATCAACACACCGTCGCAGGGTTGCTCTAATACCACCTGTAACACCCCAGCCCCGTAGGCCCCGAGGTAGTTACTTCTGACCTCTAGTACTGTCCTCACAAACCACGATGAGCCTTTACCGCACACTTTGTCCTCACTCGTGCGCGCCCTGAAAAAACTTCCCAGGGGGTCACCCATCCCAAGACTACTCTCGTGCAAGCACGCTTAACCTTGGAGTTCTTGGTGATGAGCTCCCTTAAAAGGAGATGCACCTCTGTTGGTATGAGTAGTACTATTAATCCATTTAAATTAAATCTCAAGTATTACAGAGCCCCAATTGTATAGCATGGGCTCGGCCCAACTACATTTCTATACAATCCTCTAACTCAATATAACATATAAAAATTTGTATGGCAAGGGCTCGGCCCAACTACGTTTCCATACCAACCATAACTTCGTGGCAAGGGCTCGGTCCAACTACGTTTCCACGGAGATCACATATGCATGGCAAGGGCTCGGCCCAACTACGTTTCCATGCTAATCATATTACATGGCATGGGCTCGGCCCAACTACATTTCCATGTCATCCTAGAGTCCAACTCTAATTATTTTCATAATTAAATTCTCAAGCAATTCCTATGCCTAGGATCAATTTCCGTAGGTAGCCTTCAGGCCTACCCCTATCACACCTTAGTGTTCACACAATTCAACCTTAAGGTATCTCTTGAGACTACTTAAGGCATATCTATTCACAATCCTACCTCTTAGGATTTGTTTCATCATTTATTTATATTAATTCCCCGACTAGTATTTTGATACTAATTGGATACTCTTAGAACATGCCAAGTTCCTATTTTTCCAATTGACTTTTCATTTCAATTGATTTCCCAACACAAGTATAGTTTGATCTCAATATCAAAAATATCACTTTACTCCGTTCATGAATTTCATACATGGCGTAAAGTATATTTTATCACAATGTCATCATAGTAATTCCATTAATATGCCGTTCCATTTATTTCACATAATCATACACAATTATTCTAAATTTGTATATCATGCTTCACTTACTCATATCAATATCATTTTCATTTAGGCATTATTAATCATTAATAATCCATGAAAATCCCATCTAATTACTTTAGGCAATCTTATGAAATTAACTCACTAATTATATGCAATATAGTCAGCCATCCTCACCTCGTGATCAGGGGCAGAACTAGGGGGGAGCGAGCCGGTGCTGCCGCCCCCCGTTCGCCGGAGGTTTTAGTGTATATATATATGTATATATACATGCTCAGCCCCGTCTCAATAATAATATGTACTAACTGACCCGTGTTTAACTCAATAGTTGGAGTAGCATAGATGGCTGAACAGTTTTAAAGTTGCGGGGAGACCCGGGTTCGAATCCTTGCTCAGTCTCCTTTTTAAATTACTTACTCCATTACACTTCTTCCTCTACTTATCTCTTAACCTTTTGGAATGTTATTAGTTTTAATATTTTTCCTACCACATTTCTTTTACTTTTATGTTGCATTTTTATTTTTCAAATTCAAAACATTTACTCCGTATTTTGTACTTTTTCGAATATTAACATGTTATTTACATTTTTATTTAGTACAAGAACAACAAAAAATGACTTTTAGCTATTGCTTCCCCCCTTCAAACATTGACCTATATCATTTTATAAAAAGTTTATCAATAAACTTTTCAAAACTACTTGAATTTTATATTTATTCCTTGGATTAGTACAAATATGCCAAAATTTCTTGTTGATATTTGAACTATCTGACTTTATATGAGTATAATTAGATTCATGTAATACTTTTGCAAAAAAATAAAATATCCTTTTAAAAAATAAATAACCTACTTGTAACGCTATCTGAAAAGAGAAAAAAATTATTATTTTCTTGATAAGTTAGTAACTTATATATATACTCCGTATGTTATTAATTTATCTTCCTCTACATGTTTAGCTATATTTCTATTTAAACCTTTTTATTCTAAAATAAAAGGGAAAGCGTATTAAATCGAAATAAACTCATTTAATAAATGTAGTCTATTATTTTGTTTACGCACTAACAAATCAGTTATACAAATGAATAAATGTCGATATTTAAGTTGATGTGTATATGTATGTGTGCGCTTGTGTGTGAATTATATATAGTTACAAATAAAGTGTTACTTCATGCAAATGGAAATAATATTATATAGTAATTTGAGATCAAATTACCATAAATATACCCTAAAACGATACAGATTATGAATCTTCCCAACCAGTGATTCAAAATTTTTTTAGCCCCTGCTCAAATTTTGTTCTGGTTCCGCCACTGCTCGTGATGTGCTACAATAGTTGCCTTTGTTACGCCCCTCGATCAATCCCCGTTCTAGGCCGATTGAAAGTGAAAATCTGGACTGCTGGGCCAAAGCCGGGCGGCTTTCACGAAAGTCGGGCGGCTTTCGTGGTCTGCAACTACGACTAGCTCCTTTGAAGTGGCGGTTTCCGGCGATTTCGACTCCTATCGATTTGCCAACCTTCCTAAGTTAATTACCACCACTTTATATCAATATTCTACACTTTTAAACGTGTAGAACTCATGGTTTAATCCACCATATGATTTCTCAAAAATCATACACCATAAAACTAGTTAAAAGGTTGTTTGTTGAGTTCTTACCTCAATAACAATTCTTTTCTCCTTGGAAGACCTTCCCTGAATCTTTCTCTGGGTTCTTGTCTTTGAGAGTTATCCTCCTGGAGTTCTCCTCTAATGAAAGGTCCGAATGGTGCTAGCATAGGGGGGTATCACCTATCCATTCAACCCATATGATTTTTTGGGTGATGGGGTCATGAGGGTGTAATCCTTGTCTCTAGGATGCTTCCTCCCCCTCCCTTGTGCGTACAGGACGTTTGATTGCTCCCCCTCCCTTATTTCTTGGTCAATCAGCACCCCTAAAAACGTGGGGTGGCCCCCACTTATGTGGGAGGTCATCCCATTATGTCTCGGTGTGTACAATCGGCCCCGAAAGTTGTATTTCTCGGCCCGTCTTAATCATATTTTATTTTATCGGACCAAATAAAATATATCACGCGTTCCCAATAATTATGGGCCTTTAGAATAGATGTACATTCCCCAACATTAATTTAGGAGTCTCCGAAATTCATTTCGGGCTGTTATCCGATAAATTACCAATACCGATAATTAGGCCTCGTTTGACCCACATGTCAACTCCATGCCCTTTCCATGGCCCAACTAAAATATCCACCACCATATACATATTATCTATACCAAGATGAATATAATATGTGGTTCAAGAATTATCGGGCGGCCCCCGCTCCCGCTGTGGGCCCCACATGCAATTTACTATTCACGTAAAAGAAATAATAAAATTTAACAATTACGTAAATTCATAAATCATCTTTCAAGGTTTATTACACAATTTACTAAAAGCAAATATGCTTGGGGACGGTTCTACAGTATGGCTCCATTTAATGGAAAATCCGATTTTAGCATTTGGAAGCAAAAAACTAAATGTATTTTAATCCAACAAAAATGTTTTAAAGCAGTTGGTGAAACCTATTTAATTTCTGACACATAAGATAAAAGGGTTGAAATGAATGAAAATGCATGTTCTGTGATATATTTGAACTTATCTGACTCTGTGATTAGAAAAGTTGGAATTTTAGAGAGTGCTAAAATTCTGTGGGATAAATTGAATGAACTGTATACTAAAACCTCTTTGCCTAGCCGGATGTTTTTACTAGAGAAGTTCTTCAAATTTAGACTAGATATGTCTAAGGATATTGAGGAAAATCTAGATGTCTTTACCAAACTTATTTCTGATATTAAGTTGTGTGGTGATAAACATATAAATGATTATTCCCCTATTGCTCTTTTAAATGCTATTCCTAATTCCTTTAGTGATGTGAAATCTACTATTAAGTATGGTAGAGATAATGTGACTCTTGACATTGTGGTTAATGGTCTTAAGAGTAAGGAATTAGATTTAAAACAGATGGGTGAGGGTAGAAAATCCGAGGAAGTTATGCATGTGAGGGGTAGAGAAAATAATTGACGACATAGATCTAAGTCTAGGTCTAATTCGAGACGTTGCTATTATTGTCATGAATCTAGTCATTTCATAAGAGACTGTCCTAAATCTAGGGAAAATAAGCATAGTGAGCATGCTAATTTGACTACTTGTGCAGATGATTTAGGTGATGTTTTTATGATGAGAAATCTATGTGATTATGACTATTTGAGTTCTGTGATATCTGATTCTTTGGGTAAATCAGATTGGGTGGTAGATTCTGGTTGTACTTTTCATATGTCCCCTTTGAAAAATGTTTTTTCAAACTATAGAGAGATAGAGCATGGCTTTGTGTCTTTGGAAAATAAGAAGAAATGCAATGTGCTAGGAATTGGAGATGTATGTCTTAGGTTCTCTTCTGGTTGTGTGCTTACTTTGAAGAATGTTAGTCATGTTCCTGAGCTGTGCTGTAATTTGCTATCTTGTGCAGCTCTTGAAAATGATGGTTTGAAGGGAAAATGGGGGAAAGGGAATCATGAAAGTTGTGAAGGGTTGTTTAGTTGTTTTCAAAACTGAGATGAAAAACAACTTGTATGTTTGTCATGCTGAACCCGTAGTTGATTCTGTGAATTGTGTGCAACCCTATGTTCTAGGAAAACAGTCTAGAGTTGGTTTTCCTGATATGCCTAAGTGTACTAATGTGCTTGATTATATTCATGCTAATTTGTGGGGTCCTTATAGTGTTTCCACTCATGGTGGGAAAAATTATTTTCTGACGTTGATTGACGATTTTTCAAAGAAAGTGTGGGTTTTGTTGATTGAGAATAAATCTGAAGTTTTTGATAAGTTTAAAAACTGGAAAACCGTTGTTGAAAAACAAACCGGTAAGAAAATAAATTTTTTAAGGACCACTGTCAGTTTTGATTTCTGTGATGATCAACTTGGTGATTTATGTGATACTTGGGGTATTTCTATGCATAAATCTATTCCCTCCACACCCCAACCGGATGGGGTTGCTGAGAGGATGGTTAGAACTCTTTTAGAGAGGGTGAGGGCTATGTTAGCATCATCTGGGCTCTCTAAAAAGTTCTGGGGGGAAGCTATTTGTTATGCTGCTTATTTGATTAATATGTCCCCGTCTATTCCCTTAGGAGGGAAATGCCCTGAATCCGTGTTCACGGGCAAACCTCTTAACTTGCCAAATTTGAGAGTGTTTGGTTGTCCTGCTTATGTGAATCGTGAGAATGATAAACCTAAACCTAGGACTAAGGAATATGTTTTCTTAGGATATCATGAATGCATGAAAGGTTATAGGTTTTGGTGTAGGAGTGAAACTTGCTTCAATGTGTTGATGAGTAGAAATGTCATTTTTGTTGAAAATGAATTTTCTTGCTTACTTGTTTCTCCTGATGTTGCTCCAAATGAGATGGAGCATTTGCCTGTTGAAGTTCATTCTGATTTACTTGTTGAAACCAAACCCCAATTTTTGAATGAAAATGTTTTTCATGGTGAAAATAAAGAAAATAATATTTCTATTAAGGTGGAGCATGATATGATTGTTGTGACCAATATGCTTGAGTTGTGTGATTTCCATGTTATTAGAGATAGAGACATTAGGGAGCATGAGAGAAATGATACCTGCAAAGTGTTTGACTATATTTCCTCTGAGTTTGCTTTAAATGTGCTTAATTCTCTTTTAATTAAATTCTTTGTGATGTTTGGTATGCTATTTTGTATTTTGAAAATGTGATACCATGTGATTATGTGAGCTTTACCTTTGCTAGTTATAGAAATAATATTGTTTCTTTTATTTTCTGTGTACTTGCTTTGTGTGGTTGTTGGATTAGTTGGAATCCCCAACTTCTCCCGGTTGCTTGCTTGCGTGGTCTATTAACATGCGTTGTGTTTGTTAATAGTTTCGTGATGGTTTCGGTTCTGAACTCGAGGACCGATTGGTAGAGTTCAGTCCATTATGAATTGGGTTTGCATGGTAAGCTTGGTCCGAAAGGAAACTTTGTGGTTCTCATCTATTACTTGTATTACCTGCATGATGTACTTGTAATGGTTCGGCAATGATGAGTCTCCTCACAACCTTGTATTGTTACTCTACACCACCTAGGACCAATAAGGTGGAGAATGTTGGAGGTATTGGTCCTACCAAGGCCTCCCTTCCATTTTATTATTGACTTGCACCCCATGTTTACTCCCACTTTGTTATCCCTTGTTTTAAATCTCTCCTAACCAATAATATGGTTGTTGACTTCCCTGGAGTGTGCCCCCTCTTTGCTGTCCGCTGCACCCCTTCTTGTACTCTTTTGTTTCAGTCACCCGTGAGTGTATTATTGTTGGTCAGCCTATTATTTATGTAGCTCTCTTCTTCCTTGAGAGAGCAGCCTGCGAGAGGTATCCATAGAGAGCAGTGCTCTACTTCTTCTTCCTTTCCTTTGTGTGTGTGTGTGAGAGAGAGGTTAATTAGTGGTAGAGAAGAAGCTTGGTGGTGAAGATGTCATCCCTATTGTGGTGGTGTATGTGACTTAGAGTGGGTGGAGACCTGAGCCGGAAGAGACGGAATACGATCCCAACATCAACATTAATCTGGAATTTGGAATCCAGCAAATCTCTGAGAATGTTGCAAAGCTAAGTCAAACTCTGTCTACCTTCATGAGCACCTCAACTTCCAAAGTAGATTCCATTTCAAGAGAAGTGGACGGTATCAACTCTGTCCTTTACTTCCACTCTCAAAATCTCAACGCTCAAAACAAGGCAATCAAGCAAATATATGAAGCTATCGATATTCTACAATGGAATGATGATCAATCTTCTGAAAGATTTATGGAGATACAGTTTTTCTGCAAAGATCACAAAGAGCAAGCCTCAACTCTCCTTAAGAATGACAAGGAACGATACCAGAAGATGGTACTCCTTGAGGCAAACACCAAAGACATCCAATCAGCTGTTGAGAAGCAACAGAGCCTGATAGAAGGATTAGCCTCTGTCACTCAGACCCTTCCAGAAGCTCTTGAGGAAATCTGAGATGCTCAGGCTTCAGAGTTCTCCAAGATAGAGCTCCTCCTTGGCGATCTTGTTGATGCCACAAAGGGGGAAGAGACCACATAAGCAGAAGGTCCAAGCTCCAGAACTCTGACAATCAGAAAGCCATCCTCTGTTAATCCTGCTCCCTATTTTGAAGCTGCTAAGAAAAAGTAACTTGCTGCTGGAATTCACAGACATCCACCTCCACCTCTTAGAGGCTCCAAGAAGAATCCATTCAGTTTCTCATTTAATGAGTGGATGAAGAGTGGACTGTCAAGACCTGACAGAGCTCAGTTTGAGCAAATGAAAAAGCTGATGACTCCACTTCAGCAGGAGAATCTCTTCATGGACAGTGATGGACTTGTCCAGATCAATCATGGAGGATCTTTACAAGAAGTTGAAACTTGGTGGCGGATGAAGGTTATCCCAGGGAAGAACATATCAGAAGCAATCAGAAACTATCTGGACTGCAAGCTTGAACCTCATTGGTCAGCTTATCAGAATCCGAGGAACCTATCCTCCACCAGAGCCAAAAACAATGAAGAGCTCAAAAGAATTGATGAAGCAGGACCACAGGTAGAAGAAGAAGTATCTTAATCTCTAACTTTCACCGATCAGTGTATGGAGAGTTTGCCGGGATTTACTATGAAGAAAGGGGAGGTTGATTTTGGCGCAAAGTTTACTAATCCTTTCCATGTTTTCTTTGGATGTTAAGCTTGATACTCCTAATATTTTGGTGAACTGTTTTTGCTGATGTTTAATTGTTCCTATGAATCTCTAGGTTCAATTTGTTGACTTTTTGTGATTCCTGTCTTGACGTTGTGATATCCCTTTTTTTCGGGATATGCACTTTGCTTGTAACATTGACTTGTTATTTCTTTGGGTGTTAATATATACTTACATTTCATCCAAAAAAAAAAGAAGTATCTTAATCTTTCTATCTATTGTATCTTTATATACTCTTTCATAATAAGATACCATCTCTGCCTCTGTTCTGCATGGCACTCTAAATTATTTGTTCTTAATTGCTTTCTCTGTTTGTGTTTATTGTTTTTACTCTGATACTCTGTTTGCTTTATTCTATCTTGATTGTATCGTACTCTTACTATTTTCCTATGCCAAGTTGCCCACCAAAATTTTTAATGAATGTTTTTAAACTTTATCTCTTTTATGGTGAAAGGCACTTCTCTGGAAATAGTTAAAGGGTTTTGGCATCATCAAAAAGGGGGAAATTGTAAGGAATAAATGTATTTAGATTTTGATGATGCTAGGTTAATTAGAATTTGAAAGTACCCCTTTAGAAATTTTGTATTAGAATTTTCTTTGTAAGTATTAGCATAGTCGATTGGCCAGAGACCCTCTTTGACTTTCTCATCAGAGTTGCTATCAGAGTTGCTCATCAGAGAAGCTACAAGAGTTGTCATCAGAGGCGGTCATCAGAATCTCAACCAGAGAGCCTCACCAGATTTGCTGATACTTAGCAGAATTCGAAGGCACTTCCAACGGCTGTGAAACTAACGGGAAATTCCCTAACGGTTAGGAGCCATTCGACGAAACATGGTACTGTACACGCATTAAATTCTCAACTAATGCGGTACGTATGAAGAGATATTTAAAGCTGATGATTGACCATGTGGATACCCTTTCGCCCCCAAAATAGCAAGTCAAGGACCAACCGGTAAAATCAAACAGTACAAACATTTAATGAAGCTGTCTTCTACACTCCAACGGGAAGACTGCTCCCAGTATATAAGATACTCTTCGAAGGATTGGAAGAACAACGATTCAACGATCAATCTCTCTAAGTTCAAATATTCAAACGTTCAAAGACTTCAACCTCTACTCATCACGAGCAACACACCTAAACGTTGGAAAAGATTATAAACTCCATATCTCTTCTTTCCAACGTGAGAGAATCATTCCTCCAGTTCTTCAACACTTCTAAAGCCTCAACTACATATCTTTTGTGACGAAGCTACGTTGGAGAAAACAGATTTTAAATCAAACACTTCTTGAAAAAGAAGGGACGTCTCAAACTAGCTGGAGTAAGTGAAGTGGGGATACTTCAAGAGACTCAGTGAAACCAGACCAGCCATCAGGAAGCAAGGACTGCATCCCGGGTGGCAACTAGGCTTGAAGAAGACGTGGAGTGCTTCTTAAGTGCTAGGGACTAAGGCGTTGTAATAGTTGACTTACAAGCTTAGTGGAACAGTGGACTAGAGGAACGCGTTGTTCGTTGAACCACTATAAAAACCCCGATGTCATTTACTTTACGCATTTACATTCTGCACTTAAGATTCTAACTGTCTAACTCCCAAGAACTTGGACTCTGTGTTCAGCAGATCTTGATCTAAGAGTGATCAAAAAGGCATTTGCCTTAATGTTTTCCTGAGGCTACCCGGACAGAACCTTATCCGCTGCCAGGTCCAGTTCTGTCATCAGAACTCGACCCTCTCTGTCACCAGAAGCTTTATGAATTTATTTAGCTATGAGTATGATGTAGACTCTATCTAGGTTGATAGGAGGTTGATCATATATTAAACTTGGTGGAGGACCCTAGGACTTGAAGTCCTTAACACTCATATATTAAACTTGGTGGAAGACCCTAGGACTTGAAGTCCTTAACACTCATATATTAAACTTGGTGGAGGACCCTAGGACTTGAAGTCCTTAACACTCATATACTAAACTTGGTGGAGGACCCTAGGACTTGAAGTCCTTAACACATATATTAAACTTGGTGGAGGATCCTATGACTTCAAGTCCTTAACACTCGGATTATAAATTGGTGGAGGACCCTAGGACTTCAAGTCCTTAACACTCGGATTATAAATTGGTGGAGGACCCTAGGACTAAAAGTCCATAACACTCAAATATATATTGGTGGAGTACCCAAGGATTATGTTATCCTCAAAACTCATAGATTATGTCATTGGAATAAGGATAAGGAGGAGTCCTATACACTCATAAGTATATGGGTGGGTTGGGGTTTTTAATCAAGAATATTGACTATTACTTTTTCCTCAAATAAAATGGTGATCTACGGATCGGGTATTTTCCAAGTGTATATATACTATTAAGTATTTCTTAACTTGGGGAAAAGACTATTTACATAAGTATCACCCTATGTTTGGGTCTTGTACTTGAAATGCTAGTTATTCTATATTTAGCTTACTACTCGCTTGGTACTTGTACTGACCCCTTTGGGGCGGCCCACCGTTAAAGGTTGAAGCTAAGGCTTGTCATCTACACCTTTGCACGGGTGAAGAGAATCTAGAGGAAGACGTGGTTCGTGCTTCCTTTACTATTTCAAATGATAAACTATGCTCATGGATACTTTTGTATTATTATTACATTGTTTTTGGCCTGCGAGCCTACGTTTTGGCCAGGTGTGGCCCACGATTGATTAATGAATATTTCCGCTATTCAATTTATCTAAATTGTGATGTTGTTACGTATGTTTACTACTGAATATGGATGTATTATGTTCATGAACGCCTTATATGATTAAGACACGTTAATTTACGAGTGGCGTCACTTGGTCATACGACGGTTGTACACGCGCTCAGATGCGGTCTGGGGCTTTTCATAAAGTTTTGGCAAACAAACCCTTGTCAATGGGTATGAGTTTTACAGGAGCTAACTCACAACCTAATGCTTTTCAAGAGGATCAACCAAAAACCTCAAGTAATGGTTTTCTAGAGGCACACCAAAAACCTCACAATGGTTTTCAAGAGGCACAACCACACAACCTCTACTATATTGGTTTTACAACGGGCTAACCGACAACCTAATATTGGTTTTAGGAAAACCAAACAAGGAGAATATAAATACAAGTAAAGAATATGATCTCAAACTCTCAAGCAGAATACAAAGGTTGATGCTTAACGTAGAGTTGAGAATTACAAGGCAATACACACAAAGATATAAACTTTAATCAAGATCAAGTGTGTTGCAAATATCAAATAGCTCTCTTAAAAATTGGTTTTATCAAGATTGAAATATGAAGTTTAAGAACTAGAGAACCAATATAAATTTCTGCAAATAAATTTTAAATGGTAAGCACATGCAGATTTCAAGAAGAGAAAATTAAGAAGGAGCTTCTGGGACGTAAGTGAGCTTTTCGCAAAATATTCAAAGTGCAAAGTATGATTTGCAGAGTCTGAAATTTGTGTAGTATTCCGTCAAGAATTGTCGTCCTTAAATTCAGTGTAGAAGACTAAATATTTATAGGAAAAAATTTGGTCGTTGAAGATTTGAAATCAAAGGTTTGGAAGGAAAGGATATTTAAGTTGCTTCAACGGCTATAATATCAATTATTGATATTTGATTGATTTCCTTATTTGGAAGATAGTGACAACGGCTAGAATGGTTAAGAACGAGTTCCAATGTTCGAAAAAGAATCTAAGTCAATGAAATAAAATATTGTCTTTACCGGATGACGAAAGACAATTTTGTCTTATATGGAAAAGTTAACGGAAAGAATAACGCGGAACTTAGGAACAAATTTTGGATTGAAGTCTGGACTGATTTCTAAGAAAAGAATACTTAGAATTAAGATGAGAGTGGCAGACTTCTAGGAAAGCAGCCTCAAAGAAGGAATGGGCTGCTCAGGACAACGGATTGCGAGCAGCAGCCTCAAAAGCTGGCTCAAGCAGCCGGGTTGAGCAGCAGGCTCAACAGCAGGCTGCTGCCGAGTAGCGGGTTGAGCAGCGGGCCGCTGGAAAAGCCAACTAAAAGCGCAAACTCTAGGGAATTTTAACCATGATTCAAACACATATTTAAGAGGGACACTCAGAAGGAAGTGATGAAGTTGCTCGTATGTTGGATCTGTCTAAAGGAAGTGGTGTTGCCTATTTTGTGGTTTCAAGAGAGGCGAACTGGGCGACCCATTTTTTGGCGGTGAATTACATGGGCCACAATGAAGTTTATTCACGGGTCATTAATCTTCCGCCTCAGGCCCGGAATTCTTACTTCTCTGATTTGTTTGGGCTCCCATCTTTACGAATGATCCAGTAGTTATTTTTTTTTTATTTTACTGTTTGCCTTTTATTTTATTGTGTTGGCTTTGGTTGTTACTTAGAGAAGTTTGGTTTGGCCCCCTTCTCTGTTTGTAATCCTTTATTTATTTAATAAAATCCTGGCAGTTGACCCCCGGCTTCTGCCCCACTGATTTTGGTGGTTTGCCTTCCGGGGTAAAAAAAAGAGGGACACTCAGAGCTCTTAAAACTTAGGTTTAGTTGCAGCAAACGGATGAAGAAAATGCTTGAAGATAGCTCACTCAAAATAAGAGAAACTCAAAGAACGAAAACTAGTGAGCTGTTTTGAACGAGTTATTCAGTGCCGATTTCAGCAAGCTTAAGGCATGTTTAAATATGATTTTTGGAGCTGAAAATAAGGTATTTGGAATTGTGAAAGAGGTAGTACATAAGGCTTAGGTTCCATCAAGATAAAGAGAGGTGAAACTAGCAACCTAGTAAGAGAACAATCTTGGACATTAGAGAGGACTCTTTTGTATGGAAAAGCAGTTAGCTGGTTGGGAAATCTTAGGAATTTGACTCTGTTGTGCAAAAGTAAAATGTGTAATTATTTATAAAGAAAATGTTTGAAGTGATAAATATGATTTTTAGAGCCTTTAATATGCAATCCACACAGTCTTGATGAAACGACTTTTCTAGCTATCAAGAAAGACTCTTTTTAGTGGATTGTTTTGAAGGAATTAACCTGCAGCATCTCAACACACATGTTAGCTTCATTATTTGTAAACATAAAAAACTATGAGTAGCACAAGTCGGCTAACAAATTCCACATAAGTAAAAGCAATTCAGTCAAAACTAGATTCCTTAGGATACCAGAGTCCTAATTTAGGGGGTTCTTTCAGATATCGTAGAATTCTTTTTACAGCCAGCAGATCAGATTCCTTAGGATTTGCTTGAAATCGAGCACATAAGCACGTAGAGAACATTATATTCAGTCGACTTGATGTCAGATTCATCAAATATCCAATCATTCCCCTATATCTAGTAACATTGATTGGCTTTCCCGATGGATCAGTATCAAGCTTGCATGCTGGAGTCATCGGAGTTTTCACAGGGCTGCTGTTCTCAAGTCCACATTTCTTCAGCAAATCATGAATGTACTTGGACTAATGAATGAAGATTACGTCAGGCAGTTGTTTAACTTGCAGTCCAAGAAAGAAATTCATTTCACCCATCATGCTCATTACGAACTTATTAGATTGCATTAGACTTCCAGTAATATCGGGTTATGAACTGATATGTCCAAAAGCCTGATCTTCCTTTTCGTCAAAGGTCACATTGATGCTTTCAATGACCTTCTTTTTGTCTCTGATGTAAACTCGGTAAGCTTTAGATGAAGAGAAGTAGCCAATGAACACGCCTTCGAATGCTTTTGGATCAAACTTGCTTCGATCTTCCCTATCATTAGCAATGAAGCACTTGCATCCAAAAACTTTTAGAAAAGAAACATTGGGAGTACGGCGGTTGATCAGCTCATAAGGTGTCTTTCCAAACCTTTTGTGAATTGAAGTCCTGTTCTGAGCGAAGCAAGCAGTGTTAATAGCTTCAGCCCAGAGAAAATGTGGACGTTTGGAGTGAATAAGCATGGTTCTTGCAGCTTCAACAAGAGTTCTGTTCTTTCATTCAACCACCCCATTCTGCTGTGGGGTCTTTGCTGCATAGAATTGCTGAATGATTCCTTGTAGCTGGTAGGACTCACTGGGTTTCTGATTATTGAACCCAGTGCCATTGTCAGAACGAATGAAGAGAATGACTGCCTAGAGTAGATTCTGAGTAGTTCGAACAAAGGTGATGATGATGTCAGTTGCCTCGTCTTTAGTGCGTAAGAAGCGGATCCACATGTATCGAGAGTAGTCATCTATTATCACTAGGACATATTTCTTCTCATTGATACTTTGTGTACGCATTGACCCACAAATATCCATGTGAAGTAGTTCAAAAGGGCGCGTAGTAGATGCTGTCATTTTCGTCTTATGAGAAGCTCTTTTCATTTTTTCAACTGCGCACGAATCACACAGATGATCAATCTTGCTTTGAAATTCTGGCAAAATAGTGACAAACTTCTTTGATGACAATGTATGTAGATCTCGGTAATTTAGATGAGACATCCTCTTGTGCCATAGTTGATTCAGTGCAGAGGAAGCTCTTGATAGCAGACAGACATCAGAAGACGGAAACACAGTTTTCAGAACAATGGTGTATAGACTTGATTTGAGTCTACACCTCAGAATGGTGTTCCCTTGATCATCCTTTACGCAACACTGGTTAGCTCGAAATTTGACATCCATGCTTTTGTCACAGAATTGTCCGATGCTAAACAGGTTATGCGTCAATCCAACAACATATGTCACGCCTTTAATTGTAACCTTTCTATTACAGATGTCTCCATATCCAAGGATAGTTTTTGAGTCACTGTTCCCAAATCGTACTTTTCCGTTGAACTTGTCGATGTAGTTGCTCAACAGCTCTTTCTTCCGAGCCATGTATGTGGAGAAACCTGAATCTAGATACCACACATGGCTGACCTGCAAAATTAAGCAGCCTTAGGTACCCATTTAAGGACGAGTCCATCCTTTTGATTTGAAGAAAGATTTGAAGCAGTTTTGATTAAGTAACTTTTTGGAACCCAGACTTGCTTGATCTTTTGAAAGTGTTGTTTGGTTTTGGAGCGGTGAGTGTGCAGTTTTGGCATTTGTGAAAACTCTCTTTTGCTAATCTTTTGAGATGTTTGATTGAATAAACTTTCAAAGGATAATTTAAGCAAACACCTTTACAAGAAGAGAAAGTAACACAATCATTCTTAACATTCACATCACTCACATCATGTTTAGAGAAAGGAGAATTTAAATGATCACGCTGAAAATAATCACTTGAAAAAGAGTCAACATATCTAGAGTGAGAAGTAGAGAACTTAGGAGAACTGTCAGAAAAAGAACTAGTGGAACTAGCAGAAGATGAACGAAAACAATTTCTAAATCTATTATAAGACTTTTCCACAAAATTAAAGATTTTAGAAATCTTCTTCGGGTGCTCAGGTCTTGTCTCCTTGCTTGCATCCTTCTTAGGAATCCAGGTCATTCTTCCTGCAATGGGTTTAGAAAAAGCTTTTCCTGTATGTGAAGTAGAAGATAAGTTCCTTTTCATTTCAAAATGTTTTGTCTTTTTGTCCTTTTTCGAAAAGGGAGTTTCAGGAGATTTAGTGCCTTGAGAGGATTCATCGATAGTTCATAAATTTTCTTTAAAAGATTTTCCTTTTCAGTTTTAAACTTTTCTCGTTCTTCTTCACAAGAAGAGTATAGATCAGCCATTTTCTTGATGATTGAAGGAAAGTATGGTTCAGAAAATTTTGAGGTTGATGCTTCCTCCTCATTGGATACAACTTGATTCTCCGAGAGAGGATAATATAGTCATTAGACAAAGGATTTTTTTTAGTAGCATAGCTGTTAGGGCTGCACATCAGGCGGGTTGGGTTGGGTTTGCTATATTTTTTGGACCTACCCAATTTGTTTGAGTTGGCTATTAAACGACCCACTGTACGCAAAATAAGTTGATAAGCCATACATGAACGGGTCGGGTAGGGTCGAGTATTGAAAAAAATCACATCGGGTTACATCTTTCATTTGGGAAATCATTGTAACCAATTTGAAACTCGATTAACTTGTTTCCAAAATACACAAACAAATACAAGTACTTGTATCTTTTATAAGCAAAAACATTAGGGAATAGTATTAAAACATCCTTCCTTAAAGGAAGTTCATTTAGAAGGAAACGTAAATATATAATAATCACCTAGTCAAAACGGTAAATGTTCAATTGTAATTCTAATATCATAAAGTCCTAGATAGAACACATTGGTCTTAAATTTAAATTATCCAAGAAAACATTGTAGCGTAATAATAGTAAAATGAACTTTTGGCTGGGTCGGCTACTATCGGGTTTGTGATTTTAATTCTGCAACCCTACCCATTAGGTGAGGGTTCAAACATATTTAATCCATGAATATTTTTTAAAATTAAATACCCGATTAAATAGGGTCATGTAGGGTTGGGTCGGGCGGGTTATGCGGGTTCGGGTTATTCTTGTGTAGCCATAGCTGTCATTAAAGGCATAATCAAATCTAACTTCAGCTTTTGCTCTATTTTTCCTGTTATCCTCTTCTTCCTCAATAGTTTCAGAAGCACAAGTAAATTTCATCAGCTTAGTTAACCCTAACTTCATGTACCTTATGTCGTACAATTGAAGACAATCAACCTTTTTCAAATTCTCAGGGGTTTGAAAATCTAGTCCTTCTCTAGTGATATAAAATTCTGTGTCTTTGGTTTTATTATTTAACAGATAAGCCGTTTGTTCTGATTGACCTCTCTTGACTAAAATATCCTCTAACTCCTTTATTTTTGAGTAAAGACGACCATGTTCCTTGTTAACGATTTCATAACGAGTAACAGTTTCAGAATGTTGTTGTTTATTCTCATCCAGTTTCTTAGTTAAGTCACTAACAGTTTGCTTAAGATTTGTTACTTTTGACTCTAAACTAGAAACTCTATCACGTGAATCTTTTAAGCATGTTGTTTGATAAGCTCCTTTTAACCCTTGTTGTTCCAGAACCTTTTGATTATTTGCAAATCTATCTTCAAGTTTGATGGAGTATTAACACCTAGAGAGAAGTGAGAGCTAGAGAGAGAAGTGCAATAATTCCTTGCAATAAATGATTTGTGAACCCCCTACAACTACTCCCAAGGGAAGTATTTATAGAGGAAATTAGGACTGGGCTCCCAAGTCTTGGGCTTGGGAGGCCCATTTACAATTGGTCCACTATTGGCCTGAGTACAAAATATGTAAAAGTAATTAAGTGTGAAATCCGGTTCTGGGAACCCTTTTGTGGCCGACGGAGCCACGGCCGATGGAGCCATGGCCGACAGAGACCCAGCCGACGGGGGACACCCGGTCCTCATGGCTTCTGGACCATGTTCTGAGCTGATATCTTTCTGGCCGATGGTGGGCCATCTGGCCGACGGAGGCCCCATTGGGTGACAACTGTGCCTCTTATTCTTCTGAGTATGTGGGTCCTGGGGTCCAGACCCATATACTCCATAAGGAGTCCCCCACTCTTTGAGCTGAGACGTAGATGAAGTGAGGGAGAATAGTTTCCGTATTCTTGATGTCTTCTGGCTGTTGTGGCCATCTTTTGTTTTTGGTTCTTTGTTTGGCCGTTGTATGCTCCTCACTGTGGACGAAGAAAGCTGATGTTCCACTGGATGGGGTGTGTTCACTTGTTTGAGGACGATGAGTGTCCTGATTTATGGATAGTCATTATGTGCTCTTGATTTGAATAACCGATGCGAATGTTGTTTCTTCTTTCTGGTCATTGGCGGTTGCTTTTAGTGACTTGGCCGAGGAGGCCTCATGTTTTGCTTTCGTGCTTCAGACCGAAGCGGTGATATCCGTAGTTTGGTGTCCATGTCTTTTGAGGACGATAGCGGCGCTGGCTCAGAAGGAGCGCGTACTTTGATATTATGGACGATGATGACTCGAGGACGTTGTGTTCCTGTTTTCTCATCTTGGCCGAGGGTGGAGTGTGTGATCTTGAAGCCGTTGAGTGGCGCACATCAAGGGATGATACACGTCATATTTTGGGAGGAGTTATACTTCTTTGTTTGCTGGCTTTGTTGCAGCCGAGGGTGCACCACAAGGTTATGGACGTTGTGGTGCATATATGACCTAATGTTGTAGTTGTGGACTTGATGTATTTTTGGATTTCTTTGATTTTGTCCTCTCTTGTATTCCAGAGGCTGATGTAGTCCCCCAGTCCCCCACTGCTTCAGGCCGAAGAGTAAGTAAGGGGTGAATGAGTAAGGTGTAACCCTAGACCAAAGCAGGATCCTTGTATTCCCCTGAATCCAACCCCTTGGCGATTCCTGACTAAGGTAACCCTGTGGGAGAACCCTTGGACGCAGGTCGCTTTCAAGAAGTTATCATCACGGTTTTATACAAGGTCGAAGGCTGTTGGGTTGTTTTTTGCTTTGTTGTTGTGGCTGTTGAAGGGGACCTGCTG
Source organism: Cuscuta europaea (assembly GCA_945859875.1). Taxonomy (NCBI): domain Eukaryota; kingdom Viridiplantae; phylum Streptophyta; class Magnoliopsida; order Solanales; family Convolvulaceae; genus Cuscuta; species Cuscuta europaea. Next base: position 666,442 of record CAMAPE010000098.1, read on the forward strand.
TTGGTAGTGTGTTTAAGCCGATATGGGCATACTTTGTGGTGTGACCAGCTATTGAAATGATTATTGGCTGTTGAGGCCGATGTAGTCGTGCCCTGTGGAGTCAGATGTTTCTTCTTGGTCTGGCCGTTGAAAGTGTTGGCCGTTATGGACGCTGACTGCTCACACGTTGGCAATGGACTGGTACTGATGGAAGTGGGCCTGGCCCATCTTCTGAACCGGTGGTAGTTTGTTGGGCCCTAGGAGTGGTGGCCGTTCATGTGGCCAATGGGGGAGCGCCATGTGTAGTGACCGTTGGGGGGGGGGGGGGGGGTCTATAAATACCCCCCTCCATCCGAAGAAACTCCCTATTGCATTCTCAGAGAACGAAGTGCTGCCCAAATTTCTAGAGAGATAATGTGCTCGCCGGTGTTCTTCCGTTTCTTCAAAACTTCAAAGGTCAGTTCATCAAACCCTTCTCCGATTTCTTGCATGTTTTGCTTCCCTAGGGCCTTGATCTAGTGTTAGTGAAAAATCAACCTTAGATCCAAAGTAGTTCCCTTTAGGGCGTCTTTAGCTGTGAAGATGAAGACCTTGGACGAAGAGTACTACCCGTATGACGACGAGGCCTCCGCCAAGTCCCTGGATTATGGAGTAGTGGAAGAGTTCTGCGAGGAGATAGAGGACTTGAGCTCCTTCAAATAAGGGGAGCTAGAGGACGATACAAATGCGGACGAAGAGGCAGCCTCCTCATCTGAGGGCGAGGACGTAGGTGTCTCCCGCGCCATGGATGAGGCGTCTACGTCTGCCGCCATCCCTTGCCCGAAACCAGTCTCTGCCATTACAGGGACTGCCCCGAAGAGAAGGCGTCGGCCGGAGAAGGGACCTGCTTTCTCCTTCTTGGATCTCGCTAACGTCTGTATCATCAGGCCGCAGAGCTGCGCGGTCGAGTACTTGGTTGCTCAGATGTACGTGGGGCCGTTTTGTAGGGTTAGGGCCCCTAAGCCGACGGACCACGTACTGAATCCACAGCCGAGGTACTTTGGAGTATACCCCATGAGTTTTGCCAAGGGGCTCAGGTTTCCCCTCCATCCGTTCATTACGAAGTATTTGGATATGGTGGAGCTTCCTCTGACCCTGCTCACCCCGAACAGCTACTCGTTGATCATCAACTTCCTCCTCCGCTGTGATGAGTTAGGTTTCAAGCCGACAACGGCTCTTTTCATGAACCTGTATCAGATACACCGGGGGAGCCACTAGAACTGTGCTGGCTATGCCAATTTGTAGCAGGTGAAGAACAGGAGGTAGTTCTCTGATCTGCCGATGTCCATCTACAGATGGAAAAGTAAGTTCGTCTTCGTGTCTCTGGGTGAGGGTGGAACCTAGTTTCCTTCTGTCGGCCACAGTGGTAGATTTAACCTCCATGACGCGCCGAAGAGTTCAATTTTGGACGCTCAGGTGGCATCATTCTTGGAAGGAGGGCCGAGGAGCGTGAAACACTACATCACAGAGTATAAGATGGCTGCCATCGTCTTTGTGAGGTACTTTGTGTACGGGGACAAGGAGGAGGATGTCGACATTTGGCCGAAGATGACTACCACCTTTGAGGAGGCCGCGACCGTGCCGGCCAGAGATGCTGGAGTTTCCAATGTTGTCGCTGTGGTCGACATGATATCTGCTCCTTCTTCTGCTGCTGTCTCCCAGCCTCCCCCTGTCATCCAGGACTCCCGGAAGAGGAGGGCCAGGAAGGAGCTAGCCGTTAGGACCTACATGCTGGAAGTGGAGTACCCTATACAGGGAGGTGTCTTCAATGACGCCGTTGACGGCCATGATGTGCTTGCACAAGCCGTCCCCATCGAAGACCGGACCTATCTCAAGAAACTTGGCCCCGTCTGAATCTATGACGGTGGAATGGACCTCGTCGTCCAAGTAAGATCCTTGCATTATTTTTTCCATCTCTTTTTTTTGTGGTCATAAGTGTTTTTCTCGTCCTATCCCTTTCATTTTTGCAGGGGGGCCTTATGCTGATGGAGAGCCATAAGAGGCAGCAACAAGAGATTGCTCGGCTGAAAGAGGTCGAGCAGAAGGCTGCCTCGGCCGAGGAGGCCATGAGCTGCCTAGACCGACTGCGGACCGAGGTTGAGGTCCTGAAGAAGAGGGCCGATGAGGCCGATGCGGCCCACCGCCAAGTGGCTGCCGACAGGGACGAGGCCCTGGCCAAATTTGCTGGTGAGAAGGAGGCCTGTGAGGCTAAACGTCGTCGGGCTGATGAGGCTGAGAAGGCCAACGCTGAGGCCGAGAGAGCCTCCGACGCTGCCATTGATAAATTCCTAGCCGAAGGCTGGCAAGCAGAGGAGCGCCAGTCTTAGTGCTATGAGGTTGTGGCGGCCAGGCTCGAAGATTGGGGCCAGAACTCTCCTGCCGGCCGAGAGTACTTCGAGAGGGAGATGTCGGTCTATTATGACATGGGACAGCAGCGGATGCAGCGTCTTATCTACAGGAGGCTATGCCGAAGGTGCCAAGAGCTGAGCTGAACAAGAAGTTCGCTCACAAGCTGAAGCTGCCTCCTAAGATGAAGGATCCTGAGGAGGAGGCCAAGCTTCCGGCGGAGGAGAGGCAAGCCCCAATCATTAGCTCCAGCGTCGGCAAGGAGGATTGGGACGATGAGGAGGTGTTCCTGGACTCGGCTTCCTCTCAGGCCGATGATGCCGCTAGTGTGCCTGTTCCAGATGCTGGTGCTGAAGAAGCTTGAGCTCTCTCTTTTTTAATTGATATGTAACGGCCGTAGTGCCCTCCTCTTGTATTTTGAATACTAATGAAACATTGTTGGCTCCTCTGTCTTTAGTGTCTTCTTCGTCTTTGCTTGTTGTTATTTGCCGCTTCTTTCTTTTTGTCTTTACTCCAAATTTTTCTAAGTGTTAAACAAAAAGCTCAAGTAGTTGGTCCCCGTGGTCATGGCCGATGAAGGGTCTCACCCTTTGATCGGCTGAGGGAGAGATGTCCTCCTCGTCCTCATACTGCTTATTGGGTACCTCATACTTTTGGTAATATTTCTAAGTGTTTAGCTTAGAGTATGTAGTTGCTTCATCCCGGTGTAGACGACGAGGGTTGTTGGCCCTTGTCGACCGCTCTCAATGCCACTTGGGAATTTCTTCAAGTGCCTTGAAATTTTTCTAAGTGTTCAGATACTTAGGTAGCTACTTCCTTTGGTAGGGGCCGATGAAAGGTTCCGCCCTTTGGTCGGCTGAGGGAGTTTCCTAGAACCATTTGATTTCGTGAGGGATATAAGAGTTTGCCTTGGAACTTTTGTCCAAGTTTTCTTTGGTAGCTTGTGCATGAGTGCGTCGTCCACACTGCAACTGTTTAACTGATATGTACTTAGTCATTTTTGGGGATTTCATCTTTATTGCTCGAGGCCGGTGAGTGCACGGTCCTTCGGCTTCCCTCTTTTATTTTTGGGGATTTCGCTTTAGACCGGCAAGTGCATGGACCTTCGGTTATCCCTATTTTATTTTTGGGGATTTCGCTTTAGGCCGGCAAGTGCACGGACCTTCGGATGTCCCTCTTTTGTTTTTGGGGATTTCGATTTAGGCCAGCAAGTGCACAGACCTTCGGCTGTCCCTCTTTTATTTTCTTCCTCTTTACTTCTTTGAGCGAGGAGTAGGTATCCTTCTTTCAGGCTTCGGCCGAGGTGGTCAATAGTCCTTCGGCCGGTAGGGAGTCCTACTAGATCGTCTCGTGATCTCAGGGATGTCCCATCATCTATTTATGACGTGGGCTAAGGCTTTTGGTCGGTTACCGACGGCTGCCGTCCCTCATCCCTGAGTTTGGGGTTTTTTGTCACCTCGGCCATGATTTCAGACCTGTCGTCCTGCGATTTCGCGAGTGGATGACGCGGTGAGCTTCCCATTTCAAGATGCTGACCGTTTTCGAGCCCGTCGTCCTGGGGACATCGTCGGCCTTGCCTGAGCGTCTCGCTCTAAGGGGTCAAAACGATGTGTTGTGTCGGTCTTTCCTGAGCGTCTCGCTCTGAGGGGTCGATGTAATACAATATCTTTTTCTTAATGTTTTTGTAAAAAAGCAAGTAGAATACAACTTTTATTGATAAGTGGCTCGAGGCCGAGGGTGGTGTTCGATCAACAACCCGAGGAAAGGTGAGGGCTTTGCCGGCTTCGCCGTCCCCGGATTATTGATAAAATTTCATCAAGTGATGTACATTCCATGTTCGTGGTACATTAGACCCATTTGGGTGTTTTAGTTTGTAGGTGTCGGGCTTGACTACGGCGCTGACGATGTATGGGCCTTCGTATTTGAGTGCCAGCTTGCCACCTTCCGTCGGCTTGCTCACTTCCCTTCAGCGAAGGACATAGTCCCCCACTTGGAATTCCCGGGAACGTACCTTGGCGTCATAGTATGATTTTACCTAACGCCGGTAGTTTTCTGCCTGGATGAAGGCCTGCTCTCGTCTTTCTTCGATCAGGTGGAGGTCGATCTTCATGCTTTCTTCGTTGGCCTCAGGCTCATATTGATCCACCCGTCGGCTGGGTATGGTGACCTCTGTGGGTGCCTTTGCCTCAAAACCATATCAAAGGGAAAAGGGTGTTTCGCCCGTCGCCCTCCACGGCGTCGTACGGTAGCACCACAGAATGTTGGGGAGCTCATCGGCCCAGCTGCCTCCCGCGTCCTAGAGCTTCTTCTTCAGGCCTTCCAGAATGGTTCTGTTTGCGTTCTCAACTTGCCCGTTACCTTGAGGGTAGGCAACGGAGGAGAAACGATGCTTGATTCCCCATTCCTGGAGGAGCTCTTGGAAAGGTGCGGCCTCGAACTGGGTGCCGTTGTCGGATATAATCTCCTGGGGGACACCGAAGCGGGTAAGGATGTTCTTGTGGACGAACCTCTGACACCTGGCCCCTATGATGCTGGCCAAAGGTTCCGCTTCAACCCACTTAGTGAAGTAATCAACGGGGACGATGATGTAGCGGTTGTTACCGGCGGCTCTGGGCAGGGGGCCGACCAGGTCAATCCCCCATCTTGAGAATGGGATGGCGGTGCTGATCGGGGCGTAGTTGATGGCTGGCCGACCATGGGCTTTCTGAAGGACCTGGCATGCAGTACACTTCCTTGCAAGATTGGCACAATCCCGCGCCATCGTCGGCCAAAAATAGCCCTGGACGACGAGACGCCAGGACATGCTGAAGGGCCCCTGATGTGCGGAGCAGACGCCGCAGTGGATTTCCTCCATGGCCACTTCGTCCTCATCCGGGTGTAGGCATCGGAGGAGGGTGCCGTTGTAAGATCTCTTGTAGAGCTTTCCATCCTCGATTATGTAGCTTGGGGCCCTGAGTTTGGCTAGCTTGGCCCTCTCCTCATCCTGGGGTAGCTCTCCCGAAGTAATGAAGGTTATGATATTGGTGATCCAGTCCTCCGGCCAATCCTGGATGCACATGACCGGGCTGGCATGGATATTAGACATGTTGAGTTCCTCGATCTTGGCTATCTTGGACATGTGCTCCGCTCCGGAGTGTCTATGCTAAGTTTGGAGAGGATGTCAGCCTCAGCATTTTCCGCCCTTGGGATCTGTGTGATCTCATGGGTTTCGAATGCCTTGAGCCACTCCTCGGCCGCCTGTTTGTACTGCCTCATCCTCCCTTCTTTGGCCTCGTATGAGCCCACGATCTGGTCCACCACCAGCTTAGAGTCGCACCTGATTCTGATGTGTCGCGCTTTGAGGCCGGCGGCGAGTCTTAGGCCGCTGAGGAGGGCCTCATACTCGGCTTCGTTGTTGGATACTCTAAAGTTGAAGCGGATGGCGTAACAGGCTCTGAAACCTTCAAGGGAGATGAGGACGACGCCACCCCCACATTCTTTGGCGGCCGATGAACCGTCAGTGAAGAGAGTCCATGCTTCGTGTGACTCTGGCCCAGGTGTGGTAGCGGCCGTCTCCCTGGCCGTGCACTCGGTGACAAAATCGGCCAAGGCTTTCCCCTTGATGGATGGCCTCGACTTGAGTTCAATCTGGAATTGGCTGAGGAAGATCACCCACTTCACCATTCTTGAGGAACTGGTGGGGCTCCACATGAGTGCGCCGAGGGACTGCTGAGTCAAGATGTGGACGGCATGGGCCTGGAAGTAGTGCCCTAGTTTTTTCACTGTGTGGACGATGACCAATACTGTCTTCTCAATGGGGGAGTACCTGAGCTCAACCTCCTGTAGTGTCTTGCTGACGTAGAAAATCGCCTTCTGCACCCCTTCATCCTCGCGGATGAGCACGGAACTGATGGCCGACATGCTCACCCCCAAGTACAAGAAGAGGGTTTCACCGGCTTTGGGCTTGGAGAGCACGGGAGGGGACAATAGGTATTGCTTCAGCTCTTCAAATGCTTGCTGGCACTCCATCGTCCACTTGAAGCTTTTTGCCTTGCGCATGATTTGGAAAAAGGGGAGAGACCTTTCAGCTGATTTCGAGAGGAAACGGTTCAGGCCCGGAAGGCGTCCTGTCATCCATTGTACCTCCTTCACATTTCGTGGCGGCTCCATGTCAACAATGGCCTGGATCTTCTCCGGATTTATCTCAATGCCCCTTCGGCTGACCATGTAGCCGAGGAACTTGCCTCCCTGGACGCCGAAGGTGCACTTCTTGGGGTTCAGGCGGAGCTGGAACTTCTTCATGATTTCAAAAATTTCCCAGAGGTCGTCGGTGTGGCTGGTAGATTGCTTGATCTTGACAATCATAATGTCGACGTATGCCTCCATCATCTGACCGAGGACTGCTCTGAAGATTTTGGCTACCATCCTGGTGTATGTGGCGCCTGGGTTCTTGAGCGCAAAGGCCATGACGAGGTAGCAAAAAATTCCCTCCGGGGTCATGAAGTCCGTCTTCTCGGCGTCATCTTCGTGCATGAAAATCTGGTGGTACCCCCTGAAGGCATCAAGGAACGACATCAGCTCGCACCCCACCGTCTCGTCCACCAATTGATCAATGTTAGGGAGAGGTAATGGGTCCATAGGGCACGCCTTGTTCAGGTCAATGTAATCAATGCACATTCTGAACGTCCGCGGCTTCTGGGCGAGGACGACGTTGGCCAGCCAGGTTGGGTATTTCACCTCCTTGATGTGGTTGATTGAGAGGAGCATGGTAACCTCCCCCTTGACGAAGTCTCGTCTGTCAGCCGAAAGGTAGCGCCGCTTCTGCTTGACTGGTGTGGAGGCGGGATCGACTGACAGCCGGTGAGTGATCACCTTTCGGCTGATGCCGGGCATGTCGTCCGGTCCCCACGCAAAAATGATCGCATATGACCGCAAGACTTGGAGGATGTCATCGTGTTGGTCCCGGTGGAGTTGCCTCCTAATCTTCAGGACTCGCTCTGGCCGAGAAGTGTCCAGGGGGACCTCCTCGACTTCTTCAGTTGGCTCAGCATGTGGCCTCTTCTCGTCCTTGGAGACGGTGGCAGTGATAGTGTCTACCCTTTTTTCGGTGCCTGCGGCCGGCTTCATCAGCTTGAGGTAGCATGCTCTGGCTATCCTATGATTCCCCCTGATGTAGCCGATACCGGCACTGGTAGGGAACTTCAGGCACAGGTGCTTCATGGAGATGATGGCCTCCAGGTCCTCTAGTGCCGACCTCCCCCAGATCAGGTTGTGGGCGCACTCGAGGTTGACCACCATGAATTCCATGTCAATTTTGGCGCGATGGGAGCCGTCGCCGACCTCCACGGGGAGGACTATCGTGCCTTCAGCGTCGATAGAGTCTTCGATGAAGCCGGACAACGGTGTCCGTATCGGCTTGAGCAGGGCCTTGTTCAGCTTCAGCTGCTTGAAGGTGTCAATGTACATGACATTGACTGAGCTCCCCGTATCGATGTAATTGCGGTAGATGATAGAGTTACCTATCTCACATTGGATGACGAGGGCATCCCTATGTGATGCGTGGCCTGGAGGCAGATCCTTGTCGGTGAAGGTGATCGCCTCCGTCCGCTGTTTCTTCGGCTGGGGGGAGCGTGGGACACCTCCCCATTGTAAAGGGATTGGACCCATTTGTTCCTCTGGGTGGCTGAGTCCCCCCAGTGTTGCCCCCCACAATGATGTGGATGTGGTTCTTCTTCGGAAGGGGCTCCTCAAAGTCTTCATCGTCATCGCCGAGTCTGCCGATCTCACGCTTCTTCGCAGAGGGTTCGCCCCCAGTTTTGTCGGTGTTTACCCATGTATTTTTGCGTGGACCACCTTTAACAAATTGGGAGAGTTCCCCCTGACGAATCAACTTCTCGATGGCACTTTTTAGCGTGACGCAGTCGTCTATGTTGTGGGAGGTGTTCCTGTGGTAACGACAGTAGGTGCCGCCCTGATGGACGACGTAGATTTCCTTCGCCGACCGAGGATCTCGTTCAATGAGATCATGTTCCTCGGCATAATCGAGGATGGAGCTGACTGAATGAGTGAGGGGGGTCTTCGGCCTTTCCATCCTTGGCTGCCATGGGCGGTCCTTCTTGTTCTGCCCACCAGAACTATGGCGGCTCTGTCCTCCCTGACCTCGGTTCCCGGCCGAGGGTGCGCCTGGAGCTGGCGCAATATTTATATTCTTGGAGGGGTGCCCTCCATCCTTCTTGTGGCTGTGGAGCTCGTCGGCGTCAGCGTATAAGTTCCCTCGCTGGAGCGCCTTCATATAGGACCTTGGAGGGTCAGTGATGAGACTCATTGCATATGGGGTGCTGCGGAGAGCGCCCTGAAAAAGGACAAGAAGGGTGCGCTCATCAGCCCCCTCGACCTTATCGGTCTCCCTCATCCATCGATCGATGAATGACCGGAGTGATTCGTCATGTTGCTACTTGACGGAGAGAAGATGGGTGAAATATTTCTTCGCGCGCTTCCTCTCGGCAAAGTGGGAGAGGAAGCGCTGGGCAAGATCCTGCCATGAGTCTATACTTCCTTCGGGGAGCGCGTTGAACCACTCGTACGCCGGCCCTTCCAGAGTGGAGAGGAACCAATGGCAGAGGTATTCGTCCGACGCGTTCACCATCAGCATGTTGATCTGATAGCGGCTGAAGTACTCTTGAGGATCGGAGTGGCCGTCATAGGGCTTGATGGCGTTTCCCCTGTACTTCTCGGGGATAGGGGCCGAGAGCACCCTGGTAGTGAAGGGAGTCCTCGTCCTGACTTGGATGATGGGGTCTCCTCGTCCCTCGGCCAACTCCCTCTTTAGGGCGCTGACCTTATGCATGAGCGCGTTATAACCAGGATCCCCTGAAGTATTGGGCGTAGGGATGGTGGTCAATTGTCTTGCCTCCATCTGGGCCAATCTCCTTTCCAGTTGGGCGATGACCTCGTCCCGAGGGTCCTTAACGGCCGTAGTGGCGCCGTGCTGGTTGCGTACGCGGGCTTCATGAGCCGTGTTGATTTGATGGCGAGCGTCGTCGGCGTGTAACTTGCCTTTGCCTTTATCTAGGCGGGGCCGATCCGCTGTCCGAGATACGGATCCCAAGCTTTCCCTCGGTGAGCCAGACTCGCGTTCACCAATCCGTCCTGCCATACTCTCCGAAGCAGGCCGACGACACGTGTCACCTAGCCTATTAAAGGCTGAGGCTTTTCCACGCATTGGGGTCGGTCCCGCTCGAAGCGGGGAAGCAGGGTGGGAGTGGGACGTCGACCCCTTCGTTGTTGCCTAACTTGATGGCCAACGGCTGAGGCTGAGGCGGCGGCGTAGTGTTCTCCCCTGTCCTTGGCATGAGTGCGTTAAGGATGGTGGGATTATAGGCCAAACTAGCAATGATGGCTGAGAGCGCGGCCTGGAGCTGAGGGTCAATGGTAGGAGAAGCCGATTTCCCCGAGGCATTGTAACACCCCGGCCCCGTAGGCCCCGAGGAGTTACTTTTGACCTCTAGTACTGTTCTCACAAACCGCCACTAGCCTTTTCCGCGCACTTTGTCCTCACTCGTGCGCGCCCTGGAAACTTCCCAGGGGGTCACCCATCCCAAGACTACTCCCGTGCAAGCACGCTTAACTTTAGAATTCTTGGCTAATGAGCTCCCTTAAAAGGAGATGCACTTTGTTGGTATGAGTAGTACTATTAATCCATTTAAATTAAATCTCAAGTGTTACAATCACCCCCACTTAGGAACGCAACGTCCTCGTTGCGCCCATAAACCAAGCTCAATCATATCCCAGAATCTTTTCCCCTGCTAAGTGCCCGCCCAATATCCAACGTATCAGCACACTGTCGCAGGGTTGCTCTGATACCATTTGTAACACCCCGGCCCCGTAGGCCCCGAGGAGTTACTTTTGACCTCTAGTACTGTCCTCACAAACCGCCACTAGCCTTTTCCGCGCACTTTGTCCTCACTCGTGCGCGCCCTGGAAACTTCCCAGGGGGTCACCCATCCCAAGACTACTCTCGTGCAAGCACGCTTAACTTTAGAGTTCTTGGCTAATGAGCTCCCTTAAAAGGAGATGCACCTTGTTGGTATGAGTAGTACTATTAATCCATTTAAATTAAATCTCAAGTGTTACAGGCATCGTCGCCCTTGTCTAGGCGCTTCTTCTCCAGGGCGATGTGGGCGTCAGGGGCACCACCGTTAAGCTGGTGGCGAAGGTCATTCGTGAGGTCGATGGCCTCCTGGAAAACATCCTCGCGTGCGACCTTGTCCACCGTGGCATCCTCCTCGTGTTCCCTGTTTTCTTGGGCCTCAGGGATGGCCTTGCCGAGGAGGTTACGGTTAGACTTAGTTCTTCCCATGATCAATTAGCTGTGCTTGGTAGCGACGAAGGAGGCTAACTTGATTGTACTGGCTCTCAACGAGAGCACCAAATGATGGAGTATTAACTCCTAGAGAGAAGTGAGAGCTAGAGAGAGAAGTGCAAAAATTCCTTGCAATAAATGATTTGTGACCCCCCTACAACTACTCCCAAGGGGAGTATTTATAGAAGAAATTAGGGCTGGGCTCCCAAGTCTTGGGCTTGGGAGGCCCATTTACAATTGGGCCACTATTGGACTGAGTACAAAATATGTAAAAGTAATTAAGTGTGAAATCCGGTTCTGGGAACCCTTTGTGGCCGACGGAGCCATGGCCGACGGAGACCCGACCGACGGGGGACACCCGGTCGTCCTGGCTTCTGGACCATGTTCTGAGCTGATATCTTTTTGGCCGATGGTGGCCATCTGGCCGACGGAGACCCCACTGGGTGACAGCTGTGCCTCTTATTCTTCTGAGTATGTGAATCCTGGGGTCCAGGCCCATATACTCCATCAAAGTTCATTTATTTTATGTTTCTCTTTTTAAAGAATAGATTTGCTCATTGATTTTTGCACATTGCTTTGTGATCCACCGAAGGACATGCCGGGAATCCACCGAAGGGTGATCACTTATCGCCTGACGGTGAACCCTTCCTCAAAACCTGTGCAGCAAAGAAGAAGACCTCTCTCAGCCGAAAGGAGGGACTTCATAAAGAAAGAGGTCACTATGCTCCTCTCCATTAAACACATCAAGGAGGTAAAATACCCTTCGTGGCTAGCTAATGTGGTCCTTGCACAAAAACCACCCACCTTCCGCATGTGTGTAGATTACACAGACCTGAATAAGGCATGCCCTATGGATCCTTTCCCTCTACCAAACATTGTGTTGGGAAACGAGCTACGAACATGCATCTCATGCTTGATACGAAGCAAAAACATTTACAAAAGGATCTATACTATTCCATGAATTTCAATTGCTAATAAGCAATATAGTTTGCAATAAATCAAGAAACTAATCATTATAAGTTCGTATGAAACCATACCTTTTGATGGATCAATGGAAACCTAGGTCTTAGCACTTGTTTATGTCGTTCTAGCGTAGAAAGTACCATGTCTCTACGGTGTGCACACACGATCGGATCAGACTTGCTCAATGTACTAGCATCCAAAAAGGGTTTTCTCAAATTATGTTTTGTCTCATGTATGTGTGAGAACGGCCAGCCCTATTAAGCTCTTAGGCTCCTCCTTTTATAGAGAACATAATGTAGAAAACCCTAGCAACAAACGGACATAGGCTTGAAGTCATTCGGACCCAAACATTATCCGATTCTGATCCAAAACGTTTTAGCGTGCGACCCTATAGGTTTATATTCCTTTGGTAGTATAATTAAATACTCTTTTAATTATACAAATAAAAAGCGGTCTCTAGTAAGACATTATTATTATCCAAAGGATATAAGATTCAAAACGACACAACTTATAAATATATTATGTCACATATATATTCCTTTTGCCAAACGATATCTAGATTGAACACAAGACTAGGCGAGTGTCATTCTTGTATAGTTCAATCATTGTATCTTGATTTCCAAGTATATTTAATACAAATGACACCTCATTTGTGCATGGCCATGCTATAATTAAATATACTTATCAAGGGGCCCAAAGATATCTTCTCTCAATATATGAAAGTGACAAATCCCATCTTAACCAACCACATACCTCTATATATTTCATAATACATTTGATCATTATCTTTATAGTTACTCATTTAGGAGTAACGTTTGATAATGTCTAATGTATTAATCCTTATATTGGTAACCATGGCGATCTCAGGTCCGAGGACGATATGATTTCACTAAAGGGAACATCACTGATGACATTTATAACTTTTCCTTGCAGTGTTCCCAAAACGGGTCGGTCCAATATTTGTTCACCAACAAGTATTAGTGTGTTTAGCTTGATATCACCATATCCATGACTTGTGGAACATAGTCATCAGCTAACCCACACTCTAATCAATATGTCTATGTAATCCTAGATTATAGAGATATGATTAGGGACATAGTATATTTTACGAAATGACTAGTATTCCACAACCAAGTCACATACTTGGTGAACTAGTAATAATAATATACTATATTTAAGAATATAAGGTGAAATAAAATAAACCTTATTAATAAGCATAAGATATCCAACTATAAGTCACACACATATGAATAGTTCTAGGGCATATCTCTTTCACATTGACCAGCTGGTGGATGAAACGACGGGATGTGAAATCATGTCTTTCCTCGACGCTTTTCGAGGATATCACCAGATATATATGCATGAGGGGGATGCGGAAAAACCAGCCTTCATGACACCTGAAGGAATCTTCTGCTATCTAGTTATGGCCTTCGGCCTAAAGAATTCGGGCGCCACTTACACCCGAATGGTGGCCAGAGTCTTTCAAGCCGTCCTAGGGCACACCATGGAGGCTTACGTCGACGACGTGATCGTCAAAAGCAAATAATAAACCAGCCACGCCAAGGACCTCCAGGAAATTTTCGCCATCATGCAAAAATTCAATCTCCGATTGAACCCGAAGAAATGCACCTTCGGTGTGCAGGGGGGGGGGGGGAGTTTTTGGGCTACATGGTTAGTCAAAGGGGTATAGAGGCCAATCCCAAGAAAATCCAGGCCACCATCAACATGGAGCCCCCACGCAACGTGAAAGAAGTCCAAAGGTTGACAGGCCGCATGGCAGCCCTCAATCGCTTTCTTTCTAAGTCAGTAGATAAGGCCCTTCCCTTCTTCCAAACCATGAGAAAGACATCCGGCTTCCAATGGACAACGGAGTGTCAAGAAGCCTTTGAAGAATTGAAACAATACATGTCTTCACCCCCTGTGCTCTCCAAGCCCAAGGTGGGTGGAACATTATATCTTTATCTTGGTGTTAGCCCTGCGGCCATCAGCTCGGTCCTAATCTGGGAGGAAGACGACATCTAACATGCCATCTTCTATGTCAGCAAGACCCTCAGGGAGGCAGAACTCAGGTATTCTCCCGTGGAGAAGACGGTACTAGCTATCGTGTGGACCATCAAGAAGCTAAGCCATTACTTCCAAGCCCACTCGGTACAGGTCCTCACGCATGAACCCCTCAGCGCATTGATGAGGAACCCCACCAGCTCCTCCCGAATGGTAAAATGGGCTATCTTCCTTAGCCAATACAACATAGATATCCGTCCGAGGCCCACCATCAAGGGCCAAGCCATGACGGACTTCGTAACGGAATGCACGACTCCTCGGCTGCCCTGGACGAATGGTGGACTCTCTACACAGACGGCTCCTCGGCTGCCAAAGCATGCGGGGGAGGCGTCGTTCTCATCACACCCGAAGGATTTTGAGCCTACTATGCCATCTACTTCTCCTTCAAGGTCTCCAACAATGAAGCTGAGTATGAGGCCCTCCTTGTGGCCTTCGGCTGGCAGCAAATCTGAAGGCAAAGCAAATACATGTGAAGTGCGACTCCAAGCTAATTGCTGGCCAAATCTCGGGAGAATATGAGGCCAAGGAAGGGAGAATTAAGCAGTACAAGGAAGCGGCCACGGAATTGCTAAAGGTATTCGACGCACACTCCCTCACTCAAATACTGAGATCTCAGAGCTCCAAGGCAGACATTATATCGAAGCTCTCGGCCAAATCTCTGAAGCACCTCTCAAAGATCGCAAGAATCGATGAACTCAGCCTATCAAGCATACATGCAAGCCCCATCATGGAGATACACCAAAGGCCGAAGGACTGGATTTCAGATCTCATCAACTTCATCACCACAGGGCAACTGCCCGAGGATGAACCCCATGCGAAACTAGCAAAGCTGAGAGCTCCCAGCTATACCCTCGAAAACGGAAGGCTTTACAAACGAACCTACAACGGCACGTTACTCTGGTGCCTTCATCAGGACGAAGCCGAAGTTGCAATGGAGGAAGTGCACGGTGGCACTTGTTCAGCTCACCAGGGACCCTTCTCTATGTCCCGAAGGCTTATAGTCCAAGGCTACTTCTGGCCTACGATGGCCCGAGATTGTGCAAATCTCGCCCGAAGGTGCACCGCCTGTCAACACTTTCAGAAGGCTCCCGGGAGGCCAACAGTTAAGTACACCCCCATCAGCACAACGATACCCTTCTCCAGGTGGGGTATTGACCTAGTAGGTCCACTACCGAGGGGTACGTCTAACAACAGGTACATAATAGTGGCCATTGATTATTTAACGAAATGGGTAGAAGCTGAACCCCTCACCAGTATCACCGAGACCCGGTGCCGCTGCTTTGTTTTGAAGAACATCCTCACCAGATTCGGCATCCCCCAGCGGATTGTGTCCGACATCGGAACTTAGTTTGAAGCAGCCTCCTTCTGTGACCTCCTGGAGGCATGGGGAATAAAACACACCTTTTCTTCAGTCGCCTACCCCCAGGGCAATGGTCAAGTCGAAAACGCCAACTGCACATTATTGGATGGCCTTAAGAAAAAGCTAGAGGCCGAAGGCGGAGGCCTGGTTGAAGAACTTCATAATATCTTGTGGGCCTATCGCACCACCCCCGGAGGGCAACAAGCGAAACTCCCTTCACCCTGTGCTACGGGTTTGAAGCCAAAGAACCAATAGAAGTGACCCTCCTGACTAGGAGGGTGGACCAGTACGAGGCCGAAAGCAACAACGCAAACATGGTTCTTGACCTCCATCTCATTTCAGGACGCTGGGAACAAGCCTTCCTAAGGTCTGAGAATTACAAACGCCAAATCAAGGGCCACATCGACTCCAAGGTTCGTTCCCAGGAATTCGAGGTGGGGGACTACGTCCTAAGAAGAAGGGAAGCCAGCCAACCTACCGAAGCCGGGAAAGCCAGGAAGCTAGCACCAAAATTCGAACGCCCCTACATCGTGGCAGCCATCATCAAACCAGGAACCTACAAACTACAACGCACCAATGGGACCGAGGTCCCCAGACATTGGAATGTACATCACTTGGTGAAATTCTATCAATGACAACTTATTTGAGTGGCCAAGCTCTTGGACAAACCCCGACCCAAGGCCTTATTTCACGATAAATAAAGTGTTCTATTCAAAAATGTAGACACGAGCCCACGGTACCAAGTACCGAGGATGAATCTTCGAATCAACTACAATTAGGAAAAAACATCAAATGTTTCTTACGTTGAAATGAGCCCTCGATACGAAGTACCATAGGCAGACTATTGAACATAACACCAAGTGTTTTCAATGACCACTCACAGTATTACGCTAAGGACAAAGCCGTTCCCCTCGAGGACGCCCTTATACCGAAGGCACTACCTATCGGTTCCGGAAGGCACCAAGTGCCCCAGACATTTGCGTCTGGCATGCATATAAAACCCTTATGTTGGAGATATTTAATTGTGAATCAAGTTGGTCATAGATTAGCTTTATATTTAATCCTTGTATTTAAATAAGTGCATAAATTAGATAGAAATCAGGCCAAGTGTTAGGCCCATTTAAACAGGCCAAAAGCCTGGTACGCCTAACCTAAACCTCGCCTATAAAAAGGGAGCCGAGGTTTAGGAAAAGGTTGAACGTCGTACTTATTATTCATAGCCTTACGCTTATCATTCTGCTGTACGTTCCACGGTTTATCAAAGAAGGTTTTACGGTGATTCATTCTGTGTTCATCTTTACGTTTAATCTTCCTTGTTAGATCGATTATTCATTGCTGTTACAGAAACATGGACTAACAATTGGTATCAGAGCCGATCGAGAACGATCAGAAGAACTCCTGCAGAATACTATGTTTTTGTTAACGTAGTTCATTCTGTCGATTTTTTGCTCTGTAATTTTGTTTCTTGTTCAAAAGTTGTAAAAGTTACACCTTTGGAATCGCCTTTTCAAAGCGATCAAAGGGTATACTTCAGTTTGTGTTTTACGCAATTTTAGATTTCGAGATATCTCGAGCTAGGCATCTCGACATCCTACTTCTTCACAGGTTCTACTACGTTTTTCGAGCTGAAAACTTTACCAGAAGATCTCGACATTCAACTCTACAGGAAACTACCTTCAGATTTTGTTTATCTGATTTTTACAGGTTGCAGGATTTCGACATTGAGGATTTCGACATCTAGGATTTCGAGATCTTGATTTCGAGAAAAGGATTCAACATCTGGTCTCGACATTTGGCTTATCAGATTAAGATTTCGAGTAATTAACTTCTCGACATTTCAAATCTCGAGATCAACATCTCGAAATTTGAAATCTCGAGATCCCTAATCTCGAGATCCTTAATCTCGAGCCCAAATCTCGATACCGGGCCACCTTTATCAAAATCTGAGATTTCGATATTCAGATCTCGACATCTGATTTTTCGAGATTCTGCCTCTGAAAATCTTTTGATCAATTTTCTCGAACGGTCAGTTTAGAACAGCAATGGGTTCAGAATACAATGCACAAGGGAACAGCAGTACCCCTCCTAGCCTCAGGAAGGGAGAATATCAAATGTGGAGGAACAGATTTCTAAACTTCCTCGAGCACAAAGAGAACTCTTCTGCAATGCTCGAATCCTTGCTTGAAGGACCAGCTGAACTCTTGATTTCAGTTGGTGGAGATCCAGAGAACAATCCTCCTATTTTTCCAGAAATAAGGAGAAAAGTGCCGTCTGAATACACAGAAGCTGACAAGCTCAGACTTCGTGGTGATCTTATGGCCAAAACGTACCTCCTTCAAGCAATACCAAATGAGGTTTATGTTCTCATAGATAGCATGCAGACAGCTAAGGAAATGTGGGATGAAATAGAGAAGCTGCTACAAGGCACAAGCATCAGCCTCAAAACAAAGAAGACTACGATTCTCATCGCTTATGACTCCTTCAAAGCAGGTCCAGGAGAACCATTGAATGAGACTTACAACAGACTTGTTCAATTGGTAAATGAACTTAGAAAGATCAAAGTATTCAGGTCTAATCTGGAACTGAATATTAGATTTTTATCCAGCTTGCATCCTGCATGGGAAAAGACAGTGAAGGATGTCAGATCTCGGATAGATTTGGACGAAATTGACCTCTACACACTCTATGAACATCTGAAGCAATTCGTCAACGAGGTTGCCTGTGCTGAGGATCATCACACCACAAACCCCTTAGCTCTTGTAATGGATGCTCAGCCAAGAAGGACAACCACTTCACTAAAGAAGAAAAAGAAGAAGGTGGTGGTTGAATCAGATGATGATGAGAGTGACGATGACAAATCTGACCTAGAGGCTGAGCTAGCAGACTTACAGAAGAAGATGGCACTGCTGGCCAAAAGATTTGCTAAGAAGAACACCTCCTCCAACAGGCTGAGAACTTCCTCCTCAAACTACAAGTAGAAGAACCACGATCAAGGATCTTCTAGGAAGGCATCATCAGCAGAAGAAGCTCCTAAATGTTATAATTGCGGCAAGCCTGGACATGTGATCAAAGACTGCCGCCTCCCAAAGAAGAAAGATGCTAACTTCTACAAGCAGAAGATGTTGTGGAATAAGCAGAAAATGCTGATGGTGCAGAAAGAAGAAGAAACCTCTGCCATGATTGCTGAAAATGAGAATTGGGCAGAAGATTCTTCTGAGGAGGAGGAAGAGGAAGACAACTATGCTCTTATGGCAAGTGTGGAGGGAGATGAAATAAAGGGTGATGCTGCGATCCCCGAAAGCAAGTGCTCAACAAGCTCTGTAAGTACCTCCCATACTTCTTTAAATAATCAAATGCAGTCCTTACTTGAAAAGGACAATCTAATCAAAGAACTGAAGGAGAGACTAGAGAATAATCATAGAGTTCTGAAACAGAATCTAGACCAAAAGTCTTCCTTAAGTATTCAACTTGAAATTGCAAAAGATCAAGTCAAAAAGGTGTCCTCAGATTTTGAAAGCTTTGAACTTAAGATAGCTGAATTAACTAAGAAATTTGAGGACAGTGAACGGGAAAAAAGCACAGCAAAGGCTGAATGCGATTTTTTGCATGACAAAAGAAGAACGCTTTTAAATAAAGTAAAAGAACTAGAAGATCTAGCTGCTAGAAGAGGTCAATCTGAACAAACTGTTTTTCTGCTTAACAACAAACAAAAGGATGACCGATTCTACAATGCTAAAACAGGACTGGGCATAACTAACCCACATAATCTTAAGAAAGTTAATTTCCTTCAAATCTATAACAAAGATTACATGGGACTAGGGTTTGGTGAAAAAATGTATTTTCGAAGTGATGAAGATTATGCAGAAGCAGAAGAAGAAAAAAGAAAGAAACCAAAACCTGCGATTTCTTGTGATTATCCCTCTGTAAATGAAAAACAACTTTCAGAAGAAAAACCTACTTCCTGCTTTAGTGAATGCCTTGACCCTTATGCCAAAGATATTCCTCACAAAGGACACCCTCTAGACCCTCCCCCAAGAGTAGGTATTGCTAAAACTGGTGAGGAACCGTGTATTTTTCCCATGGCTCAAAAGCTCAAAAACCTACAGAAAACTCTTGATAACGAGAGAGAGAGATTTGAAACTGAAAAGAAAGGTTTTGAGCGCAACTGGCAGGAACTTCTTCAAAAATTTAATGATTTGAGTGAGCAGTTTCATGCTAAAACAGACCCTTCTACGACCAAGCCTGACAGCTCACACACCTCACATGAGAAAAACAATGCCTTTAAAGGTTCGTCCACTCATCTCTCTTCTCCTTTGTTTACAGGGAATGAAGTGAATAAGGAAGGAGAAGAGAAGAATGAGTGGAGGAAAAAGAGGAAGGAAATCGCAGATGGCAAAAAGAAAGTTTTTGAGAAAAGTGCCAGCCCTAGATCTAGTTCAATATTTTACTCAAAAGTTAATTGTAATTCTGTCTCTACAAAGCAAACTTCTAGCAGTTCAGTCTTGAGTCCCAAGCTGAATATTCCTGAGACATCTTCTAGACAAAGTTCTATTTATAATACAAGTGTTGCTTATGGTTATTCTGTTCCAGATCCCCATAATTATGAATGTGATATGAATGTTGTTAAATCTAAGCCTTCCAGAAAGCTTAAACCTGAAAAAGAAACCAAGAAAGGAACTTCTAAGGGAACGTTTTGTATTCCAGATATGAAATATGCCCTTAGAGTTCATTCTAGGAAACATGTTAATCGGCTTTCTAAGGAGGAGATTTTCAACACCAAACTCAAGAAACAACCGTTCAATCACAAAGCACCTGTCTACTCTCCTCCTGAACCTAAAACAAAACGATGGGTCCCCAAGATAAGACCCGTCAAAACTGAAACGGAAAGGTGGGTCCCCAAGATGAGACCTACCAAACCTGAATCGAACAGGTGGGTCCCCAAACGAAGACCCATCCAAACTAAAACTGAAAGGTGGGTTCCCAATCGTAGACCCATCATTACTGAAACTGAAAGGTGGGGTCCAAATCGAAGACCCATCATAACTGCAACTATAAGGTGGGTCCCCAAACTTAGACCCACAAGGACTAAAATGGAAAGGTGGGTTCACAACATCAGACCCACCAAAATGGAAAGTGCTAGGTGGACTCCAAAAACCAGACACACTGCAAAAACAGATCTGGCTATTGGAAAGCCCATCAAAGATAGATCTTTTGTTGAAAGAGCAGCTGACCTTGGATCACTGCTCAAAGCAAGATTTAAAAAGGTGTTTCTTGATAATAAGGAAGGACCCACTCCAAGTTGGGTACCTAATCCTATTTGATTGTTTTGCAGGACGGTCATGTGTGGCACTTAGACTCAGGATGCTCAACCCACATGACCGGAATAAAGCACCTTTTGAGCAACTACACCAACTGCTACGGAGGAAATGTCAGATTCGGGAATGACGCCTCATCTCCTATCCTTGGGTATGGGGACGTCATCTGTGCCAGCGTCACAATAAAAGATGTTTCATTCGTCAAAGGGCTCAAACACAACTTACTGAGCATTGGATAATTCTGTGACAGCGGGATGGAAGTAAGGTTCTTTGCAAAACAATGATGTGTTCTTGACAGCACAGGGAATACATTATTAACGTGTTACAGAACATCAAATCTGTACACTATTGATCTGAAAAGCGTCCAATCCACCACTTCCATCTGTCTGCTGTCCAAAGCTTCAACTGAACAGAACAACCTATGGCACAGACGTCTCTCCCATCTGAACTTCAAACATCTATCAACCTTGTCCTCCAAGAAACTTGTAAAGGGGCTTCCTCTGCTAAAGTCTTCCGCTGAAAATCATTGTAGTGCCTGCAAAATGGGCAAAATGACGCGAAGCTCCCACAAGTCAAAATCTGAACCTTCATCTACTCATCAGTTGCAGCTAATACACATGGATCTGTGTGGACCTATGAGAGTACAAAGCATCAACGGTCGCAAATACACTCTGGTGATCGTTGATGACTTCTCTAGGTATACATGGACAAAATTTCTTCGATCAAAAGACGAAGCTGCGGAAAACATTATGACCTTTGTCAGAACGATCCAGAATCTGCTACAGCACAGTGTTCGAATTGTGAGAACTGACAATGGTACCGAGTTTAAAAATCAGACTCTCACTGAGTTCTATGAATCACTCGGTATCACTCAGCAATTTGCAGCAGCTAAAACTCCCCAGCAGAACGGAGTTGTTGAGAGAAAGAACAGAACCCTTGTTGAAGCAGCACACACCATGTTAATCCAATCAAGACTGCCTCACTTCATGTGGGAAGAGGCAATCAATACCGCGTGCTTCACTCAGAACAGAACCTTCATCCACAAGCGCTTCGACAAGACTCCATATGAGATCCTATTCAACAAAACTCCTGATATTTCTTTCCTCAAGGTTTTTGGCTGCAAGTGCTTCATACTCAATGATCGGACAGAGAGAAGTAAGCTGGATCCCAAAGCCAGAGAAGGCGTGTTCATTGGCTACTCACTGCAATCCAAAGCTTACAGAGTCTATCTCAGAGACAAGCGGACTGTCATCGAGAGTGTAAACGTTACATTCTATGAAATGGCAGACTTTGCTATTGAACATCTCCAGACCGATCCATCCACTGCTGTACCAGTAGCTTCTGATAAAGCTGAACCAAACACCGAACACGACGATGTGATTCTCGACTCTCTCTTCAGAAACTTTTACGAGAACTCACAATCTCCACCTCCAGCATACACTCCAGAGTCAACATCAACTCCAACAGCAGAGATTCCGCTTCTCACAGGACCAGATGACGTACCATCCACACCCTCAACCCCTCCAACCAATCCCAGAGGTGTGGATGATCACGGCTTTGCCATAAGTCCGGAATCATTTCCACTACACACCACAGCTGCCCCAGAGCCTTCAAATTCATATCAGGACTCAGATCAACCAATAATTACTCCAACTCCTCTAGCTCATGAGAGGAAGTGGACAAGAGCACATCCTGTTGAACAGATAATAGGTGATCCAAGTCAAGGTGTGCGAACAAGATCAGCAACAACAAATGAATGTCACTATGCATGCTTTCTAAGCAAGAATGAACCGTCCAAAGTCTCAGAGGCACTCGCTGATCCAGATTGGGTGATTGCCATGCAAGATGAGCTCAATCAATTTGACAGACTAGATGTATGGACACTCGTGCCTAAACCCCCTCAGAAAACCATCATTGGCACAAAATGGGTGTTCAAGAACAAGAAGGACGAAGAAGGCATAGTGATAAGGAACAAGGCACGACTGGTCGCTAAAGGATATAATCAGCAAGAGGGCATAGACTATGATGAAACATTTGCACCCGTAGCAAGAATTGAAGCAATCCGCCTTTTTCTTGCGTACGCAGCCCACAAGAACTTTACTGTCTTTCAAATGGACGTCAAGACTGCCTTTCTGAATGGAGTCTTGGAAGAAGAAGTCTATGTCGCTCAGCCCGAAGGATTCATAGATCCCAGATATCCCGACCATGTGTACAAGCTGAAGAAAGCTCTGTATGGGTTAAAACAGGCTCCAAGAGCTTGGTATGATGCCTTAACCGAATTTCTGGTTGATTCAGGTTTCTCAAAAGGGAAGATTGATACCACACTTTTCATCAAGCGACAGAAGTCTGACATCATCCTGATTCAGATCTATGTTGATGACATTATCTTCGCCTCCTCAAATCCACGCCTGTGCAAACACTTTGAGAAACTGATGAAAACCAAGTTCGAAATGAGCATGATGGGCGAACTGAATTTCTTCCTAGGCCTGCAAGTAAGACAACTCTCTGACGGCATTTTCATCAATCAGTCAAAGTACATTCTGGAAATGCTTAAGAGATTCAACATTGATGGCAAATCTTCCATGACGACCCCCATGTCCCCAAACAACAAACTGGATTCAGATCCCTCCGGGAAGCCAGTTGATGCTACAAACTACAGGGCCATCATTGGATCTTTGCTTTATCTCACATCAAGCAGGCCTGACATCGTCTTCTCCACATGCTTATGTGCACGCTTTCAGGCAAATCCGAAGGAATCCCATCTGACCGTTGTTCGAAGAATTCTGAGATATCTCAAAGGCACTGTGAATCTAGGCCTTTGGTATCCCAAGCACTCAGGTTTTGACCTAGTCGGATATTCGGATGCTGACTTTGCTGGTTGCCGGATGGACCGCAAAAGCACATCGGGAGCAGTCCAATTCTTGGGCGATAAGTTAGTCTGCTGGTCTTCAAAGAAACAGAACTGTGTGTCAACATCTACGGCCGAGGCGGAATACGTCGCGGATGCTAGCTGTTGTTCACAAATATTATGGATGAAGACCCAGCTAAAGGACTACGGTTACACTCTCCGCCATATCCCGATCTACAGTGACTCACAAAGCGCCATAGCCATCACCAGCAACCCGGTTCATCACTCCCGCACCAAACACATCGACCTGCGCTATCATTTCATCAAGGATCATGTGGAGAAAGGAGACATTGACATGTATTTTGTAAGCTCAGAGCTTCAACTGGCTGACTTGTTCACTAAGGCATTGGATGAAAAACGATTCCAGTTCCTAGTCTCCAAGTTGGGCATGTTGAACCTCGAGCCCGTTTAATTATGTTTCCACTGATCTACAAAATGTGTGTGTGTGGGACCTGTAAAAAGTGTGTGTGTGTGGGATTTGTAAATAGTGTGAGTGTGTTGCATGTGTTGAGTGCGTGTGAAAAATCAAAAAGAACAAAAATAGTGTGTGTGCGTTGCATTTGTACATATTGTTCGTTGCATTTTTTGAGGGGGAGAACATTTTCACTGTTTGAGGGGGAGAAAATTCTCACTGTTAGAGGGGGAGCTAATTTTCACTGTTTAAGGGGAGCTCTCTAATTTTACTGGTTTTGGGCCTCGAAAACTTTAAAAGAGCATTGTGTGCCAGCCCAATAATTCGGGCTCAATTGTTACGGAGGAGGTCCAAATTTTTTATCGCGTATATAAGCCTCGCGAAAAACTCTTCTCTTCCCATTCTGTTTTTTTTCAAAGGTCAAAGTTTTTCGCTAGTCAGAGCTCTCAGACCGACTTATCTTCTTCTTCCCAAAAACTTCTGTTATCGCAATCTTCATTCTTCTTCTCTCTCTCTCTCAACTACTCTCTTGAAGGTAGTTCTTCGTTCGAGTTCATTAAAAACCGAATTTACTCGAAAAATCGTTCTTGCTCAAACGATCGTAACTTCTCAAAATCAAAAAAAATAATAAGGATTTTTCGTTTGAATGTATGAATCTTGTTGTTATCGTTTTTTGGTATATCGTTGTATTTGCAGGTGGAGTCTTCGCTTCGAAATCACGATTTCGAGATTTTGGATTTCTAGATCTCGAGATCGTCGATTCATCTTCTCGAAATCAAGATCTCGAGATGGGCATCTCGACATCTTGATCTCGAGATTTGAATCTCGAAATCAAGATCTCGAGATCTGCATCTCGACATCTTGATCTCGAGATTTGAATCTCGAAATCAAGATCTCGAGATCTGCATCTCGACATCTTGATCTCGAGATTTGAATCTCGAAATCAAGATCTCGAGATCTGCATCTCGACATCTTGATCTCGAGATTTGAATCTCGAAATCAAGATCTCAAGATCTGCATCTCGACATCTTGATCTCGAGATTTGAATCTCGAAATCAAGATCTCGAGATCTGAATCTCGAAATCATGATCTCGAGATATGAATCTCAAGATTTGAGATTTGAACCTAGAATTTTTTTTCAAAACTCCATCTGCATAAACCTATCTGAAAACAGCAAATTAAATTCTTTCAAAATCAAATCAACAGTTGAACTTCATGTGCTGACCCCTGCTTCTACAGTTTAAAATGGCAGGAAACACTCAAACACAGATTGACGACGCCATCTACCCTAAGGGCAAGTGGATCAAGGTACTGGACAACAACTTCCAGCTTGACCTCACCGTCTTCAAGTGCCAGAATCCGATCATTCCGGCCATAATGAAAGGTCACTATCTCTGGCCTGCACTTCACAACGCCAAACCAGTGCCAGAGATATACCTACAACAATTTTGGGGCCACATGCATACTGAATCAGCAAAGGATCGCTCCAAAATCAAGACTAAGCTAAACGGCATGCGGGTGATCCTTACACCATCTACTCTACGGGCGACTCTATCGCTGCCAATCCATGATGAGTACGATGCACTGCCATCCATCCCAGATCTACTCAAAGACGTGGCATCCCTTGGTTACACATCACTACTGCCACAACTGTCAAATTTTAACGGTGCATATCTCCGTCACCCGTGGAAAAATCTCTTCGGGCTAGTGAACAAGTGCCTGTCACCGAAGCATGCCGGGTTTGACAAGTGCAACAAGCAGATCCTGCTAATCTTTCACGGCATTGCATTCAACAAAAACTACGACATGGCACAGCTCTTCTTCTCAGAGCTCATGGACCTGGTCAAAGCAAAGGAGAAAAATAGGCCAGGTACCATTCCATACGCAAGATGGCTCGGGCTGATCATACACGACTGCATGGCAGAGCACGCCTCCATACCAAGACGCAGTACAGATCCTCACTTCACAGCACCGAAGCTACAGTACTTCAAAGCAGACAAGAATCCTTCTTATGGTCTGAAGATACCTGGATTTCTGCTAAAGCTGGTAAAATCTTCATATCCAGCAGTCCAACAATACAAAGAAGCCACCGAGAAAACCGTCCCTATGGTTCAGCAAAACCCAGCTGGACCTACCCAAGGGACAAAGCCGAGTGTAAGTAAGGGTCCTAAGAGAGCCCAAAAGCCACAGAAACCAGTGGCCGGTTTGCCCAATGAAGGGAAGTCTGACGACTCTCTAGAGACGAGTCAGGCGGCTGAGGGCACCGAAAAAGACGCTGAGGATACGGCCAATGAATCGTCGAGTGAAGCCCAAACGAATACTGACGACGAGGCTTCCGAGAGCGTGGGCACGGAGAGTGAAAAATCTGACTCGGATGATGACGATGATGACAACGATAGTGATGATGTGGAGCTCACATATGCACTGATAAGAAAAGGGAAGCTGCCCGTCGAATCTCCAAAGAAGAGAAGAATTACTGCTGAAGACGCAGCACCAATCATAGCTCGCAGACCTCAAGTCTTCACCATAAAAGAAACAGCTAAACCAAGAGCTGATCCGAGCGAGACTAATTGCTCCAAGGATGATTACGACGAGGCAGCTCACTCCATCAAGACATCAATCAGCCAGGAAGAAGTTGTCATCCGAGAGACCAGGGCTAAGGTCAAAAATGACAAGATTGCTAATGACAAGCCCCAGCCCCGAGCGAAAAAGAGTCTGTTTGATAAGGCAGACGAGCACATCTTTGCGGGCTGCGACTCCTTTATCCAGATAAGCCGAGCCGAATCCCTAAGCACAGGAGCCGATCTTTTCGGTTCCCGGGTAGAAGTCGCAGCATCTGGCTCAACTGCGCATGCACAGCCCTCTCCCAGCCACTCAATTGCCTCTCAAAAGGCTATTGTTTCACAAGAACGGGACTCAACCCCCTCGCTGGTTCCTTCTGAATCAGTTGAGCATACAATTGACCTATCTCCCGAGGTCAAAACCCCTTCTTCTCTCACATCGAGTCTAGGTGTCACATTTCCCACATTTTCTTCCTTTTCTAGGACACCTACACTATTCACTGCACATACAGGTGCACTCACCCTGAACGCAACAACCAGAGCGCAAGCTATGACGGTTGGAAGCCCTGCTACGCCCATAATGATTCCATCATTAAATGCAGGCCACACATCAGCAATCTTCACTGATGCTGTGTCAATAGTTACAACCCCCGTAACTGGTCACCCTACCTTTGGAGACGTAAACGTTCTACTCAATCGCTTCCTAGATTCCACCATTAAGCCATGGGTGCAAGATGCAATGACCGCTCTAGCACAGGAATTTAGGACCACCCAAGCGGTTCGGTCTGAACAGACACCACCCCAACCTTCCCCTGAACCATTCATCTCCCATACACAACCCATATCCTCCACCCCTCTATCCCACCAATCCATAAACCAAATTCCCATCCCTTCTATTTCTCGGGGAACCCAGAATACAGAACCAGTATTCTCCCCACACCCGACCACACCCTCCATCGATCTCTCCTCCCTATCCTTTGACACACTAGCTTCGGCTTTGCTGAACAATCTCTTAAACACCCCAGAAGACAACCTCACTCTTCATCAGCAAGCCATACTAGAAGCTCTTCTTTCCTCACCCGAAACCAAGAGTACTTGCAAGGAGAGTCTTCGTGGTCGCAAACGTTCCCATGAGGACCCCGATGATTCGGATCCTCATGAGGGGGAGAACAAGCGACCTCGATCACTTGAGCAAACTACTCTCCCAAGCCAAACTCCACAGCCAATTCAACCTGAAACCTCAACAAACCAACAGCCACCATCCACAGCCAAACTATCTAGCATGGTCGAGCTAGAAATAACATCCCGAGGCGTATCTCCCAGAGATACCAACCGAGGAGGGGATGGAAGTCCTGATGATGTTACCACTGGTACATCTTCTCCATCAGTCCATCAGTTGGAACCCAGTTCTAAGCTGATGTCAACGGGCAATCCTAGTGAACCCGGTAGTGCTACACAGGAACAATCACCGCCTGAACAAAGAACTCCATATATTTCCCCAGGCAAAGACATCCATGATGCACTGGAAGAGGCGGTGATATACGACAAATGGCCAAGAAAATGGACAGAATGGGATGATCTCCGGGTTGAAGCCGAGCAAGAGGACATGCAAAGAAACTGGTGGCTACGAGAGCTGATCAACAAATGCTCTGAAGATATTATACGGCTCGAGGACGATGAACGCAAGGAAGGGGAGAATTATAAGGAATCCCAGAAGACTCTTGAATCAGTCGTAAGACAAACAGCGGGAAGACTTCCCAAGACAGAGAAACCCTGGGATAATATTCGTATCAAAGCCCCCTTCCAAGAAGAAATCAGAGAGCATATCTGGCGTAGACCAGACAAAGTCAAGCCACTGAACGAACTGAAGCTAAGAGGCCTTACTCACTTGAAAGGAAAGCAGGCTGGAGGTCATCTGCATATGTTGCTGCAAAGGTCAACCGGTACACAGAGAGAACTAATGGAACAAGATCTGAAGTCGAATATTCTCCCGATTCATCAAATTCTACAAGTGAAGGCTGAAGACTATCATGGAGTAACATTCTACACTTACAGACTTCAACGCACCGATGGGAGCGAATTCACTTGTCAAGAGAACGACTTCATCATGCTGAAACCGGATGACATCTACCAAATGCTCATGGCCTACAGATACCTTCCAGTCAGGCAGAGCATAGTATACAGCGAAGGCCTCGCAGCGATCAAGAGATTCATGCTTAGACAGATCCGAGTACACTCTTCACATGACCTACAGATGGCTATTGAATGCAATCTGAAGAAGACAAATCTGACAAAGCCAAAACTGTATGGTCCAGAACTTGAAGATTTCCCAGCCTACCACATCTTCTTCAAACCGCCAGCAGTCACCTATCTGAACCACAAGAACGAAAAGCGTCTGATGGTAGTCAGTGAAATCGAGAAGTACTGCGACGGAACACTGAAGATAATCAGAGAGCAGATTCTACAGATGAAGGCAAAGCTGGAAGAAAATCTTCAAGAGGCATCGTCTTATGTTCAAAAGGAACACTCTACTGTAGAGACAATTTTAAAGGCCATTGACGATCGCCTCGAAAAGAGAAATGTGCTGAGGCAGTATGAACATGCACTTGGATTAAGGAAGCACTACTTCAAATCACAGAAGCAATAAGAGAATGACACTTGATCACAAAGGGGGAGATTGTTGGAGATATTTAATTGTGAATCAAGTTGGTCATAGATTAGCTTTATATTTAATCCTTGTATTTAAATAAGTGCATAAATTAGATAGAAATCAGGCCAAGTGTTAGGCCCATTTAAACAGGCCAAAAGCCTGGTACGCCTAACCTAAACCTCGCCTATAAAAAGGGAGCCGAGGTTTAGGAAAAGCTTGAACGTCGTACTTATTATTCATAGCCTTACGCTTATCATTCTGCTGTACGTTCCACGGTTTATCAAAGAAGGTTTTACGGTGATTCATTCTGTGTTCATCTTTACGTTTAATCTTCCTTGTTAGATCGATTATTCATTGCTGTTACAGAAACAGGGACTAACACCTTCCCTTAAACGCTTTCCGAGCCATTACCCCAAGAGAATGGCAGGCAACGGACGATGTCTCGGGCCCAAGATTCGACTTTCACAAACAAAACGTTTCCCGCGCTATCTCCCAAGGGGAAATAGGCAACAGACGATGTCTCGGGCTGAGGGAACGACTTTCAAAAACGAGACGCTTTCCGCACCATCCCCTTAGGGTAGGTAGGCAACAAATGATGTCTCGGGCCGAGGAAACGACTCTCACACCCCTCAGATCTCGGAAGGTCAAACACTGTGGGGGAGCTAGCGGTTCATACCGTTGCCTTCCAAATAGACCAAGTCTTTCCAAGAAACCAAGTTTCTTGAAGCCTCCCCTCACATTTCCAAAAAATGGAGTGAAGGGGGAGTAGACTTAGCGAGCAATCAATGAGGAAAATTGGCTAAGTCCACATTTTGGAAGCCTCCGGCACATCCGCTAACGACGAAGGCTCCTATTCTACTATGGGCTGAATTTGGCTAAGTCCACATTTGGGAAGCCTCTGACACATCAGCCAACGCCGAAAGCTTCTATTCTACAGATGGGCCAAATTTGGCTAAGTTCACGTTTTGGAATCCCGAAGGCTCCTATTCTATAATTGGGATAAAATTGGCTAAGTCCACATTACTACAACCCCCGATATCTCAACAAATATTGAAGGCTCCTATTCTACAAATGAGTTTGAAATTGGCGAAGTACATATTCCTACAGGAGGCTACTGGTTGTAGACTCAGTTAAGATTTTTCTAAGTCCCCGACTTAAGGGCCCCCGACACGTCAAGGAATGCCGAAGGCCTACACTTTGAGTAAGTGACAGAATTTTCCTAAGTCCTGAACTATTGGCCCCCGGACAAAGTGGAGGAGGATTCACAATTCATTCATAAGGCACAATCAAAGAAATCACGCGCAAATAAGTAAACAAAGAAAATCGAAGGCACAAAAGGCATCCATTCACAAAAAATAGTAATTGTTGGTTACATAAAGGCCGAAGCCGAGGGAAATTGTTTGTGCATAAAATTGTTCAGAAAAATTCTAAGTACAAGTGACTACGCCCTCTTCAACATCGCCCTCATCAGCTTTGGAGGTGGCATCATCATCGGCAGCCTCACACTCCCTCATCAGCTCGGAGTCTTCCAAGGTAAGCCTCTCCACGTCCGGGGGCAAGGGGATCCTGATATCTGGCTGCCGAGGGAGGGGGGAGACTGTGGGCTTCTAGCTCAAAACTCTCCGGAGGAATGTTGAGATGCCGGGCCAGCTTCCGGTATATCAGGCGCTGGGTGAAGAACTCACCCCTTTGATAATATGATTCGCCTTTCACGGCTAACCACATTTTGCCGGGGCCTTCAACCCAGGCATCCACACTCTTCTCCACCACCGAGGAGACCCACTCTTTCCGGTCCTCGGCCATCCAACCGTCGGAGACGAAGGCATCAACAACGGACTTCTCGGCCTTCAGTACAAGGGGCCCCCAGGTGCATATAACTGAGGGCATTCTCTTCGACAGGGTCTCCGCTCTACATGCGCTGGATCGCTGCATTGAATGCGAACGTCATACCCAACCGCCGCATTGAATGCGGCCACATGCTATGTCGGCGCCACCCTGGCTGAGTTGACCTTCCATCGTTGGTTGCTTGACATGTGTACCCTCGTTGATTAGACCTAGCATTTATGGCTACTATAAATATCAATCATTTTCCATTGTAATCGACACACAATTTCTATATCGAATACATACTCACTCTCTCTCTCTTACTTGCTCTGACCTCTCTGTTGATATTTCTCATAATATCCCTCGGATAAGCTACCTCTCGGGTACACTATCCATCACGTAGGTTGACTTCCATGTTGGTCTTTCGGATGTTAATCTTCCTCATCTCATTCAGGACCATCAGATAGCGCTGATAAGTATCATCTAACTCTTCATCAGCTCTGGAAGTAAATGAATCATACACAGTAAGAATGTGAGCTCTCTTGGACTTAATCCCAACGTCAGTGTCTTGCATGATCTGATGAATCTCATCCCACATGTCCTTAGCTGTTGTAAGGATATCAATTTGCATGAATAGTCATCTTCACTTTTCAGTGCTTTTCACGTCACCTAGACTTTAAGTGGTTCTTCATTCAGTGATGTAAGAATGATTTTCCCGTTATCTCTGCTTCGAATGAAGTTCAGAAATCGTACTTTCCAAAACGCAAATTCTCCTCTCCTAAGCAGAGGACGTCTAGAATCACTTCCAAGTGTATAAGCTTCCATGTTGACTGTTATTGATCTTAAAGGCAAGAACTTTTCAGTTAAAAAAAATTAGAAGGCGTTTTTGAACTTAAGATCTCGAGTGCTGATTTTGTAGAAGATCTTGAGTGTTTTGAGATTTCGGGTGATAAGCCTAGAAGCAAGAATTCGGAAGAAGATTTCGGTATAAGAACTCAGGTCATGAGCCGAAATCTAGATCTCGGGTCCAAATTGAAGAATTTGACGATTTCGGGTGATGCTTTCGAAATCCAAAACTCGGGTGTGCGAAAACCTGTAGATTTCGGGTGGCCTTCGAAGTTAGATCTCGGGTGTAGCTTCAAATTAAGATCTCGGGCCTGCTTTTTGAAAACTCGGGTGACCTACAAATTTAGGATCTCGGGTGTTCTTCAGATTCCGGATGAAGGGCCGAAATCTAGAACTCGGGTATGTGAAGAAGAAAGATCTCGAGCCTGCTTCAGAATTTTGAGATCTCGGGTGCACGAAATCTTGAAGATCTCGGGTGTGCGAGAGTTGGAAACTGAATCTGAATAGAATACTTCTTCCATGTATTTCCTTGTTGAAGCAGCCTTCTAAAATTAGCAAGTTTCCAAGAACATATCTAAAATTAATTCAAACAAAAATTGTGATTATGATCAAATTAATTCCAGAAAAATTCAAAGATTCTAATGAACAAAATTGCGTCGAGGATCTGATACAAATTGTTTGAACTATGCCCAAATCAACAATCGAATAAATTTAAGAATAATAGAAAGAATTTGAACAGTAGAAGAGAATTACATCAACATTCAATACCCTGTATATTCATAATAATGATGAATCGATGAACAATACACGTATGAATCTGATGAGAGAGAATTTTCTATTCTAGGTTCTCTATGAGAATAATATGCAAAATAGAATGTGTAGAGACATAGAGCTATTTCGAACCATCTCTGCCTGTATTTATAGGGAGAGTTCGAAACACCCTATTACAGTTAGGAAACGTCAGGTGTGCGTGTGGGCTTAATTAGAGCACAATAATTAGGCCTAATTCTCTCTCAACTAATCTAGAAAATACAAAAACTCATTAATTAAATTACAATTAATTTCGAACACAATTAAATAATGATCTAACAGTTGTGCTCAACTGCTCAAAATATGGAGTAAGCAATCTCAACACTCCAATTTCTCGAGCGTGTATGCGGCAGTTCACTCTACCTCCCTATTTGTTTGTATAACTCTCTCTTCTTCTCCATAAATGAAGCTATAATGAAAGAATACTTCAAGATCTATCCAGGGATGTCTCAATCACTCCAATTGGATGAGTATAGCTTCAATTATGGAGTGAGACAATCAACACACCCAAATTGTGACCCCCTTTTGATGTCAATTGTGTCTTGTGCAGCTCCCTCCCCTCTTGTCCGCCAAAGGTAAAATTTTCTAACTTATTTCCTTTGTTTTGAAAGTTCTAAGAAGGCATGGGATGCCCCATTGTGATCCCAATTAATTTGGGAGAAAAATATCTACCAATACTTCCAAAATGGAAGAATGAGTCCTATTGTATTATCTTTTGTCATGTGATGTCTTTTTGTACTCATTCTAATTTATTTAGACAAATTCAAATTTCTACATCATATTATTGATATCTAATGTTTGTAGGATGGTCCCAATAATTCATATGATGTATAATTATTGGAGAAAACCTTACTCCCATAATTCATCCCAAAAATGGCCAAAAGTGGACCATAGAAGTTTACATTATTATCTAGTCATCCTTTCACTTATTTGTGACCTTTGAATTTATATTTATGGGCTACAAGGTGTGTGTTCTACCCTCGAGTGGGCCTAGGACGACTTTTTCCAAATACTTACTATTTTTAGCAGGTTGGGCCCAAAACAACAATTTGGGCTGCCCAACCTTTCTTATTTGGTCTAGAAAGGTTATGAATGTTTCTTTATATTGTATTGGGCTATTATATAAAACATTAATCCTTTTAGAAATGTTTGATAATAGGGAAATCAATACATCAACTTTGAATTTTAAATTGAATTTCAAGAACGTCCGGGTGCAATGTCACACAAAACATGTCGTATTTACCTTGATTAGAGTGCAAACGTTGGTCATGGTCAAAGTACATCAATCCACATAAGTAGTACGTATTAAAATCAAGTCGGAGGACTGTTACATTACTCTAAACGCCAATGTTTGGTGGGTATGCCAATATTCTCTAACATATCTATGTGACCATCATGAATTACAGGGACTCATAGTTGTGAGATCAACTATACTTTCTAAATGTATGATGTAGTCCACATACCAATCTTACCGCATATCATGAATATCCCTTTCTTGATGATCATTGATTGAAACTATTTTAGGTTCTTATGTTATATCATATAAACTGTCATTTACTCAGTGACAACATAAGTTCAAGGGAACACAATAATGAATAAATCATTGAAAATCAAAATGCTTAATTGTTAGGTCCCTTAGATTTTGATGATCAATGTATGTTGTTTTGATGATGCCACCCCTTTTTATATTATCCATGTATTAGACTATATCTTTGTTTTGTTCTACTAATGTTTATTATAATGTTCTACTCTATTAGTGATAAATTACTCAAGAAAAATAAAGAGTACTAAAAAAGAGAAGAAACGTACCATAAAACAAAAAGGAAAGAATAAAAAAGAAAAGGTACGAAAAGAGTCAACTGAAACCCTTTGTGAAATCGGCAGCCATCAGGGAAAACTAGAATTAGCAGGCTGCTGAAATTTCTGGAGCTGGCTGCTTACTTGATTTTCCAGTTAGCTCAACCGAAATCTACTATCTTCTCTAAAGCATAAAAACAATTAAAAAAAGACCAACTTGGAGTCAAAATGACAAATAGATTAAAGTAACTTTATAAGAAATTTTTATCACCTTATGAAAATTTCTTATAAATTTATTTTACTAAAAGCAAGTGTTTTCAATCGTAAGGAAGCATTGAACACACACTCCACCTTATATACTGAATTTATACGAGCTAAAGAAATAAAGATATTACATCTTTATCTATGCATTGAAATGAGGAATATCAAATTGAAGTGTAAAATAGTCCGTGTCACATGAAGACAAAGACAAATCATACTGCCTCAGTCAAGTGGAACAAATCAAGTAGATCAAGCAACGGTCAAGATTTAACTCATCAGCCAATGGACGAGATTCAACAACAAATTCTATAAATACAGAAAGAGTGCGGAAAGACCAAGAGTGGAAAACCATGATGAGCCAAGTGGAATAGAAGGGAATCAAGATTCACACGAACACATCCAGCAAGCTGATTCACCTTCACCACTTCGGTTGCCACCTTACTCATCTAATGCTCTTAGAATAGCTCATAATTCATACACATCTATAGAGCTTAGAATAGTTGGTAGTTTAGTTTTCACCCATTTAACTAGACCAGTGTTAGACATTCTGGAGAGTTTTGTGATCAAATCCAGAAGGTGAGAAGGGCAAGGACATGAGTAGCTCTTGGAAAGTCAATGCCATTAGTGAAAAACCTTGAAGGACTGAGTAGCTTGAAATGGTGTTCAAATTCCTTGAGAAAAACCTCACAATCTACGTTTGGGCCAAGGGTAGATTGGGCACTAAATGTAATGAGATATTCATTTAGTGAAAATTCATCTGAAATAGGTTGAGACTGGATGTAGGAGGATTACACCACCTCTAAATCAGGATATATCTTGTGTCACCTTTTATATTCAGCACCCAACACACACTTAAGTTCTCACTCACTTTCAAGAATTTCCAGTAAAACAACTTACTCATTTTCAGTCCAAAAAACTGCCCAAGTCATCTGTGAATCAAACTCCTTGTTTATATTCATCAAAGTGATCTATTTCAATATGTCTAAATCCTTCATACCTATGTGTTTTGTCTATTCATAAAGGTAAAAAATGTCCAAAGTCATAGACCCTCTCTGTGCCTTAAACATTGACACAACATCAAAAATCAGCAGCCTGCTCCTGAAGGATTCAACAGTCAGCTCCCAGTAACCTGGCAGTCTGCTCCTTAAAGATTCAGCAGCCTGCTCCTTGAGCTAGCCGATTCTGGCAAACACATTTGCATCTTGTTTATCCCATCTCTCACACAACTAAAAGGGTCATAACTTTTGTTACTATAAAGTGTCACACTTTTGAGGTCAACACTTCCGCTGTATGTTTCAATATCTCCCCAAAGATATTGAAACTCATTCTGTTAGAGGAAAAAGGGTTGAAAATGAAAAGATTTTAAAAGTCTATTCACCTCCTCTAGACTTTTACCTCACTTGGGACCCATCATTAATCATTAATGTGTAATGTCGTATATATCAAATATATAAAACTAAATCTGAACAAGTACATAAATCTCTACGAAAATGATTGTCGCTAGGACATATATACTAACACCTCCCGACCCGTCTGATACTGGTCTAGGACCTGTTGGCCAGTTTGTGATCCCAGGTAAATAATGAGCCAAATCTAGTGTTATTCCGCGACCAGATCTATGCGTACTTGTGATGAGTATAAATTATCAGAAAAGTCCACAAAAAACTTTGTTGAAGAGAAGAGACAATTGCAGAGAATTCATGTACTAAAAATGAGTTAAAAGTCCACGAGAATCCATGGTTTTAGAAGTCAATAAGAATGAACGTATGTTTGAATACGCCTAGACTTTTATAGACTTTAAAGTCTACATTAAATACACCTAAACTTTTAAAATCCAAGAACTTTTAAAATTTTACCACTAAATACTAATCTAATACACCCCTTAAATTTACAGGAGTTTGGTATCAACAAGGCAAGAATACGTGGAACTCGTTTGGTGACTATGTTTTTCCGGCTTATCAGGCTTATCAGCAACCTATTTAACCAAACACATAACTTTTGATTTCGCGCGCTAAATTGTGTAATAATAAAATAAGTAAGGTTAGAGTTACTTGTTTGGCTTTATAGCAGAAGTTACTGTAGATGACCATTTTAACTATTTTTCATAGAATTTTTTCTTTATTTTATTAATAAAATACTCCTTCCATCCCAAAAAGGTTGGCCAAATTTCCTTTTTTGGATGTCCCAAAAAGATTTGTCATTTCCATTTAAAGTAAGGAATATGTGGCTAAAATAATTCTCTCTCCTCTGAACAAATTTCAACCACACACTTTTTACTGTATTAATCCAAGTGAAAGTCAACTTTGGCCAACCTTTTCGAGACGGAGGGATTATATTTTAAATATGTAGTATATTTTTTTCATAAATAAGCAGAATCAGCCAATACAGTCACTTCAACTATAATTTCATAAGTTTCAGCAGAATCAACTGATTTAGTCGATTTCAAAATGGGTCTCCCCATGTTTTTGAGATTTATGAGATAACGACCAAAACCCTTTTGTTAGAGGAATCCGACATTTTGTTTTATTTACTTTGCAACTTCTGTTTTCTCCTTTTACTGTTATCATTACTTTATTTTTTATAGAAATTCACTTGGTTTGTTAGGGGGCATAAGTTTTGTTATTACTCCATAATTAATTTTTAGAGCAATTTGGTGAAACTTATTTTTGATTTATCAATTTTATCATTTAATATTTCATCAAATAGGTAATTTTATATTTCACGCATTGAATTTTTTAATAATTAAAATAAACAAGGTTGAAGTTACTTTTATGACAGAAATTGTTAAGTTAATGTAGATGATGATTTTAACTATTTTTAATATTATCTGTTCAGTTGAGGTTTATTACTCTCGGTCTAATGGCCCAACACCCTCCCATGGGCATTCGTAGAATATTAGCACAAGTAATAACAAGAAGAGTGGGAGAGGTAAATACGTAAAGCGGTCAAGTTCTATAAATGTCTTAGAACTATTACAAACTCCCTTACCAAGTCGAGTGTCGAGCTCTATTTTAAGATGAGAGTATATAGAAGAAGTAGAGAGAAGGACTAAAGCCATTGAGTACAAGTTGCAACCTTTTACAATGAAGTAGATGATGCTATTTATACTACTATGTGATAGGTTGTGGTGGTGATGTCACGGTCTTTGAATGATTAGCTCCAACCATAAAATCTTTCATATGTGTTGAATTAAATGCATTTCCCGTCAAATCCTTATTTTCCCGTTAATTATTCTGAGGTAACAAGCTGAGAGCCCTCCAACAATGGCCTGAATAATTTCTCCAAGGATCTTGTATCGTGCGGCATATAGGTAGAGCCGCTCAGCCTTAGGCCATCTCCAACAAGCACCATCTTCAACACCAAAATGGTGTATTTGGCAAAAAATGCTCCAACAGTAATACCAAACTTGACACCATTACACCAAAATGGGGGAGAGGGGAATGGTTTGCGCTATATATGGCGTACGCCATTTCTTGCACTATCCTTTTTTTGTGTTTTTTTTTTCTTTCAAATGTGACCCAAAGTTTTGGTTATTATAGTTTTGGCCCATTTTTAAAACAACAAATTGGAAGTTTTACTTCGACTCAAATATGTTGATCCGGTCTGATTAGGTCTGGTCTGGTCAGAATTGATGTGGCCTGATCTGATTTCTTTGTATTTTTATAACCACCCAAGTTTGTGGGAACAATTCTCAAATTCTGATAACTAAACTAAGAATATTTATTTAATCTATTGGTTTAAGTTTAAGTAGTACTTTAATAATGAGGTACAATTTATTATAATATTATTGTAACGTTTAATTTTATGTGGTTTTAGCTTGTATTTGTGAAATACTGATTATTGTGTTTTAATTAGTGAAATGCGTGAAAATACATATTAAAATGATGTATTTTAATTTGTATGTGTGAAATAATGTGAGAAATGTCAAAATATTAAATGAAGGGCTAATGTATAAATATAAGATAGTTAGATACTTAAATAGAAGAATGGTAAAAAGTTAGTAAAAAGAATAAAAAGAGAATATTCCTTTTTGGTGATGACAATGGTGTAAACTATTGGAGATAAAATACTGTTTGATGTGATGTTTACACCATTTTAGTGTAAAAAATGGTGTTAACTGTTGAAGATGGCCTTAGACCTTAACAAACTTTTGGATTCACTTAATATGGCCACTCATTCGTAGCGGTATTGGGTCTATCCTATGTTGGGTCAATTACCCCCAAATTCAACAAATTCAGTTAATTCAATCGAAACTTGGGCTATGTTTGGCACAATGAGCTGGAACTGAAGGCTAATGATATGTCTGAAATAGAGGCTATTTAATGAAATATACCTATTTATTAAAAAGAGCTGAAAAAGTGTTGGAATAATATGAAATTACATTAAAGGACATATGATTTATTAATAGATTAAAATATTTATTAATAATTTCTATCTTTCACCCTTTTAATATACGCAAATTATACCGTGGGATCGGTCCACCTTGCGCATGGTGTGCCGATTCCAAACGGCGTAGTTTTATTAATAAAAAAAAGAAAGCACTCTTGCTCCCTAGTGAAACTGGCGCTTGCGGACTTTGTTATTACGCTACAAAACAAGATAAGAAAACTACTGCGTTTCTTGAGAGAGAGCATCGAGGACGAAGGTCATGACACCATCACCGACGAGAAAGTGTGGCAGCGCAATTCCTCCCTCCCGAGGCGGCGGAATTCAATCCTGATGCCGGATTGATATTATAGTGCTAGGGGGTTGCTAACAAGGCAAGAGGCAGCAATGCACGTTCTTTTATATATATATATATATATATATATATATATATATATATATATATATATATATATATATATATATATATACATACATATATGTGATACAATATTAGGTAAATTATATTTTGACTTGGCTTAAATTACATTAGAAAATACTTGCACTTACATCTTTTTGTGCGCGAGTTATATCATTCATGTGCATGAATTATATTTGGACTTGTGTCAGCAAGTTAGTGAATTACATTTGATATTATATGGAGTTGCATATTACTCCCTCAGTCCCAAATTGTAAAATACGTTTACTATTCACTTGGTCAACTTAAATCACTTTTAATCATTTACTTTATATTTCAAAAAGTTTATGAAATTTGAATTATTTTTTGCAAATTTTGTAGCGGTTTTTAAGTAATTTCTGGATATGTAAATTTTATTTTCTAAAACTAATTTGAGTGTTTACAAGGATCAATTTGCTTTATCATCAGTCAAACACTGTAAACCGTAAAGTATCTTACAAAATGGGACGAAGAGAGTATTATGTATGAATTACATCTTTTTATACGTGAGTTACATCTGTATATTCAAAAGTTACATTTTGTCTTGCCAGAACAAGTTACATTTTGCATACACTTAAATTAGATTTTAACATTAACGCGAGTTACATTTTCCATAACACGAGTTACATCAGAAAGGAAACCCCTTTTATTGAAACAAAAAAAAAATTATATCACTTTTTTGGGCAAATATTGATTTTTTGGGGGGGAAAAGATTTCTCTCAAACCTTTTATGATCTTAATATTAAAAACAAAACATATTCACCATTTAGGTAAAGTTATTTAGCAATTAGATTCATTTTTCTATTATACATTGAAATCAATGTTTTAGACAAATTATATTTCAACTTGTTTGCATTGACATTTCTTATTAGCGTATGTCATATTTATTTACATGTGAGTTGCATCATTCTGGTACTGGAACAAAAAAATAGTTACCGTTCACACGTACGTGTACTCTTCACGCGTGAAAATTTTTAATTAAAAATTGTTCAAACTGCGTTGTTTTCTTTTTTCTTTTTTTGGATAAAATGTAAGTATATATATCCAGAAAAATAGCATAATACAATGCTTCACGTGTACAATCAAGGTGCATATCCCATAACCCGGGATACCACAAAATCAAAACTCACGCTCACACAATCAACATTTTGAACGCAAATCACAAACAGGAACAAAACAATCCAGCAAACCTAGCACAACACAAAATAGGTGTTCCTACCTTAACATCCAAAGAAAAGTCGGAAGGGAGTAGTAAACTTTGAGACAAAGCAAACCTCCCCTTTTTTCTTTTTAACTCCCGGTAATCTCTCTAGACATTCGGTGGTGAAAGTTAGGCCTTTTTTGTCCAAGTCATCCGTAAGTCGAAGAAAAGAGTCCACTCTAATCACACTAACTTCCACACATTTAAACGGTTTAACAAATAACCTGAACTTCTTTCCATTCATCACCTCACATTTGGTTACTACATCGTCTTGATGCAACTCGGTCTCATGCATTACTACGATTTCGTTGTCTTCCAAAAAGACTTCATCGTCGTCATCTTCAGAAGCCTCATGTTCCATTCGCATACCCACTGTTTGGGCCAAAATTTCTACCCCTGGGCAGAAGGCCCGGTCGGGTCATTCGTACCCCCGGGCAGGTGAGGGGCAGTTTGGAGCTCCTGGGCAGTGGCAGTAGCTGTCTGGGCAAGAGACCCGGTCGGATAAGAGGTTAACCCGGTCGGGTAAGACCCCTGGGCAGCAGCAGTTTGTGGTTTTTCAACCCCTATTTTTTCATTTTTCTCAATGCACTTTTCCTTGTCTCTTTCTCCATCGTCCCACAGTATACGAACTGTTTAATATATGTATGTGTGCTCGGTCTCCATCAGATTACTTCCATTAGATGTACCTGTTATTATGCAGAAGCAATTTTTTGATCTCCTCGATTTTCTTTATTACTTTTCTTGGAATTTTCCTATTCTAAATTGACCTAAAACAATGGATATTAGTAATATTACAAACTCCTTTGCAAAATTTCATTGATACGAAGTACATATTATATGATATTTTCTTTAATTTGTTTGAAAACGATTACTGCCGGAACAACTACAGGTTATAACACTTAAGAAAATTAGAAGTTAATTGGTTGATTGGCTCGACATGTGAATTTGTACCTCTTTTTTTTTAACAAAAGAAATTTTATTAATAGCATAAAAGAAAATACAGGGCATGGGGACATGAAGCCAAAACCTACAGTGAAAGGAAAGGAAATAAAATTAAAACATTAAATGATATAAGTGCATCAAATTTGAGAATGTTTTTGAAGTGTGAAATTGTACCTTACAACAACTAATTGAGATGAAAAATATCTGGTCGGAAGAGGTGATTATAGTAGAGAAGGAAATTGTTGAAGATGGCCCTGTTTGCCACCAAAGTATCTCAGATTGATTCAGCCCGGTTTTTTCACTTTCAGCCTGGTTTAGACAGGCCTCCAAACAGGGCTACTTAAGTAATTATTAGCTGAAATAAAGAAATTTCAGCCCATAATTGGCTGAAATGCATCGCCAACCATAGCCTTGATCAATTTATGTAGATTCAGCCAATTCATTCAGATTAAATAATTACATAGTTATGATTAAAATAAAAAATAATGATGGTGGACAAAAAAGTGACATCTTAAGAGTCCGGCTTTTCAGGTTTATAAGCTAGTTTTTAAACCTAACACTTAATTTTTGATTTTACATGTTAAATTGTGTAATGTTAAATTGTGTAATAATAAAAAAGTAAGTTAATCAACCAACAGATAGATAATAATGTTCCATAAGAAATAGAATAAGGGGTACAACTTTTCAGACCTCATTTAATGAACTTTTGAAGTGTTAGGTAGCGCACTCGAAAAAGTTGTAGAGTGAGTATATAAGGCTTGTGACATTTTTGTGCTACAAGTTTCTTTATCACAAAGACTGCAGTACGATTGTTTCACTCTTTTTGAATTATATACGGAGTACTCCCTCCGTTCCTATTTTATCTTCCAAATTGGGTCGGCACACAATTTAAGATAGTGAGTATTATGTGGTGGAGAATTCTGCATAGTAGAGAGAAATGTGTAAGAAATGTTGTGAACAACAAATTTTTTAATAAAAAGGGAAATTAGAAGTTTTAATTGGAACGGACTACAACTACCAAAAAATAGTCAATGTCTACCAAAAAGGATAGACCGAAATAGACTAACTGAGCAAATCGTGTAAACCCTTTTGCCTATGCTTAAATACTTCAAACACATTGAACAAGCAGCAAAGATAAAACAACCTCCATTGTTTAAAGAAAAGAAACACACCAACATCAAACCAATCTAATAACTGATAGAAACCAAGGATATGCACACAAAATCAAAAATAAGAGAAAAATAGTAATTTATAACCGTATAAAAAATTAAGTCAAGGGCAGAGATGTAAAGGATATAGCCAAATCGAGAGAAGAGTGAACACATGGTCTGAGAAATTTCACTGATCTGATAAGGAATTACTTCAGTCACCGTAGAAATCTCTTCGGCCACCTCCAAGGGTCGGATAAGGAAGCACCTAAACCGAATGTCACTGATTTCACGATTTCAACATATGTAGTGTTGAATGGGGGCTAATAATCATCGAAGGATAGCGAACAATGAAACGACGGTATGAGAGGCCATCGGATTAATCGATGATCTTCTGAATGTTGTGTACGGAGAATCAATGAAACGGCGCAATGGAAAGGACAATTTATATAGGTTAAATTTAGGGTTGGGTTCATTGGAAATTCGGACATCGCATGGGGTAGTTGGACTGGGCTTGGTTGGATTTGAACTGAATGAATTTGTTTTATTCGGGGTGATACATGGTTCTCTCAAAAAAATAGGGTTGGTATATAAATGCGGAATTGTATTGCTAAAGTGGTATTGAATGCATGGCCAATATCTTTATTGTATCTTACGCAATATATTTTTATGTTTTATATTCTATTTTTATATTTTATATTATATTTCATATTTTATAATATTTAAAGTTTATAGTTTATACAAAGTATATTTTACATATTTTATGTATTTAATTGCTTATAGTATTGATTATTCATTTTTTATAGTTCTAAATACAATGAAATCCAAAATTGTGGCGTACTTAATGCTCATATTGTTATACTTCATCTGTCCGACTAAGATTGTCTCATCATTCTTTTTCGGTGTGTCCCACTAAGATTATTGTATACCATAGGGATGGATTGGGCCGGGCCGAACCGGCCCGAAACCGAACCGGCCCGCTACTGTGCGGGCCCGGCCCGGACCAGGCCCGGTTGGCTGGTTCCGGGCTTTTAGCCCGTGTGGGCGGGTCGGGCGGGCCGGGTTCGAGCCCAATTTTGGGCGAACCGGCCCGGGCGGTTCCGGCCGGGCCTGGGTCATTTTTTTTTTCAATTTTTTTTCTTTTCCTAGGGTTGGGCTGGGTGTTTTGGGGAGGTTTGGGGGGTGGGGTGAGGGGGGGGGTCAGGGGATAACAAGAAAGCAAAAAAAAAAATTAAGTATTGAACCGGGCCCGGCCCAGTTAGGCCCGGACCCGGTAGCAACCCGGGCCGGTTCCGGGCCCAAGGAATTGCAAAAAAAGCCCGCCCGGCCCCACCCCGGAACCGGCCCTGCCCGGGTCCATCCCTAGTATACCAAATTTGGTAAAATTTATGTGATTTTAGATCATTTTTACTTTAATTTTCCTTTAATAATTCAATATCAATCACTTAAACTCACTTTTCTTAATAGTTGCATCACTTCAATTCCTCATATCTCAATGTTATGGGAAATGTAGACAAATTTCTCATTCCAACGTATATTAATCAAATCATATTTCTCTTTTAAATATTTATTATAGAACTCTTTGTTATGTGTATTTTTCTTTCCACTCATTTAGATATTATATTTTTATGATACTTTGTCAACAGAAAAATTATGATTGTTTGGTGTTCATGTTAATGTAAATAAACTCATTACATATTTGTTCTCTTTTCCAACATTTATACATTATATTCTTATCAATCTTTGACATTATTGTTACAACAACAACATCCAAGCCTTAGTCCCAAAAGATATTGGGATCGGCTAACATGAATCGATACATGATATCACAACCAAAAGGAAAATAAAGATAAAAAAGATAAGCTATTATAAAAAGATAATATAAAAAGAGATGAAT
Organism: Cuscuta europaea; assembly: GCA_945859875.1. Taxonomy (NCBI): domain Eukaryota; kingdom Viridiplantae; phylum Streptophyta; class Magnoliopsida; order Solanales; family Convolvulaceae; genus Cuscuta; species Cuscuta europaea. The sequence goes on from CAMAPE010000098.1 coordinate 710,925, forward strand.
ATACATAAAAATGATAAAATAAAAGCGATACAAATAATGCTTATATATATAAGAATAAAAAACAAGGAAAAAAAGATGAGGGAAAAAGATGATACGAGATCACTACTCCACATGAATATCCGCCCTCCGCTTAGTTCTCTCTAAAGTCATGCCTTCATCCAACCCCAAAAGAAGCATATCACTTCGAACTCCTTTAACCCACATCTGTTTGGGTCTTCTTCTCCCTCTCTTCCCTGCCTCTTCTCCACACATCTCAACTCGTCTGACAGGTGCATCACTCAATCTTCTACGCACATGACCAAACCACCGTAGGTGCGACTCCTACATCTTGTCTTCAATAGGTGCTACTCCCTGATTGGCTGATTGTGTCATTCCTCACGCGGTCCTTCCTAGTTTGACATTATTGTTAATGTAGAAAAAATAATATTAATAAGTTTTATAAATTTTCATCCGTGTTGCCGTGCATCTCACGGGTGAGAATCTAGTATTAATAATGTGATATTTAATACTACATTCTACTAACAATGAAGTTCACTTGTACGTAACTACGTATGGTTTTCTATCCAATAAACGGAACAAAAAAAATTCATTTAAATGTAATGGAAGAAGCGTATTGAATTGCATATGTACGAAGTTAAGAACGCTAATCCAGCAATGTCGGACTAGCCAATTTCGACTACGGAGAGAGGAGAATTAAGCACAAAAAAGCATCTTCGTATTTTGGGAATGGGTGCGGGAAATCCCGCTTATCCATCCTTCTCTCTACTTAAATACTTGATTAATCTAAAAATATCCTCAAGTGCGACTAGCCTGATGCAGCTCAAGCGACAACAAAAAAACTCCGTACAACCATAATTTTGCTCCATTGCTCTCTCATGAGTCATGAAGCAGGAGCATATTCCTGGATGATCGATGCCAACTTATCTCTTTCCTCGACAGATTTTAGACGTATCAAGCATGTCTGCGCTACAACACTGCTGCTATCCTCTCCACTCTACACAATCAGTTTCAAAGAAAATCACATGGTAGTTCCTTTGGAACCCAGTTTCCGGAATGCAAGGCAAAGAAATCAGGGGGATAAATAGCTTGTGCCACTTTTAGTCTTCTCAATATTGTGCCAATGATACTTTTGATAATCGACTATAAATTTTTCCAAATTTAATCCTTTGATCATCTGATCATTCTAAAAACGACACTTTTATTCCTCAACTTTTTGTGCAAAAATTAGTGGAAGGACTAAAAGTGTAACAATAACAATAGTTGGAAGACCAAAAGTGACACTTTTACAACAGTCGGGGGACTAAATGTATAAAAACAGAATGTCAAAGAGACGAAGACTAAAAGTGTATCTCTCACAATATCTGAATGACTAAAAGTAGAAATATGCAAATTCAAGTATCAAAAGTGTCATTGACACAAATATTCGAAGGACTTCAAAAAAAAAAACTTAGGGGATAATTAGGTATTTGTTCAACCTAGCTTTGGTACCAGAAAATTCGTAGAGAGAAAATATGGAGGGAACTAGATGAGTGTGGAAGTTGGGAAAAATAAAATATTGGATCTAACTCGATAAATTTATTTTTTATATTTGTCAAAATCCATTTTATTTATTATATCTATTACTTCCTTCATCCCTTATTTAACTCCATGTTTGACTATACAATGTTTTCATGAAAATGGATATATTTTGTCAGAGGTTAACTGAATCAACCATAGAATGTCTTCCTTGAAAGGAAAGTCAAATTTATGGGACAAAACAAGAAAAAAAGAAGGATAGAGAAAGTATATAAATATGTCAAAATATAAACGTTTATCAATTTATGTATGAACTTAAAGACACTTAGAATTATTCATTTTCCTCGCTTTCTTGGATAAAACCAAACACAATAAAGTAACTTTCCTTGGCAATTGTTTCCTTTCGCCTAGACAAATTTGGTTTTCCTTGTATTTCCCTATGTACAACTACTCTTAAAAAACACCATTTTCCTCGACATTTTTTTCCTTTCTCTACTATTTCCCACATTCCAAACATAGTTGTACGCCTGGAAGCACAAGGTTAACAGAAAGTGCGGGGTCAAACCAATCCCACTATGCCCAGAGTGAAGAGTATTACCGATGTGTGGAATATTGAAACGACCGAATTCTTTTGCAAGTTTGTCTTGATGCCTGGATATAGCAATGCATTAAGCACCACCCTGCCAACCTGCAAGGAAACAAAGAAGAATAATTAAGTAATGTTTGTCATTGCTTCTCAAAAGCACTTATCTAATTATTGGCTTAAAAAAACTAAACATAATGTTTGCAATCAAAACCTTCCACTTAATTTAAGCATTTTCAAGTCAAAAACCGAAAGCGGCCTAAACTTTGGTCGACATCTCAAACTTTGGGGAAATTTTTATGCCTAAACTTAATGATGCATATCCTAAACTACCCTTGTGACACATCAATCTCCCGATCCAACTTTCTTCTACAGGCCTTCCATCTTCCCCATCGGATTTAGGTTTCAAGGTGAACTAACCCGAACAGTTTGGTGCACATAGCCAAGATCTAACCAAGCTTCTGCTGATGAATCAAGGAGGCGGAGAAGAATAGACGAAGTCGACTAGTCGAGTGTAGAAGTTGAGTGTGGAGTAAAGGAAATACACGTGATGCATGTTCACTGGCCGTCTGGTCACATCAATGGGGAAGAGAGCGAGGAACCTCCTGTAGCCCAGACATAGAGATCATAATTGCTATTTTATTTTTTCAAAGTGGAGATCATAATTGCATGTTCTTATGTTATTTTTTATATATTATCTTTCTTATGTTCTTTTATCTTTTTATATTTCTTACTACCTCCGTCCCTTAAAACTTTGACAAAGTTGATCGGCACGGAGAATAATAAAGTAAAAACTGTGTGGTTGAGGTTTGTGAAGAGGAGAGAGAAATAACAGAAACCACAAAATAATTGATTAAAAGGGAAAGTGGCAAAGTTTTTTGGAACGTCCCAAAAAGGAAAGATGGCAAAGTATTAAGGGACGGAGGGAGTATGTTCTTATGTTATTTTTATCTTCTTATTTTTGTTTTTTTATCTTATATTTATCTTTATCTTATTCATTTCATCTTACATTATCTATTTATTTTTCTTATCTTTCTTTTCTTTTTGGCTCTGATATCATGGATCGATTCATGTTAGCCGATCCCAAAATCTTTTGGGAATAAGGCTTGGATGTTGTTGTTGTTGGAGATCATAATTGTAGACTTCTTTAAATATATAAATTTAATATTTGAAAGGGTATTTTTGTATCTACACTCAAATATTATATCACAAATCATTTATTCACCAAACACTCCAACTTTTACTTTCTTAATCAAAAGCACTTCTATTCTCAAACACTATCAACTTTTACTATTTAACACTTTTACCAAAATCTCTAAATTAAATCACTTTTGAAATGATGAAGCAAATTCAAACACTACCGCACTCTCGTACAAAACTAAGTAAAACTCTTGGAAAGAAGACATCACAAAGTTGGAAATTTAAAAGAAGCCTTACCTCATTTCGAATGAGAATAGTGGGTTTGGATTCCCGTGTACCCTTGTTAGCATCTTCTTTGCATTTTATAGATAGCTGACCTGTGCCTCTATCCTTCCATGCATCTTTATCTGTTGGATCACTTGACTGGTAATATATTGATACACAAATTAGTTAGAAAAGAAAACATCCCCAGGCAATTATAGGATGATTTCTTAAAATGTGATACTATCTCTACACTCACATTATAATGACACATTTTTCTAAGGGTGTATTTGGGTGGAAGGCTTCAGAAAATTTGGAGGGACTATGATAGATTTTTAAATTTATTTGAGATTTTATAATAAAAAATTCACATGATATGGGATTGTATATTCCAAATTCCAATTACCTTTTAATCGCTATCAGAAACATTCCATTTGTGAAGACATAGACTAACCAATACAAGTGTGCTTTGTTGTTGTTGTTGTTGTTATTATTATTATTATTATTATTATTATTATTATTATTATCAATATTACTCCCTCCGTCTCGTTCTAAGATTCTCACTTTCCTTTTCTACGGGTCCCATATAAAGGTTCCCATTTCTATTTTAGGTAACAATCAACACTCTTAAATGACAATTTAATCATCAAATATTAAAAATAATACATCTATAACATAAAAGTTATCATCAAACCTATTTCTCAAAATATACTCGAATTACCTTATTTAATTATTGTCTAAATAATCGTGTCATTTTGTAATGGGAACCTCTAAGCGGGCCGGAGGTAGGATTATTATTACTTCATATTATCTACACTTATTATTATCAATATTAGTATTTAAATTAGTTAGTAGTTGTTTCCTATTATTATTATAATTGTTGTTGTTGTTGTTGTTGTTTTCTTATTATTCAAGACGGACACCAATTAATTCTAGCTCAGACGGGCTTGATTTTTTCGGTATAGGCTTGAAATTAAAATCTTAAAATTGTTGTGTAATCGCGATTTCATGCGACTTTAAACGATTTCAGTCAGATTTTTTCCAATTTTATGCAAATCCGATTTTGCATACGATCTGAATCGATTGGTTGATTTTGAATCGTAAAATCGTACGATTTTACGATTCAAATCGAGATTTTAACAACCTTGGCAGAAACCAGAAATTTCATACACCGGTAGCAGGTTCTCCATTTTGCAGAATCACACGAGCAACCCACTAGCAACACTCCAGTAATTGGTGTTTTTCATTTAGGTTAGGTATGCTCTTTGATTATTTGGAACATTCTGAATTTTTTTGTGCGCTTTTTAGGATTAGTTCTTTGAAATTGAGCGAATTGTTAAACAGTACGTTAATCACTCTCAATCACTTTCCTCTTTTTTCTTTTTTCGTTAAAAAAATCTGGTGAAAATTTTGAAAAAATGGATTATCCAACTTTACACGTCTCCGACACACTCACTTATGTTCTTCTGTACTTCTGTTAATAAATATGATCTATTGTGTGCTTTCGGTGAGATTGAATTTTTTATTCCTGTCTAGACACAGCAAACTTGTTGCAAATAAACCAAAAATAATGATGAGAAAACAGTTTTTTTTTTGTCTAAGTGTCTCTTTACTTGCAACAAATTATTATCTAATATCAGTTATATGGCTCTTTGTGTTGCCAGAGTTACTGCTGTTTGTTTTTAATGTCACCCAAGTATTATAAATATGTAAAACTTGGGATGACCATTGTGTGTGTGGTATGCTGAAATGAGAAATAATAAAAATCTTCTCTGCATAAAACCTTTATACAAGCATACCTTTTAACCCTTTCAAACTGGTATCAGAGCCAGCAAATAAAAAAATGTCATCCAGTCCTGTTTCACTCGTGCCTCGATTCTCTGGTGAAAAATATGACTACTGGAGCTATCTAATGAAGCTGTGTCTTGAATCTCAAGATTTGTGGAGTGTCGTTGTGGATGGAATAGGTGCTCCAGAAGATGAGTCTGAACTTACAGAAGCTCAAAAAAATCTTTTGAAGACCAGAAAGCAAAATGATAGGAAGGCTCTCTTTCAGATTTATCAGGCGCTTGAAATTCCGGTCTATGAGAGAATTTCAAAAGTCTCGAATGCCCAGGAAGCATGGAACATATTGGAAACGATGTACTCTGGGCAAGATCAAGTAAAGCAGGTCCGTTTGCAGCTCTTGCGAGCAGAATTTGAAAAGCTTGAAATGAGAGAAGACGAAAAGGTAGCAAAGTATGTCGATCGTGTCGCTTCAATTATCAATCAAATGGCAACAAATGGAGAAATTATGGAAACTAAAAAGGGGGTTGAGAAAATCTTATGGAGCTTGCCCCCAAAGTTTGATCATATTGTGGTTGCCATTGAAGAATCAAACGATCTCTCCACAATATCTCTTGAAGGTTTACACGGAAGATTAGAGGCGCAGGAGATTAGACTTTTGCAGAGAAGTTCTAAGCCTATTTCGGCTCCTCAGTTTTCAGACCAAGCATTGAAGTCACAGATTACTCACTCGAGAGGCCAACGATCTATCCGTGGACATGGTAGAGGTTGTGGTGGAAAACATTTGTCAAATCAACGTGTTTTTGATTCGAGAAATGAAGAGAAATTTTACCAGAACTCACAAAGGGGTAGAGGTCGCAACACTTATAAAGGTACAAAAGGTTATATCGAGTGTTACTACTGTCACAAACCTGGGCATAAAGGAAGTGATTGTTGGGAAAAACATCCGGAAAAGAAACCTATGGGTGAAAAGAGGCATGTGGTTGGTTTCGTACATAATGATGAAGGAAATACCGATACTTTGTTGTTTGCTGCTAATAATAATATTGAAGACGTATGGTATTTGGATAGCGGAGCAAGTCGACATATGACTGGAAATAAAAATTTCTTTTCCAGTCTCAAGGAGGCGAAAAATGGACAAGTTACCATTGGAGATGCCAAGTCATACAAAATTAAAGGCATTGGTGAAATAAGTTTCAAGACAAAAACTGGAACAATTGAGAAGATGTCGGAGGTACTCTATGTACCAGGCCTACAAAGCAATCTCCTAAGCGTAGGTCATTTACTACGGAAAGGTATTGATATCAAATTTTCTGGGAATGTGTGTATCATGAAGAAGAACAACCAAGTCATTGCAAACATTGTTCTAGGATCAAACAATCTGTTTCCTCTGAAAATGAATATAATCAATGGCACGTGTCTTGTTGCAAATTCCAGTAATGAAGTCTCGAAATTGTGGCATGACAGATTCGGGCACTTAAATTTTCGGAGTTTGGTAGAGCTTTCCAAGAAAGGCATTGTCGAAGGATTGCCAAAATTAGAGGAAATCAATGAAGTATGCGAGGAATGTCAGTTTGGAAAGCAACATCGCGAATCATTCCCATCCAAATCGAAGTGGCTGTCACAAAAACCTCTTGAGCTTGCTCATAGTGATCTCTGTGGACCGATGCAGGTGCCATCGCTTGGGGGTAGCCGGTATTTCTTGTTATTTGTTGATGATTACACAAGAAAAATTTGGTTATATTGTGTAAAATAAAAATCTGAGACACTCGCATGCTTTAAAGATTTCAAAAGTCAGGCAGAAAGATCTGCTGGAGTGCAAATAAAGAATCTGAGGAGCGATCGTGGAGGAAAATATTTGTCCTCTCAATTTGAGGTGTTCTGTTAGAACCATGGTATTCGCCACAAGTTAACCGCTAGGTACTCACCTCAAAAAAATGGAGTAGCAGAGCGCAAAAATCAAACGATAATGAATATGGTGAGATGCATGCTGAAGAAGAAAAATTTGCCAGCAATTTTTTGGGCCGAACCAGTGGCATGTGCTGTCTACTTGACGAATAGGTTACCAACAAAGCACTTGAATGATTTGACACCAAATGAAGTCTGGTATGGTAAAAAGCCAAATGTCTTTCATTTGAAAATATTTGGCTGTGTGGCATATTCTCATATTCCAGATGCTTTGAGATCGAAGCTTGATGATAAATCGGAGAAATGCATTTTCATCGGCTATAGCCTGAGAACTAAAGCTTACAAGCTTTATAATCCTTTAACGAAAAAAATCGTGATTAGTAGGGATGTTCGCTTTGATGAAAATGCCTGCTACAACTTCTCGGATCCTGTTGAGCCCCAAAAATGGCAGACACTTGACTTTGGTGATCAGTTTGAAAGAAATGATAATGATGCTGAGCAAAATCAAGCTCTCGATAGTGATGCAGAATCCCAGCCAGAATCGCCTCCAAGAAAAACTCGGAAATCAAGCTCTCAAAATTGCGCTAATATCAGTTATATGGCTCTTTGTGTTGCCAGAGTTACTGCTGTTTGTTTTTAATGTCACCCAAGTATTATAAATATGTAAAACTTGGGATGACCATGGTGTGTGTGGTATGCTGAAATGAGAAATAATAAAAATCTTCTCTGCATAAAACCTTTATACGTGCATACCTTTTAACCCTTTCAAAACTGCCTTGCTTGAACTTCAAGGGAAGAATATTTACAAAGGTAGTTGCACCATGAAAATACGGCACGCTTCCCTACCACCGCACTAAACACCGGTTCTTCCACACCCAACGACTTCACTTCCAGCAAAAACAGCCCAACTCCCGTGCCTCCACTTCCTCCAATGTCTGCTTTGTTGCTGTCAGAAGTTCAGACGCTACCGCCGCCACCTTTGGATTTGATGTTATAACCCACATCTTTGCAACCTTAGTCGCTTCTATCAGCCATCTCACTGCCACCGAAAAACTTGACACCCCAACCAGTAGCACCCATTCCAGAAACTCCACCTCACCCGGCCTCATCCTTTACTGCTGCGAGAAAACATGACACAAAATGCTTTGTCAAATATGCAAGCACAGTGGCCTTGCTGCAAAAACCAACAGCCATCCTTCTTGTCCCTCACCTCTCATCCTGACATGGCTCCTAATAACGTCACCAAACTACTCTATGCCTCTGTCACACAGATTTCTGCAAGTACTTCAAGACTACATACATTGGAGACCGGATAACTATGGTTAGAAAATGATGCATTGGCATCCCGAGATTGAAATCAAGAACATCGACCATCACATCCTAAAATGTGATCACTTGATTATTGGTTTCTTAATGATGCCATTTAATCATGGAAAAACTTAGCATTCCGTATTACTCTCCTTCAAGCTTCTAGATAATCTTGATGTCTACGAGGGGAGTAATGATATGTGTGTGCTCTGTTATTTCCTGATAGACACTGTACTTTAAAATAATCCCAACATTTCCTTATTCAGTTATAGTTCACTTCGTATTTATCTCTAACTTAGGCCATGTTTGGTAAATGGCTGATCAGCCATTTTTCAGCTTATTTGACCACTTTTAATTAGGTTGACCAGCTGAATTGTCAAAATTTATGTTTGGTAAATAGCTGGTGAGATTAGCTGATTGCTCCCCAAAAGCTGATCTTCAAAACGCTAGCAACGCCAGCTTTTGTGCTTGGCTGGTTGCTATCTAATTATTTAATACTCAATTAATCCTTATGTTTCACAGTTCACACGCAGCCAAAAACAGCATCGGTGCGTAGCTGCACACACATGCATTGATATGTTTAAATGGTGTGCGCCATCTTTAGTAAAATCACCCAGTCATTTTTTTAAATTACAAATAAACTTGATTTTCTTAATTCATATTATTCAAATTAAATTAAAATGTTTATTTTTATTTGTTGAAACCCTAGTTGTGTTGGGCTTAGCCCGTCTTGTATAGTAACCCTATTGCTCTAGTTTTTGCTATAAATATAGCTACTTGTATAGTTCTTTACATCAAGATTCATTATAATGAAATACAGTTCAAATAATTCACATGTTATCAGAGCCACTGTTTTTCATTATATGGCAGCGCACTGTAGTTAGGACACTGTTTTTCCGGAAAGTATTTCCGGTGTGAACAGTAGCTGCGCTAGGTGTTGGAGCACTTCCGGTAGTGATATATCAAATCTACGCCTACCGCCTTGCTCATCGCACAATCGCGACCAACCCGGCGGAAACTGTACCAGCTCGGACTCATTCACGCGCCTACACGCGCCGCCTCTCTACCCACGGTTTACTGAACGATTTGCAGATCTACTCTGTTTTACTCATCTGCGAGCGACACCCCCAGGTTTTCAGACACCTAGGTCTCCGACGACCTAGACCAGTCAGTCCGGTACGCCTAGGCTTCTCCACGCGCCGCCGCCGATCGAACTGACCACCAGAAACGCGCCGCCGGTCCAGACGCTCCACCACCGTCACTGTAGTGGTTCTTCCGCTGCTTGTTCCACTGGTCACGGTAGTGGTTCTTCCGTTTCTTTGTTTTGTTTTTGAGCTTACTGTTCCGCTGCTGTCCATACGTTTGTGAGCAGATTAGTCACCTTACTGATTTGCCTGATCTTCTATTTGTTTAAAAAAAAAGGGTAAAAAAACAAAAAAAAAAACAAAAAAAAAGAGGAAAAAATGTCAAGTTTCTCTTCGTTTGCTTCAATTCCAATCATCACCACCGATCGACTAGCTGGAAGTATTAATTATCAGTCATGGGCTATTTCCGTGGAGATGTGGTTCAAGGGTCAAGGTCAAATTGATCACTTAAATGTCGATGCAGCTACGATCAAAGACAAGCGGAATGAATGGGAGAATATGGATGCCTTATTGTGTAACGTGTTATGGCAATCTATGGATCCAAAACTTCATCCTACTTATCGATCATACCGCACATGCAAACAGATTTGAGAAAAAGCGAAGGCCAACTACACAAATGACATCCAAAATCTGTTTTCCTTTGGTTCCAAAATTGCTACGCTCATGGACATTCAAGAGTTTCTAGGACAGGCTGAGGCATTACTGTTTGAATATAATAATATTCAACCTATCATTGAAGATAAGGAGAAACAACTTGAGCAAAGACAACAACTTGTTATGGTTTTAACCTTAGCAGGTCTTCGCCCAGAGTTGTTATCAATCCTTGAGCAAATTCTCTCCAGTTCTTCTGTTCCTACAATGTCTGAAGCCTTTGCCAGAATTCTTCGAACCGCCCCAATATCTGTTGACGCATCTTCAAGTGATTCTATCATTCTTGCATCTCAAGGTTCAGGGCATGATGGGGGAAATAAAAAAGGATATCCACGCCGTAATCGTCCCAAATGTGATTTTTGTCATAGGATGGGTCATACTAAAGATAGGTGTTGGAAGTTACATGGTAAACCTTCCAGCTCTGCCAATGTTGCCCAAATCCCGCAAGTTCCAGTTGTGCTGCCTCCTAACGAATATGATGCTCATCAGAAAGTTAAGCAGTCCACTTTGACTTCGTCAACATCAGGTACTTCTACAACATGTGTGTCAAACACAACTAGCTCGTGGATCATTGACTCAGGTGCTTCCGACCATATTTCTGGTAATCCCCATCTTTTATCCCATATTACAAAACACCAAAACCTTCCATTAATCACCCTAGCCAATGGTCTTCACACTTCGGCTACGGGTATTGGGCAAGCACTCCCACTTTCATCCTTACCATTAGATTCAGTTCTATATGTTCCTCATAGCCCTTTTAACCTTGTCTCTGTTAGCAAAATTACACGCTCTCTTAATTGTTCTATAACCTTTTATGCTGACTCTGTGACTGTGCAGGACCGTTGTACGGGGAAGATGATTGGCGTCGGGCGTGAATCTCATGGAGTTGTTTGTGTGTCCACTGGACCAACACTTTTCTTACATAATCATTTGGGTGATCCCAGTCTTTCCAAATTTCGACGTATGGTCCCAGGTTTGTCCAGTATTTCCTCTTTAGATTGTGAGTCGTGTCATCTTGGAAAGCAACCTCGTCAGTCTTTTCCAAAATGTGTCAATAACAGGGCTGCGTCCCCTTTTGATTTAGTTCATACAGATGTATGGGGTCCGTATCGAGTCAATTCTACCCTAGGTTTTTGTTATTTTATCATTTTTTGTGGATAACTTCTCCCGTCACACGTGGTTGTTTTTAATGAAGGAACGTCTTGAACTATTTCATATATAATTTATATGCTCCAGTTTGAAAGGGAGTGTTGAAACCCTAGTTGTATTGGGCTTAACCTGTCATGTATAGTAACCCTAGTGCTCTAGTTTTTGCTATAAATATAGCTACTTGTATAGTTCTTTACATCAAGATTCATTATAATGAAATACAGTTCATATAATTCACATTATTTAATATATTTTTTATGCAGTTCTATTTATCAATTTCAAAAATTTGAATGATTTATACTCTGTAAATAAATGTAGGTAATACAGAGTATTATTTTTATAAGCAATAACTCCAAAATAAAATAAAATATTAATGTCCTTATATGTCTTTTTTATGCCGACCCCAATATCTTTTGGGACTAAGGCTTGGATGTTGTTGTATATGTCTTTTTTACATGCAAACAATTATTTTTAAACAGCTAATTTACCAAACATTTGCTGACAACAAGCTAACATAATGATAGATACTGGCAAATCCAACTCACAATTACAGTAGAATCAATGAGAAGATAACAAGAAGCAAGATCAATATGAAGTTTATTGATGAAGAAAAGTATGGAACGTATAAAAACAGAGGACGATTCGAGATGCCCAGTCTCCAAGCCTAGCCAAATTCAACTGAATATTTGCCTACCTCTCCTTTCCCCCCTCCCTTACTATTTATAGTACTTCTATTTATAATACAAGCCCATTTATTATTATCTACAATAATAGGCCCACTTATTATTATATCTAATAATAGGCCCATTCCTATCAATACTCCCCCCCTAAACAACCACCTTGTCCTCAAGGTGGGTGATAGGAATCAGCCATGATCTTCCACTTCCACTTCATTCTGGCACCTCTCCCTTCCCAGTACAACATTGCATTCTGGATCTTTCCCTTCAACACTTGAGCCATCCTCTTTACCTCCTCCATCGCATGAATGAGCAGAAGCAATGACACTGTTGGGTCATGCTTCCCCGCTTTGTCACTCCATCCAAGTGATTCCTGAATATTGCTGTTGTCATTACTTTGGAGGGTTGTTCCTTCAGGCTGCTCCAACACTTCTAAAGTCTCAGAGTTGGTAAAAAATCTGCCCTTAACTGCTGCATACACAAATTGCTCATCAACCCTTATGGCCATGTCTTCTACCCGAATTTTCTCCCAAATATTTCCTACAGCAGCACCACCATTTCCAAAAACCTTTGTTACAAATATCTTCTCTGATACTGGAGCTAAGGTGAAAAAAGTAGTGTCTGGTATTTTCCACCCAACTGGGGATCCCACAAACTTCTCCTGCCATGATTCAATAAACCTTTTTTCTTCCACTTTAGCAAAGAATGTGTTGGTATCCCTCAACCAGATCCTGGTGTGGGCCTGCTGCTTTCTTATCTGCAGAAAATCAATGACACCATACACCAGCTCCTCCAGACTCGGCCTCATTACATTTTCACACTTGTTGCTATCCAAAATTGTCAACAAGAGCTTAGATAGATTGCCTGAAGGTATTTTCTGTTTCCAGCTACGAAAAGGAGTACCTAAGTGAAAGGAATTCCTGGATGAATAATCCACTAGAATCCAAGGCAGCAAATCAAACATGTCAACAATCATATGGATATGATGGTCAAGCACAACCACATGCTTTCCCATCCCTTGTGTCAATATTAGCAGTCTAACCCCAGCAGCTTCCTTTATTCCTACCCCTTGCTCAATCACCCCATGACTTTGCGTTGAAACATCCAGGCAGTCTCCATTAGAACGCATAAGGCCTTCCATGTTGTTCCCTCCCACTGCTTTCAGCACACCATCTGTGGTCCCCATAGTTAAGAACTCTAATTCCTCTTCTGTGATAAGATAGTGGTGCAGTACTTTTTCAGCATCACTATTAACTACTTTCATAAGTTCAGAATTATAACCTTGAACATAGCTCAAACTATCAAACCCTGCAGAGGAATTATTTTGGTTTTGCATTTCAATTTTGTCCTTTTTCTCGGACTTTAATTCGTCCTTTTCTATTTCCTCAGTTTCCTCTATACATACGGTCCCTGTAGAGCTTTCCCAAATATTTGAACCGACCATTTTATCAACGGCATATTCCATGGAAATGGACTGAATCACCACAGAAGTTTTCTCCCTTCGTTCCTCATCACCACTGATGAGTGTATCTTCAGAGTTAGGTTGTAGCTGACTCACAGACTGCTGCGGAAATGAAACTGATTCCACTTGCGGACTGTGAGAAGCGGAAATATGCGAAGAAACCTGCGGCGAGTCCGTTAGCGATGGCGAAGTTGAAATAGTGACTCGCGACGTATTCATGCTGCGACTAGCTATTGGCGACGATGATGGAGTTCGCGATTGAGAAGAAGAAAATCGCGATTGTGAACTATGAGATGAGTTTGTAGACACTGTACTCGTCTGCGACTGCGAATACTTCTGCGGACTACTGTGAGGAACGACTTGCGATGATGAACCGTGAGAAACAGTTCGCGACAAAGAGTGCGAACTAGAGGGGTTTGTTGGCGACCATGATCGTCTTCTAGTCTGGATGTGTTCGTTCATCGCTGCGATGAAAGCGTTGATGTTCTTCATCGCCGACCTTAACTCCATCTGCCACTCCGTACGCATTTCCAGAAGGTTGCGTTCCAGCGAATCAACTCGATTCTCCATTTTAGCTCTAGTTCTGACCATTCACCGCTTGCGACGAAAATTTCTGGAATCTGCGTACTTTTCCGATCAACGCTACTGTCACCAGAAACGTAAGGCTCTGATACCAATGATAGAAACGTAATCCAACTCACAATTACAGTAGAATCAATGAGAAGATAACAAGAAGCAAGATCAATATGAAGTTTATTGATGAAGAAAAGTATGGAACGTATAAAAACAGAGGACGATTCGAGATGCCCAGTCTCCAAGCCTAGCCAAATTCAACTGAATATTTGCCTACCTCTCCTTTCCCCCCTCCCTTACTATTTATAGTACTTCTATTTATAATACAAGCCCATTTATTATTATCTACAATAATAGGCCCACTTATTATTATATCTAATAATAGGCCCATTCCTATCACATAATCAGCCAACTACAACAGTTGACACAATCAGCTATTGCCAATCAAATGTCATAACCAGCTAACCGCCAATTGACAAACAAGGCGTTAATGTCACTAGGATTCTCGTAACAACTAGATAAGGATCTCAAGTATTGATTAACAAACTACCTTGGAAGAACTGATTCTCCCTTAAGTTTATTTTATTATTTATTCTTCATCTCTTGTTAAAGAAAAGTTTTAAACAGTTATTGTCCTTAAAAAATCAGAAAAAGTTGTCAAAAATGAGCAAAACAGAGAAGAAATGGTTGGATCCTGGACATTTTGATATTATGGAGCAATTTGAATAATAGAAAGAAGTTCTGTTCATTATGGTGTTAGCTTGTTATTGTTCAAATAAAAAGAAAAAACAACATGAGTTGTTTGAGTTATTTGAACCTTGCTGGGAATAAGAGAAGAATACTTAGCAAATACGAAGTATGTTTTAGGGGTGTAAGTCCCTTATGCAATAGGGGAATAAGCCTATTGCATCAGTGTGAGGTGTGCCCATAGTTACGACGTCGCCATGGCGTCGACTTGGTGCCGCGGTGCTCTCAACTGCTTGCTGTGCAGTCTCTACATGCCATATGTGTTTCGGCATCGCTGCATCGACGACATGGATCATAAAACAATCCAAAGTCAGACTAGGCCCAAATCAAAAAATGTAACAACAGTTGCCTATTTGATGCACAAACGGGCATCTGTGGAGTCCAGACTCATCGCAATCGTCCATCGGCATCCCTTGCTCGTCGCCATCTGGACTCCGTGCATTGTCGTCCTCGTCCTGATTTCTCAAATCACAACTGAACTCTTTTATTTTTCGGCCTTCCTCACGCGCAGCCACCCACACGTTCTTTTCTTTTACAGTTTACTGCAGCATTATGTGGTTTTAGATCAGACTAGCCGCTATGTCACTGTTGTCATTCATCAAGGACATCTGCTGATAATTTTCAGCTACCTACTGCAGCAGTATGTTTAATTTTTCTTATTTTTTTGAAAACTAGGCACCATCCGCGATCTGATAAGCAGAGGGGGGTCGGATATGCAGTCTTACCCCTGTACTAAACCACAGAGAGACTGTTTCTGGATGACCCATGATTAAAATCACATCGAAAATTGCAAGAACTGACTATTGCTTCATAACAAAGCACAATCAGTTTAATGAGTCATTTTGCTTTATTCCATCATATTCCTAAAGTCAAAAAATAGTGAATTTTTGGCATCATTGCAAATGATAGAAAGTCGCATGATACTTCCTCCAATGAGCAAAATTCATGGCATCGTTCATTTCTCTTTACTCAAGCCGCACAGAGGAGACACACCTTCGACAATGGGAACTCTACCGGAATTGAACAACCTGCCACCCCCACTCCGCCTTTTATCCATTTTTGAATGCTCGTCTATATCAGGGTAGCTAGGAACTCCTTGTCCACGGGGCAGATCAGCTATTGGAAGAGGTTACATGGGAAACACTGGATTCCTTCTGATAGACACCCGAGTGAAGTTGCTAGTACTAATAATGATAATAAGCATTATGGGAAGGTCTATAGTAGGAGAAGAAGTATAACAGTTAATTAGTTGCTGAGGTGTAATTTCTATTTGTATTCTCATTTCATCATTTTCATTTGCCCCAGTGCCGCAAAGGCTCCCACCTACGGTGGGGTAAGGGGGGGTCGGATGTACGCAGTCTAACCCCTATACTAAAGCACAGAGAGACTGTTTCCGGATGACCCATAGTGAAAATCACGTCCAAAATTGCATGGACTAACTGCTGCTTCATAACAAAGAAGCGCAGACAGTTTAGTGAGTCATTTTGTTTTATTCCATCATAATCTCAAGCCAAAAAATAATGAATCTTTGGCTCCATTGCAAATGATGGAAAAAATTTTTGTTTGTATTCTGAATAGAATAAATAGCTGGGAAAGGGGAGTTAGTAAGGAGGCTGTTAGACAGTTTGTTGGGATTGGGAGAAGCTGAGAGATATTGGTATCTCGTTTCTTTGGAACTCTCTGTAATCATCTTCCACCATTAATGAAAGCTTCTGTTTCTTGAATTTTATTCTCTTTATATTGATTTCAATACAAACATGAGAGTTCTATCAGTGGTATAGAGCACTATGATCACTGTGGAAGATCTTTACTCTGCGCAAATGGATTTACGATTAAGCAAGCTGGAGAAAACTGTGCATAAAAATATGGTGACCCTAGCGGACATACAGGCGAGACTCGCGACCCTGGTTAGTAAAAACCAGAACCGATCGAGGAACACTAGGCACCATCCGCGATCTGATAAACAGAGTTCGTCGCTATTGCTCCCCAGATCGCAGAGGGAGTCACAAACTGTTTCTCTTAGTTCACAATCGCGAACTTCTTCTCACCGTTCGCAGTCGCGAACAGAGTCTCCCCCTTTGCAGACTTACTCAGCGGCTATTAATTCACGCCCAAGAAAGGTGCGATTGAGAGGAGAATCTTCATCTTTGTCGCTGGACTATTCTTTCAGTTCACATGCATCTTCACTTGCGAAACTCACAACTCATCATCGCAAGCCATTTCCCTCGGTCGTTCGCAGGTGTCTTCGCAGTCGCTACCTGATTCTTGGAGTTCGTAGGTTGGGTCGCAAACCGTTTTTCAGAATGCGCAAACTTCATTGTTTCCACCGAAGTCCTTCTAGGTGAAGTTGTTGATACATCAAAATTTTTAAAAATTTCTATGGTGATCCAGTCCATTCTCTGGCAAGGTCTTTTGGAATGCCAGGAAATTATCTGGGACAGAACAGCCCTGGCTTTCTTTGGACTTATGGTCCTTTGGTAATTGTTACTTCCTTTGATTTTGCATTGGAGCTTTATGATTTTCAGCTGATGGGTGCATTATACAAAGGAAATAAGCCTAGTCTTAAAGTTGACAGCAGGGTGTGCAGTATAATGGAACAAATGCTACTTCGGGTTCATGATTGGGGAATACAATTGGAGATTGTTGAATTCATAAATTCAAAATGAGAAACACAATATGACTCAAGTTCTCTTAAACTTTCTTTTGAAATGTGTGTGGATTAAGTTCTGTATGAACTATTCAGTGAGAAGTTTCACTCAAGAGATAGGATGAAGTCTGAGGGACATGCTATGCTGACGCTGGTCAAGAGTTTTTCATCTAGAGGACTAGAAGTATGGGAACTTCGGATACCGCCATCAGCGAGGTACTGGGAAGGGAGAACCACCGGGAGGAAACTGAATTCCAGGCTTGGTTCCTATCTTTCCACGTTGAGGACAAGGTGGATTCTCCTGGGGGGGGGGGGGGGGGGGGGGGTATTGATAGACACCCGAGTGAAGCTGCTAGTACTAATAATGATAATAAGCATTAAGGGAAGGTCTATAGTAGGAGAAAGAAGTATAACAAATAGTTAGTTGCTGAGGTGTAATTTCTGTTTGTATTCTGAATAGAATAAATAGCTGGGAAAGGGGTGTTAGTAAGGAGGCTGTTAGACAGTTTGTTGGGATTGGGAGAAGCTGAGATATTGGTATCTCGTTTCTTTGGAACTCTCTTCCACCATTAATGAAAGCTTCTGTTTCTTGAATTTTATTCTCTTTATTCTGATTTCAATACAAACCTGACAGTTCTATCAGATTTTTAGGAAAATGTGATTAGATTGATGTACATTATTAGAAAAATGTTACATTATTTTTTTCTGATTAGATTGATGTACATATTTAGTCGGATAGACTTAGTTAGTTGTAGATAAGCCCATAGTTATCTAGATCCTAATTTTTAGGATCTGTACTAGCTAGTAGTTATCTGTACAAAGTGTATTTATACTCTGGCCGTACGGCTCATCAATCAAGGAAGTTTTATTCCTAAAACTTACATGGTATCAAAGCTGGCCGTTTAAACACCACAATGGTGGAAACCGAGCACTCTGACTCTTCTCCCCACTCACAAACCCATAACCCTAACTCCCAGAATAGCTCAATGACAAACTACCAGACCTCAGTTCATTCATCTATGCTCATTACTGGCCATAGATTGAATGGCACAAATTATCTCGAATGGTCACAGTCTGTCAAGCTGGCTATTGATGCAAGGGGCAAGCTAGGGTACATAACTGGTGAAATAAAGGAGAAACAAACCGGTGATGATGGCTACAGTGTCTGGAGGTCAGAAAATTCCTTGGTGAAAGCATGGCTTCTAAGTTCAATGGATGCATCAATTGTCAAACCTCACATGTTCATGAAAACTGCAAAGGAGGTATGTAATTCCATTAAGGAAACTTACTCGGATCTTGAGAACTCTTCTCATATTTTTGAATTAAAAACCAAGTTGTGGCAGTCCAAACAAGAAAATAGAGATGTCATCTCTTACTATAATGAGATGGTATCCCTATGGCAAGAGTTGGATCAGTGCCATGATGATGAGAAGTGGGAGAGTGCCAAGGATCTAGCAAGACACCAAAAAAGGGAGGAAAATGATAGCGTCTACATGTTCCTAGCAGGAATTAATAGAGATCTAGATGAAGTTAAGGGGAGAATACTTGGAAAAAAAACTCTACCCTCTATCAGGGAGGTATTTTCTGAAATCAGGATGGAGGATAGCAGGAAGAAGGTTATGTACAGAATTCCAGTACATAATGAGGAATCTGGGGACTTTTCAGCAATGGTGGCTAGGAGTGATGACAAGAAAAAACCCTGGTGTGATCACTGCAAGAAATTATGGCACACTAGGGAGACTTGTTGGAAAATTCATGGCAAACCACCAGGAAAAGGAAAGAAAAAAACTGAGAAGGCCCTACAAACAACTGTGACTGAGACTCAACAAGAACCACAAGTCAAGTTCAATCAACTTTCATTCACTCAGGAGCAGATAGGGCAACTTCTTAACTTCCTTAATTCCCAGAAAACCCAAAATTCCTAGAAAGAATCCAAACCAGAATCTTCTTCTTGTTCTTATGCCCAAAATGGTACCTATTCATCATTTTTTTGTTCTGGGAAATCTAAAAATTCCTGGGTTATTGACTCGGGGGCTACTGATCACATGACCTCTATTTCAAATCTTTTTTCTTCATATAAACCTAGTGCAGGGGATAAAAAGGTTAAGGTTGCAGATGGTTCTCTATCGGCCATTGCAGGGATGGGAAATATTAGTATTTCCTCATCACTGAATCTATCCAAAGTCCTTCATGTCCCTAATCTATCCTGCAATCTTGCTTCAATTAGTCAAATAACTATAGATCTACAATGTTGTGTTATTTTTTATCCTTTTTATTGCATTTTTCGGGACCTGGCATCGGGGAAGATGATTGGCAGTGCTAAAGAGGAGGATGGACTCTATATCTTTGATGGAGAAACTCAATCAAATAAAAGAGGTCCAAGAAATGCTTGTTTGCAAACTGTTTCTTTTTCAAATAATAAAGATTTGTATTTACTTCATTATAGACTAGGACACCCTAGTTTCTATTATTTAAAAAAGATGTTTCCTCAATTATTTCTGAATAAAGATGCTTCTTTGTTTAATTGTGATATGTGTGCACTTGCAAAACATCACAGAAACACTTATTTACCCCACAGTTATAAACCTACTAGTCCTTTTACCTTGGTACATAGTGACATTTGGGGTCCATCTAGAATACCAACTTTAAAGGGAAAGAGATGGTTTGTAACTATTATTGATGATCATACTCGTGTCACATGGGTATTTTTAATCAAAGAAAAATCTGAAGTTGAGAAAATATTTAGGGCATTTTATGCTATGGTTCAAACTCAATTCAATACCAAAATTAAAATGGTAAGAAGTGATAATGGCCGTGAATATTTTTCTCAAACTTTTAACAACTTTTTTACTGAAAAAGGCATTATCCATCAAAGCTCTTGTGTCAATACACCAGCTCAAAATGGAATTGCAGAAAGGAAAAATAGACATTTGCTTGAAGTCACTCGTGCAATCATGTTTTCAACAAACATACCAAAATATTTGTGGGGAGAGGCAGTGTTACATGCTACTTATTTAATTAATCGCATGCCATCCAAAACTTTAGGATTTAAAAGTCCTATCAGTTCACTACAACACTTCTTTCCTACAAATAGATTGGTAAACACCCTTCCTTTAAAAAATTTTGGTTGCACAGTGTTTATAAAAAATCCAGATAGATCTGCAAGTAAGTTTGATCCTAGAGGAAAAAAATGTGTTTTTCTAGGTGTTTCTGCCACTAAAAAGGGTATAAATGTTTTGATCCTACAACCAAAACAATGGTTGTTACTATGGATACTTTTTTTGTGGAAGAACAACCTTTTTTTTATTCTCATCTTCAGGGGGAGAAATTAAGTGAAGATGTTCTAATAGTGCCACATATTCATGAAAACCTTAATTTTCTTGATATTAATCTGGGGATGATAATTTCTTTAGAAATATGAGTACACCTGAAAATTATCAAGAAATAAAAAATAATGAAGTAAATCCAACTAAACCAATTGAAAAGGATCAACAGACAAGCCAGTTCTTTGGAAAAGTTTATGAGAGAAGGGTTAGAAATCAAAGAATAGAGGAAGTCCAAGAACCTACAACTGTCCATGATTCTGCCTCAATGCCAGGAAGTGAAAAAGGTAATACTTCTAGCAACTTTGACCTTCCAATTGCTCTCAGAAAAGAGAGAAGAACATGTGTTAAATACCCCATCTCAAACTATGTTTCTTATTCTAAATTGACCCCAGACTTTGCAGCCTTTGCTTCCAATATTTCTTCTGTTTCTATTCCCTCAACCATACAGGATGCTCTATCTAAACCTGAGTGGAAGAAAGCTGTTTTGGAGGAGATGGAGGCTCTTGAAAAGAATCAGACATGGAAGCTTGTAGAGTTACCTAAAAATAAACCTACGGTTGGTTGCAGGTGGATTTTCACTCCCAAGTTTAAGGCAGATGGAAGTTTGGAGAGGTATAAGGCAAGACTAGTTGTCAAGGGTTACACACAGACCTATGGAATTGATTACACAGAAACCTTTGCACCAGTTGCAAAGTTAAACACTGTAAGAATTCTTTTATCTCTTGCTGCCAATTTAGACGGGCCATTACAACAACTGGATGTGAAGAATGCTTTTTTAAATGGGAAACTTGAAGAAGAAGTGTACATGGAACCTCCTCTTGGGTTTGAAACTAAGTTTGGGTCAAAAGTTTGCAGATTAGAGAAGGCTTTATATGGACTTAAACAGTCTCCAAGAGCCTGGTTTGACAATTTCACAAAGTTCATAAAGAAGCAAGGATTTAATCAAGCTCAAGCTGACCATACTTTATTTTTCTTATGTTCTTATGTTATTTTTATCTTTCTTATGTTCTTTTATCTTATAGTTATCTTTAACCTATCCTTTTTATCTTACCTAATCTTTTTATTTTTCTTATCTTTCTTTTCTATTTACTTTGATATCATGGATCGATTCATGTTAGCTGACCCCAAAATCTTTTGGGATAAAGGCTTGGATGTGGTTGTAGATGATGGTTTGATCTCATGGTGTTATGGATCATGATCATGGTTATGGTTATGGGTATGGTTATGATTATGTTTATAATTATGGTCAGAAATAATGACACATATATGTCTAGAATAAAGGCATTGGACAAAAGTGTGATTTTTTATGCTTAAGTGACTGTACTAGTAACTTTAGTGACATTGATGATATTCTATTTACATTGTAGTGACTATGATGATTTACTTGTAGTAACTTAAGTTATACTTCGTATTTTTGTCCATCACTTTTATTAAAGTGATGTTTATGGAAAAGCCTATTGTGGTGATGGTGGTGGTCATGGTCATGGTTTATGGATTGTGGTTGGTTATGTTTTTAGTTTTTACTGAAAAGATGATGATTTAATTTGATGGTTTAATACTCAAGTTACACTCCAATATGATTATGGTCTATGGAGTATACTCCAATATAATTTAGATGTAGAATACTCCCTTTGTATCTTATGGTCTATGGAGTACACTGCAATATAATTTAGATGTAGAATACTCCCTCTATATCTTATAACTTTGTCAAATTTGATCAACACGAAGTATAATAAAATAAAAAGAAAAAAATTGCGTGGTTAAGGTTTGTTCAAAGACGGAAATAATAAGAACCACAAATTAATTGATTAAAAGGGAAAGTGGCAATGGGACAACTCAAAAGGGAAAGATGACAAAGGTATAAGAGACAGGGGGAGTATTATGCATTTATTATTGTACCATGGAGTGAAACCCCGCCATAACAACACTGGGTGTGCCTCTTAAGCGGTTTTTTAAACCATGACAAAATAGACTCTTATGAATATCATAAGGAATGTTAATACAATTATACAAACAAGATCACCTTCACATAAAGTTTGCATTTGACTTCATGGACAACAGTGACTCCTATCTCTTCAACTTTCTTTACAGATGGACTGCCAGGCTGCTCTGTTTCACCATCTTCTATAACAACAAAAAGATCATGCAATCAACCAATGATAACAATAAAAAAAATATAACTGGAATAGTGTGCAAATGAAAAGGTATGTCACACTAAATTTGTCCAATTTCGCCAGTCCCAAAATTGAGTCGCATATCATTTTTGGTCATTTTGTGGGTTCAAAATCATCTAAACTTTACAATTTTAATATCAATCACACAATTCACTTTTCATGAAGCTACATGTCACTTCTCCTAATGCAATACTTTGTGGGGCGGATGCAATAATTCAGACAATATCTGATGCATTCTACGGAAAGACCTATCAACGCCGCAACATCAGTGGCAAATCCTTAGATGATTAAGCAGTTCATTATGGAAGAATATTAATTTCCTTTACAACAGATTTCTGATTTATTGTTTGATTGTTTTCCTTCATTAGACTACTTAATTACTTTCCTTAGTTAAGTTGATTTGCAACTTTATTGCTTTCCATCATTAGAAGAGTCTATTTTAAGAATTGATTTAATGTAATCCTCTCCTTCCTTACTGGTTTTTGTAACCCTTACTATAAGTACGAACCTTTGAGTAATAAACAAGCCCGAATTAAGTACTTATCAAGGAGAAAGGAACTCCATAAAGTTTTATCTCCTTCTCTGCCTTCCCTTATTTTCCGTTATTACCTGCATAAAAATAGAGGGATCCCATCTCCCTGCCCTCACCAACCGCCGATTGACGCGAACTCTAGTCCGGGAACATAACATTTTGGTTCTGTTGTCGGGCATCAACATGGCAGAATTAAAGAAACTCCAAGAGGATCTCACCGCCACAATGCAAAAGGTTGATGCCCTTACTGTCAGTGAATTCCTTGGCCGATGCTGTGAAGAACTTTGGTAGCCTTGCCAAAGTAACAGAAACTTTCATGGAGAAAAACAACTCTATTGCTCAGGTAACCTCTTTCACAACACACACAATACTTGTCTCTTCCACCGCCGTCCAGACTGAAATTAACCCTCCGACCCATTACACCAAACTGGAGTTTCCTACCTTTACGGATGCATAGGACCCGCTCGTTTGCTTGCGTCGTTGTGAACTTCTTTTTGAGAAAGCTTCTTATTCTGATTTGAAAAAGTTCACATTGTCGCGTACTACATGACTGAGATTGCTCAGTTGTGGTTTACCAAACGTCTACAAGATGGTGAACAATTCTCCTGGATCCAATTCAAGAAGGCTTGCATCCTTCGCTTTGGTCCCCCGCAAAGTATTAATCCCCCGGGAGAACTTGCAAACCTCAAACCACGGGGTAAACCTATCAATGATTATATTGCAGACTTCCAAACACTCCTTTCTCGTACTATGATGTCCTCTATCGTCAACAACTTCCCCTATTCAATGCTGGCCTAGATGAAGCACTTTGTATTGATGTTGAACGAATGAGACCAGATTCGTTAGATGAGGCCATCAATGATGCCCGAGATTATGCCCGCCAAGGCCAATTGTTGCGCAGTTCTTCAGCCAATCAACAAGCTCATATGTCCCCAGGATCTGCAATCATTGTTTTAAATTGCGCAATGCAATTAAGCAATGAGGCGCGCCTCACCCAAATTCAGGAGAATTGTGCATAATTGCATGGCTAAAGGTGGATGTCAAGAATCGTACGCTATGTGGCGCAGAGGCGTACGCAATTAGCAATGCGTCATAAGGCATGTTGAGGCGTTCGCAATAGAAATAAGATTATTTGTGGGCTGATAGGGCCCAATTTTTTAATTTTTTAGTTCGTTAATAGTACTACATATTTTTTAAGGCTTGTCGCTTGTTGCCAACTCACAAATCCAAGTCTCCGCTTCTGCTTAACCCTTCTTCTTCCAGAAGATCAACCTGCGTTTCTGTCTTTCTGGCTTACTGCTACTTCATCTGCGCATCCTAGGGCTCTCAAGCAGGAGACCTGTGTTACTGCTTTTTCATCGTTGCAATAGGTGGTAAATGTTTTAGGCTTTTAGACTTTTAGGCCTCTCAATTAACTCCATTGTTTTAGTTAGTAATATATGATTTTCATACTAAGTATTTAATTGTGATCGTTTTAATCTAATATTTCCCATCGTTTTGATACAGGAAGTTAATACTACATATTATCTTAATATTTGTAGAAAAATGTAACATGTATTTGTTATTTTAATTTTATGTACATCCGGAACTGTATAGATAAGACTTAGAGTAGATAGAACTCTTTAACTAGTAGATAAGCTCGCAGAATAGATAGATCCTATTATTTAGGATCTGTAACAACTAAGCTTTATCTGTAACTTGTATATATATCATTGCCGGATGGCTCAATAACATTCAAGGAAGATTAATTCTTCAAACCTACATGGTATCAGAGACTCGGTTTAAACAACACAATGGTAGAAACCAGTTATGCTGATTCCTCACACACTATCAACCCTAACTCCCAAATGAGCCTTATGACAAATTACCAGTCTCCTATTCATTCATCTATAATAATCACTAGTCATAGATTGAATGGAACAAACTATCTGGAATGGTCTCAATCTGTCAGACTTGCAATTGATGGGAGGGGAAAGCTAGGTTACATCACAGGAGAAATCAAATCAAAACTACCTGCAGAAGAAGGTTACAGTACATGGAGGTCAGAGAATTCACTCATAACAGCTTGGCTTCTCAACTCCATGGAGCCCTTAATTGCCAAACCTCATATGTTTATGAAAACTACAAAGGAGGTATGGGACTCTATTAAGGAAACTTATTCAGATCTTGAGAACTCTTCTCAAATTTTTGAACTCAAAACCAAGTTGTGGCAATCTAAACAAGGAAATAGGGATATCATTTCATACTACAATGAAATGGTATCTCTGTGGCAAGAATTAGATCAATGTTATGGTGATGAAGAGTGGGAGAGTGCTAAGGATTTGGCCAGACATAAGAAAAGAGAAGAGAATGATAGGGTCTATATGTTTCTAGCAGGGATCAATAGGGACCTAGATGAAGTAAAAGGCAGAATACTCAGAAAGAAACCTCTGGCCCCAACAAGAGAGGTCTTTTCTGAGATCAGGTTGGAATATAGCAGGAGGAGGGTCATGTACAACACTCCAGTATCTAATGAGGAACCTGGGGACTCTTCAGCTTTAGTGGCCAGAAGTGATGACAAGAAAAAACCTTGGTGTGATCACTGCAAGAAATTGTGACACACAAGGGAAACATGCTGGAAACTTCATGGAAAACCACCAGGAGCTGGAAAGAAGAAAGTTGAAAGGGCCCTACAAACTACTGTGATAGAGACTCAACAAGAGTCAGGAGTTGAATCTAAACAACTGCCTTTCACATAGGAACAGATAGAGTACCTACTCCAATTTATACCCACCTAAAAAATCTCCAACCAAGAAAACCCTTCCTGTTCTTTTGCCCAAAATGGTAAAGTAACATCATTTTTTTGTTCTGAAAAAACAAAAAGTATCTGGGTCATTGACTCAGGTGCAACAGACCACATGACCTACATTCCAAATCTCTTTTCTTCATATCAACCTTGTGCAGGATATATGAAAGTTAGAGTTGCAGATGGCTCTTTTTCAGCAATAGCAGGGATGGGAAATATTAAAATTTCCTCATCCATTCACCTTTCTAAAGTCTTACATGTTCCTAAACTTTCCTGCAATCTTATCTCTGTTAGCAAAATAACCAAAGACCTTCAGTGTTGTGTAAAGTTTTATCCTTCTTATTGCATTTTTCAGGATCTGGCATCGGGGAGGATGATTGGCAGCGCTAGAGAGGAGGATGGCCTATATGTTTTTGATGAAGGAACACAATTGAATAAACAAGGTCAAGAAAAAACTTGTCTGCAAACTATTTCCTTTCCTTGTAATAATGAAGTGTATTTAATGCACTATAGATTAGGTCACCCAAGTTTTTCCTATCTAAAGAGGTTGTTTCCTAAGTTATTTCATAATAAAAATCCTTCATCATTTCATTGTGATATGTGTGCACTTGCCAAACATCATAGGAGCTCTTATATCCCTCATAGTTACAAACCAACTAGTCCTTTTACTATTGTACACAGTGATATTTGGGGTGCATCTAGAGTTTCAACTTTGAAAGGAAAAAGGTGGTTTGTAACTATCATAGATGATCACACACGGGTCACATGGGTTTTTTTTATTAAAGAAAAATCTGAGGTTGAAGATGTGTTCAAGAAATTTTACTCAATGGTTCAGACTCAATTCAATACTAATATCAAGATTGTGAGAAGTGATAACGGCCTTGAGTATTTTTCTAAGAATTTAAATAATTTTTTTGCTGAAAAAGGGATTATTCATCAAAGTTCCTGTATAAATACACCTGCTCAGAATGGAATAGCTGAGAGGAAAAATAGGCATTTGCTTGAAGTCACTCGTGCAATTATGTTTTCTGCTGGAGTTCCAAAATATTTATGGGGAGAAGCTGTTTTACATGCTACCTATTTAATTAATAGGATGCCATCAAAGACTCTAGGATTTAAAACTCCCATTAATACACTTCAAGCCAGTTTTCCTGAAACTAGGCTTATCAACTCTCTTCCCATAAAAAATTTTGGCTGCACAGTTTTTATTACCAACCCAGACAGAACTGCAAGCAAATTTGATCCTAGAGGCAAAAAATGTGTTTTCTTAAGACTGTCTTCAACACAGAAAGGCTATAAATGTTTTGACCCTACAACAAAAAAGATGTTTATAACAATTAACACTATTTTGGTTGAAACTCAACCTTTTTTAGTACTCATCTTCAGGGGGAGATTCCTAATGAAGATGGTAATAATGTGTCACATATCCATGAAAAACTTGAATTTCTTGACATTAGTCTAGATGCACAATATAATAGACAGTTAGATGCACTAGAAAATAGTCAAGAATCAAAAGAAAATGAAATAAAATTTTCTGAGACAAGGAAAGATGATGAACAGCGGACAAGTAAATTTTTTGGCAAGGTTTATGAAAGGAGAGTTCCAAATCAAAGAATAGAGGACATCTCTGATCCTGCCATTGCTCATGAATCTGACTCAATGTCAGAAAATGACAAAGGTAATAATTCCAGTGATCTAAATCTACACATTGCTCTCAGAAAAGAAAAAAGATCATGTGTTAAATACCCTATCTCAAACTATGTGTCTTATTCTCAGTTATCTGCATCATTTGCAGCCTTTACCTCTAGGCCTTTCCACTGTTTCTGTTCTCTTAACCATACAGGAAGCTCTATCTAAACCTGAGTGGAAGAAGGCTGTTTTAGAGGAAATGAATGCTCTTGAAAAGAATCAGACATGGCAAGTTGTGGAATTACCCAAGAACAAACCAACAGTGGGATGCAAATGGGTATTTCCCCTAAATTCAAGGCAGATGGTACACTTGAAAGATATAAGGCCAGATTGGTTGCCAAAGGATATACACAAACCTATGGCATAGAATATACAGAAACTTTTGCTCCAGTTGCAAAATTAAATACTATAAGGATCCTTCTATCTCTAGCTGTTAACCTAGACTGACCTCTTCAACAGTTAGATGTGAAGAATGCTTTCTTAAATGGGAAGCTTGAAGAGGAAGTATACATGAGTCCCCCTCCTGGGTTTGAGGGACAGTATGGCTCAAAGGTGTGCAAGCTGGAGAAAGTCTTATATGGACTTAAACAGTCCCCAAGGGCTTGGTTTGACAGGTTTACTCAATTCATAAAGAGGCAGGGATTCAAGCAAGCCCAAGCAGATCATACACTATTCATGAAGTTCTCAAGTAAGGGAGAGATTGCAGTGTTAATTGTTTATGTGGATGATATCATTCTTACAGGAGACTATTATAAAGAAATTGAAGACCTGAAGAAGAAGTTGGCTCAGGAATTTGAGATCAATGACCTGGGAGAATTGAAGTACTTTCTTGGCATGGAGATAGCCAGATCAAAGAAGGGAATTGTGGTATCTTAGAGGAAGTATGTACTAAACCTTCTCCATGAAACAGGTATGAGTGTCTGCAGACCAATAGATACTCCAATTGATCCTAATCAAAAGTTAGGAGATGTCAAAGGAGTACCAGTTAATGTTCAGCAATATCAAAGATTGGTGGGAAGATTGATTTATCTGGCACATACAAAGCCAGATATTGCCTTTGCAGTTAGTATGGTTAGCCAATTCATGCATAATCCATTCCAGGAACATCTAGATGCTACCTACATAATCCTAAGGTATTTGAAAAGCTGTCCAGGGAAAGGATTATTTTTTAAAAAAGGTGACAATAGAAGTGTGGAAGCCTTTACAGATGCAGATTATGCTGGCTCAATAACTGATAGAAGGTCTACATCTGGGTATTGTACCTATGTATGGGGGAATCTAGTGACTTGGAGGAGTAAGAAGCAGAATGTGGTTGCTAGAAGTAGTGCAGAATCTGAATTCAGATCTATGGCTAATGGAATCTGTGAACTACTTTGGATCAAGAGAGTGATTTCAGAGTTGAA
This sequence comes from Cuscuta europaea, assembly GCA_945859875.1. Lineage (NCBI taxonomy): Eukaryota > Viridiplantae > Streptophyta > Magnoliopsida > Solanales > Convolvulaceae > Cuscuta > Cuscuta europaea. Next base: position 740,385 of record CAMAPE010000098.1, read on the forward strand.
TATGAAATTGGAACTACCTATGAAGTTATATTGTGATAATAAGGTAGCCATTAATATTGCTCACAACCCGGTGCTACATGATCGTACTAAACATATTGAAGTGGACAGACATTTTATCAAAGAGAAGATTGAAGCTGGAATTGTGTGTACACCATTCATATCTACCAAAGAACAAACAGCTGATATCTTTACAAAGGGGCTGTTCAAACCAGTATTTGAACTACTTATAAGCAAGTTGGGAATGTATGATATATACTTACCAACTTGAGGGGGAGTGTAGAAAAATGTAACATGTATTTGTTATTTTAATTTTATGTACATCCGGAACTGTATAGATAAGACTTAGAGTAGATAGAACTCTTTAACTAGTAGATAAGCTCGCAGAATAGATAGATCCTATTATTTAGGATCCGTAAAAACTAGGTTTTATCTGTATCTTGTATATATCATTGCCGGATGGCTCAATAACATTCAAGGAAGATTAATTCTTCAAACCTACAATATTAATATTAATATTAATGTTAATATTGTTTAATTTTCGATTAATATGAAACTTGTTAAGATTCTGTAAGGGTTAATATTCTGGAAACTTAACATTATATATATTACACACACATATAAATTTTACGCCTTAAGCCTACGCCTCATTGCGCAATGAGGCTTACGCAATATGCAATAACAAAAAAACGCCACGACTACGCAATACGCAATTTCGAACCTAGTCTGCAATCACCATCCAACAGCCCAACGAGTTTCGCCTTGCCCGCATCAAAAAAGACTGTCACCAACAGAGATGCTTGAGCGCCAAAAGTTGAGGCTTTGTTACAATTGTGATTTTGATGACAAATGGATCAAATGCCATCGTTGTAAACACCAATTGTATATGTTAGGCGTTCTTGATGATGAGGCATCTGAGGAAGATGATGTGGGCAGTGGCAGAGCCACCGCGCAACGACTTCAAGTGCTTATCACATCAAAAAAAGGCCTCTAAATTGCAGTTGCCAATGGGAAACGTGTGCCTAGCTTCAATTTCTGCCACCAAGTCCTCTTACAGTATGAATAATTATCTTTTCTCACCACCTTTTTCGAACTCGGCTTGGGCATTAAAAGGCTTCGTACATTGTGCCCCATTTGGTGGAACTTTGATACGATACAGATGTCTTTAATGTGGAAGGGTGATAAAGTTGCCTTATCTGAGGAGCATGATACTACATGCTCATCCCTCCATCACCTCCAACCACAGTTGAGTTGACACTCGATTCACTACTCTCTTCATTTGAAACTATTTTCTCGACACAAGTGACATTGTCTCCTCAACGTCATTATGATCATCGCATTGTGCTCTCAGTTGGTATAGATCTTGTGGTTGTTTGTCCTTATCGGTACCCTCAATTAAACAACAATGCACAAAAATGCTTCAATCGGGTATAATTCGCCACGGCACATCACCTTTTTCTTCCCCAATCTTACCGGTTCACAAACAAGATTCCTCTTACCGCTTTTGTGTGGATTATCACGAACTCAATGCGCGGACAATCAAAGATAAGTTTTTCGATCCCGATAATTGATGAGCTCTTGGACGAATTACATGGTGCCAAAATATTCACCAAACTCGATTTACTGTCTGGCTACCATAAGATTCGTATGCATATAGTTGACATTGAAAAGACCGCATTTTGGATCCATCATGGGCATTTTGAATTTCTAGTGATGGCCTTTGGCCTCCGCAATGCACCATCCACGTTCCAAGCTCTCATGAACGAGGTATTTGGTCCTTATCTCCGAAAATTTGTGCTCGCATTTTTTGATAACATTTTAATCTATAGCACTACTTGGGTTGACCATCTACATCATCTCAAAGTGGTCTTTCACCTCTTACAAACAAATTTTCTGTACCTCAAATGATCCAAGTGTGAATTCGGGAGACGGCGAGTCTCTTATCTTGGGCATGTGATTGATGAATCTGGCGTGGCAGCAGATTCCAGCAAAATCCAAGTTGTAGTGGACTGGCCTAAACCCATTTCAGCAACTGCTTTATGTGGCTTCCTTGGCCTGGCAGGTTATTGCCGCCGGTTTATTGAAGTGATAGGTAACTAGCTAATTACAGAGTAATTCAAGAAGAAGAATAGGAACGAAATAGGGTAAGAGTTTCTAGAAGGTGGGTCGATTAACAGACATGAGAGAGAGTGTCTTGACAGTTAAAGAGTGTTAACTCTCCAGTCCAGTTTAACTACCAAATACCTTTTACACATTAGCTATCTATTTATAATGTCCGAGCCGCCCCTTAATCCACTTGAAAGGTCTTTCTCCTCCATTTTTGAATATGATTCCAGAATAATTTCACTTGATTCTTCCTCTTCTTCAAATTCATCCAACATTATTATTTGGAAGTGCTTCTTTTTACAAATGTGTCCATTTCCTCATTGTTTTCCTCACTTAAAACAGAGACCCTTTCTGCTCAATTCCTGTAGTTCAGCTTGAGACAACATGTGTGTTCCTCTAACTCCTGTATTCTTATTTACTACCTCATTGCTCTTCTTTTCCATGGAAATTTTCTCAGGTATGGGCTGGCTACTCAAATTGGTTTTCCATTTGTTCTCATTTACCCATCTGTGGGAATTGGTTGCACCATTTTTTTCCTTCCATCCCCATCTATCTTCCTCTCTATTTCTTCCAGTTTTGAGAGTAATATTCCTTTCTTCCATTAACAGAGCCCTATCCATTAATTCAGTTTGTTTTAATAGTGCTACAATTAATTCAAACTGTTTCTCTATATTCCATCACACTTTTGGTCTGTATGACACTTAACAGGGGGCATAGGGATTCTGTACCAGTCCAGGTTGAAATCTTCTAATCAGTACGGCTTTAAACTATTCCCAATTCCTCACAACTGCTTGCTCTTCCCACCATTGGAACCAGTTTAAAGCTTTATCCTCCATAGCTAGGGTCATGATTTCTACTGTATCTTCCTCAGCTATGCGATTCATTTTAAAGAAGTGTTCAACTTTGATGGTCCATCCATCCACATCATGCCCATTGAAAAGTGGTAAATCCACTTTTCTGCCAGATTTTTCAATCCACTTATTATAATCCTCCTCACGCCTAGAAGATAAAGAGCGATGATTACCTTCAGAGGATGATGAATCGCGACTGTCATTTCTCGAATTTCTTTTGGTCGTTTTTGATCTACCGCGCAAGTGTCGATCATTTCTTTGCATGATTAACTCGCGCAACTCTTCGAGATCGCACCTTGCCTCTTCGCAACTCTTCTCCCGCTCGCGTTCCAAGTTTTCCAGCCTTGCTTCCATCGTTCCTCTGGTGGCGACCATGAATAGGTAACAAGAACGATGCTCTGATACCAATGATAGGTAACTAGCTAATTACAGTGTAATTCAAGAAGAAGAATAGGAACAAAATAGGGTAACAGTTTCAAGAAGGTGGGTTGATTAGCAGAAATGAGAAAGTGTCTTGACAGTTGAAGAGTGTCAACTCTCCAGTCCCAGTTTAACTACCAAATACACGTCTGCCCATTTTACACATTAGCTATCTATTTATAATATCCCAGCCGTCCCCTTATACACTACAACAACTATTTAATATTCCCCTTCCTTCTCCTAGAATACACTTTACTATAGTAGCTAATATTATTATTACTTTTAGGTGACTGCCTCCCAGTGTCTCTATCATAAAGATTATGGCATCATTGCCACACCATTGACCAACCTCCTACGTCGCAATGCATTCCAATGGAATGAGCAAGCAGACGATGCTTTCAATGCCCGGAAAACAGCACTATCATCTGCCCCGGTTCTACAACTTCCCAACTTTTCTATTCCTTTTGTCATTGAATGTGATGCCTCGGGCATTGGAATCGGCGCAGTGCTGGACCAGGAAGGTCACCCCATTGCATATTTTAGTACACCCCATTGCATATTTTAGTAGGACATTGACAGATCATCATCTCAAACTTCCAGCATGTGAGCGAGAATTAATTGGGTTATCTTAGGTTGTGCGACATTGGAGCCACTACCTATGGGGGCGCTCCTTTGTGATTAAAACATATGATTGTAGACTCAAGTATTTGCTGCAGCAACGCCTTACCTCTTCCCCTCAACAACATTGGATGAGTAAGCTTCCTGGCTTTGACTTTGTTGTGGAATATAAGCCAAGAAAACTTAACATGGTAGCTGATGCACTTTCCAAAGAGACGAAGATCATCACTGCATCTTTGCAATCTCCAATCCTCATCCTGCCTTATTATAAGAACTGAGGGATGAACTTCGCACTTCACCTGATGTACTAGCTTGGTTGCAGCTGGCTGAAAGAGATGGTTTGTACTCCTTGCGTGATGGCCTGTTATTCACGAGGAACAAATTATTTCTGCTACCTTCCTCAAAATTCATCCAAGTTATATCGGCGGAGTTACACAACTCTACTCATAAAGGAGTGCAGAAAACCATTCATTGCCTTCACCGAGAATTTTTTTGGTCCAAACTTGCAGCCTCAGTAAGAGAATTTATCGCATAATGTGCTGTTTGCCAAAGAAATAAGTGGGAAAATGCCAATCCTACAGGCCTTCTTCTTTCTATCCCGCAACAAATTTGGGCAGACATCTCTACGGATTTTGATGAGGGTCTTCCCAAGGTTCATGGAAAATCAGTCCTCTTGGTGGTGGTTGATCGTCTGTCTAAATATGCACACTTCATTCCTCTAGCTCATCCATATACAGCAGCCTCCGTAGCCATGGTCTTCTACACCAACATTGTCAAATTGCATGACATTCCAGAGACCATTGTCAGTGACTATGACGCAACCTTCACAGGTTCCTTTTGGCGTGAACTCTTCCGATTATGTGGTACCAAACTCTCATTTTCCACTGCTTACACACTCAGTCGGATGGCCAAACAGAGGTTGTAAATCGCACTATAGAAATGTACTTGTGTTGTCTAGTTGGCGATCATCCAAGGCGTTGGGTGGACAACTTACCATGGGCTGAGTATTGCTATAATACTTCATTTCATTCCTCCCTGCGCACTACTCCCTTCAAGTTGGTCTATGGTCGTGACCACCTCGCCTCTTACCATTTGAACCAGGGATTTCTAGGGTAGCTATGGTGGATGAATTGCTCAAATCTCTGGACGAAGTCCTCATGGTGCTCGACATCATCTCCAGCAAGCTCAAACCTGAATGAGGGATTAGTATGATAACCACCATCATGAGGTCAATTATGAACCCAACCAGTGGGTGTGGGTACGTCTTTAACACTACCACCAGCAGTCATTAACTCGCCAGCGGTTTCACAAGTTATCTCCCAAATGGTATGGACCTGTAAAGTTTAGCACAAGGTTGGACCAGTTGCTAAGATTGAGTTGCATGTCGACTGTCGCATTCATGACGTTTTTCATGTTTCAAAACTGAAAGCGTTTGTGGGTAGTCCACCTGATCATGCCCCACCACCACCCCCAATCACAGAAGGTCGGCTGCTCCTTCAACCTGAAGCTGTTGTGCGCAACAGATCAAAGCGAGGCTCCCCTGAAGTTTTAGTTGCTTGAGAAGGCTTTCCTTTGTAAGAGGCTACTTGTGAACCACTACACGGTTTTAAACATCAGTTCCCATCTTTCAAGCTTGAGGAAAAGTTTGATGTCCCAAAGGGGAATGATGATGCATTCTACGGAGAGACCTATCGATGTTGCAACATCAGTGGCAGATCCTTAGCTGATTAAGTAGTTCATTATGGAAGAATATTAATTTCCTTTACAGCAGATTTCTGAGTTATTGTTTGATTGCTTTCCTACATTAGACTAGTTAATTTCCTTAGTTAAGTTGATTTGCAACTTTATTGCTTTCCATCATTAGATGAGTCTATTTTAAGAATTGATTTAATGTAATCTTCTCCTTCCTTACTGGTTCTTGTAACCCTTATTATAAGTAAGGACTCCTGCTTCGAGTAATGAACAAGCCAGAATTAAGTACTTATCAAGGAGAAAGGAACTCCATAAAATTCCTCAAGTTTTATCTCCTTCTCTGCCTTCCCTTATGAACATTATTACCGACCGCAGATTAACGCAACCTCTAGCCCGGGAACACAACAGTATCATAACGGCAGATAGTTGTTGAAGTAAGAATCTCAAATAAATAAATAGTTGATACTGAAATTGAAAGATTTGGAGAAACAACAAAGTGCGAGCGAGTTGGCGGAAGTGTACCCTTATTATTTAAGAATAAGAGTGACGTACAAGAATGTGCCAACTATCGAGGGATTAAGCTCATGAGTCACGCCATGAAACTTTGGGAGCGAGTGATTGAGCAAAGACTCCGAAGAAGTGTGAATGATTCAGAGAATCAATTCGGTTTTATGCCCGGTCGCTAAACAACTGAGGTCATTCACCTTCTACGGAAACTTGTGGAGAAGTATAGGGTACCTCAAGAAGTTCTTTGGTGGGCCTTAACTAGAAAAGGCTTATCACGCAAGTATATCACCACCATCATGGATATGTATGAGGATAGTACTACAAGTGTCTGTACTAATGTAAGAAGGACTGCAGAGTTCCCTATTACTCTCGGAGTACACCAAGGATCGGCTTTGAGCCCTTTCTTATTTGTCATAGTCATGGATGAACTTACAATGTCAATTCAAGACGAATATACCGTGGTGCATGATGTTTGTGGACAATATTGTATTGATTGATGAGACACAATTCGGTGTTAAAGCAAAGTTGAAAGTATGGCAACAAACATTGGAGAGCAAGGGTTTCAGACTGAGTCAGAGATAGACAGAGTACATGAAGTGCAAGTTTGGTGGATGTAGAAGCAGTGGTAATAGCGGAATTACTCTAGATGGTAAGGAGATACCGGTCAATGATATGTTTCGTTATTTGGGCTCCATAATTCAGAACAAAGTGAATTACTCAGGCTTTTTATGCGATAGAGGTATGCCGACAAGACTGAAGGGTAAATTTTATAGGACACCAATTAGGCGTAGAGTGTTGGACGATGAAACAATGTCACATTCAAAACATGAATGTGGCAGATGTGTGCCTGTGTGGACATACAAGAAAGGACTGCATGAGGAATGTGTGATGCACCTGTTAGACAAGTTGAGATGTGTGGAGAAGAGGCATGAAAGAGAGGGAGAAGAAAACCCAAACAGACTTGGATTAGAGGAGTCAGAAGTGATATGTTTCTTCTTGAGTTGGATGAGGGTATGGCTTGGGAGAGAACAAAGTGGAGGGTCAGTATTCGTGTGGAGGAGTGATCTCTTATTCTCTTATCATCTTTTCCCCCTCATCTTCTTTTTGCTTCTTGTATTTTTTAATCCTTTTTTATTTATATGCGTGTGTGTCAGGGTTGTTAACGAACCGAGCTTTTATCGAACTATTTGAGTTCGAGCTCGGTTTCGAACCTAACGAGCCGAGCTTAACGAGCTTTCGAACTCGAACCCGAGCTGAGTTTTATGTTCAAAAAATTAATTGAGCTGAGCTCGAACATAGTAGTATTCGGCTCGGTTCGAACTCAAGCTTATTGAACACCCTGAAATTATAAATATAATCTATATATATGTCAAAATTTAAATATAATTAGTATGACTTTATGAATTTAAATATGATTAATAAGGAACCGAATACTTGTCGAATCATTCGAGCACGAGCCTATTAATGAGCATCACCTAAAATTTTAAATTCGAACATATTTATCAAGCTTATCGAACACTCGATTCGAACATCGAACGCCTATCGAGTCGAACACGAGTCTCATTTGTAAAGCTCGCCGAGCTCTGAGCTCGAACCCGAACACCACTAATTCCTTATCGAGCCGAACTTGAGCTTTGGGTGTTCGGGCTCGGCTCGGCTCGTTAACAGCCCTAGTGTGTGTGCATATTCTTTTTATCCTTTTTATTCTATCATTTTTATGTATATCCATCTCTTTTTATATTATCCTTTTTATCATAGCTTATATTTGTTATCTTTCTTTTTTGTTACGATATCATGTATCGATTCATGTTAGCCGACCACAAAATCTTTTGGGACTAAGGCTTGGATGTTGTTGTATTGAAATTGAAAGAAAAGCATTGATACCTACCACCATCTCCATCATTTGAAGTTTCATTTGCAGTGACTGCATTTTGAGGTCGCATCACTGTACTCTGAAGTCCTGGAAGTGACATAGTCGAAGCATTTAAAAACAACAGGAGTCACGGTTTATGATGGACTTTATAGACTATAACCCTTAACCTGTTTACACCTTCAAAGTTGAAGGCATGTAAAGATAATTGTGTCCAGTACTAAAATAAACACACTCTTATTAGAAACACAATCTGAAATCAAAAACCAGAATCATTTGTTAACAAAGTAGGAATTAATGTGTGACCTTCAAAGTTGACATCAATCTAAAAGACTGAAACAATATACACTATGGATCAGCACAAAAAATAGCCACCAAATGAAAAAGGAGTTTTTGTGAGATCTTTCCTAGTTAAATTCATTGTTCTAAAAATCGCCCTAGGCCCCACCTAGGCGCTAGGCAGGCGCCCGACTAACGCCTTTTAGAACATTGATTAAATTAAACTTGCATGAAACAAAAAAGAAATAAAAGAAAGTCTTTTGAGATACTTTTTAAATTTCTAGATCCATTTAATAACCCAAAAATATAAAATCCTTGTGCAACTTTTAGATTTATAATCATCTCGGAATATGAAATATAGGAATATGAAAGGTTAAGAAGATGAAGGGTTACATCTTGTAACGAAAAGAACTCATCCTATAAACAGTCCACCCCTTCTCATTGTATGGGTGGTGAGGTGAAGTGAAGTGAATAAAACTAAATTGTTCTCTATTCGTGTTTCCCTTCTAAATTATTCTCGATCAATATCAACAACTCTACTCCTCTTTCTTTTAACCCTCAATTAAATTAAGAAAATTATGCATATTGGAGTATCCAAATGAAGACTCTCCTTGGATCTCAAGAAGACTGGGAAATAGTTGAAAAGGGATAAATTGAAAAGGGAGCCTGTTAAGAGAATCTTGAGATACATTAAAGGAACGGTTGATCATGGAATTCTTTATGAGCCAGATGTTCCAATCATATTACTAATAGTGACCTAGTAGGGAGTATTGATGATAACAAAAGCACTTCAAGATATGTATTTCATCTTGGTATCGAATGCATAAAGTCAATTTTGAGTTATCGCTTTTCTGACCTAGCGCTTGCAATCTCATGGAGCTCAAAGAAAGAATTGGTTATGATACTTTCTCATACGGAAGTTGAATACATAGTTGCTTCTTATGCGGGATGTCAACTAGTTTGGTAACTTTGGTTACATGGAATTTTGGAAAGTCTAAAGCAGAAGTAGAACAAATCAATCACATTGTTTTGTGACAACCATCAACATTTTCAGTTTCGAAGGATCCAGTTCTTCATGAGGGACAAAATACATTTGCATCTGATATCATTTCTTGGGAGAACATGCAAATGAAGGAGAGATTCAAGGGGAGTATTGCGAGAATAGAGATAAAATAGCTGTAATTTTCACAAAGCCACTGGCGGACAGGTCCTCAAAAAAGATGCAGACTGTTTCGGAATAAGAAGCAAACTAATTTGAGGGAGACATAGTTGGATATTTCCTTTCATTTTCATTTACACCAGTGCCACAAAGGCTCCCACCTACGGTGGGGTAAGGGGGTCGGATGTACGCAGTCTTACCCCTGTACTAAAGCAGGGAGAGACGGTTTCCGGATGACCCATAGTGAAAATCGCGTCCAAAATTGCATGGACCGACTGCTGCTCCATAACAAAGAAGCGCAGATAGTTGGATATTTCCTAATTAAATTAAATTTGCATGAAACAAAAAATACATAAAACGAAAAAATCTTTTGAGATGCTCCGTAAGTTTCATCTAATAACCTGAAAATATGAAAAGTCTTTTGGAACTTCTAGAGATTCATAATTATCTAGAAATATGAAAGGCTAAGAAGATGAAGTGTTACATCTTATGATGAAGAGAACTCATCCTATAAATAGTCCCCCCTTGTCATTGTATGGGTAGTGAAGTGAAGCGAATTAAAACTATATTATTCTCCATTTATGTTCTCTTCTTTCTTTTTCTTTCTACAGTTTTTTTGTTAAAAATTGCTCCAGATTTCCAAGAAGTGCCAAAACTCAAAGATGCATTAGCTTCAGGAACATGAGGTCGTTTACCAAGAATTGATGTAGTGTTGTTTGCTTCATAATTTTCTGAAGCAACTGGATTTGGAGCTCTATGGAATCCAAGTAGGGATGTACTATTGTTTTCTTTATCTTCAGAAGCCTGTGTCTTAGAAGCTGACTGAAATCCAAGAAAGGTCGTAGTTTCTGCTTTGGCCTCATTTGTATTAAGCCAGTTTACAACATCATTGAATTTCTCCTGCAATACACTACATTAGCATACAAAATCCCAGAAACTACATTACCTTGAAGCATATATCTTTGGAATTATAGTAACGCACCTTCATGTTATCTAATTTAGCAAAGCACATAATTGTTTATTACCATGAGAGGGTTCTAACATTGAACACATCTAAAATTACATAAAAGCCAAGTAGTAGTAGACTTTCGGGCATAGACAACTACCCCTACCCAACAAATCTTATGCACCAAAAACACGGAACTCATAATTCCAAAAAGTGAAATCACTAAAGCATATACTAAGGTATATATGAAAGATTTACAGTGTACCAAAAATGTACCATGATGGATGAAGCATGGGTTAAATAGTCTTGGGCGCCATCTTCCCAGAGCTCATCGGGGTGGTTCTGTAATTGTTTTTTCACCCAGCTGCTTAGAACAAAAAAGTGCTAAGTAGAGAAAGGAAAAAGCTTATTGCCTCATACATTAAGAATGTGCTAATAAAGAAACAGAAGATAAAACACCAGGCATATCTATTTATACAGTGTTTAACTATTTATTTTATAACAGTTCCAAATGAGAAAAAACAAAACAAATTTCTAAGTTGTAGACGTAGTAGAAATGAAAAAAACTAGAATATTATATTGTAGGGACATATATAGCTAGATGAAGGACTAAAGTGAAGATAAAGGCATGGCTCTTTCACCCAAATGATTAATTAGAACTTTATGTACTAAAATTAGGAGGTGAACTCAGTGTTATAAGTTATATCAGTGCTTCACCAGAAAAGGCTTTTGGAATTGAATGATCAATTTTATACCTTGCAAACTGAGTATTGAGAGCCCTAACATGTAGCCTAGATGATTCAGCCCGGTACATGTCCAACTGTGGAGTAGAACCTGACAGCTGCTGGGGTGGCTCCGCCCTTTGAGAATCAAAAAGTGACCCACCCAAAAGTCTTTTGTTTTGGTTCTGCACATGAATTTGATAGCTACGAAAATAAAAAAGGGAAAAGCAATCTACTAACAAAGCCACATCCGCCATCCACAAATAGATATCATTAAATAGCTACAGTATTTTATAAAGAAAAATTACAACTTTAACTCTTTAAGATTAAAAACTCATTTCAGGAGTTGAAACCATTACAGCCATGGCTAAAATCCTGGATTTAGTTTTACTATGCATAACTCTTATAAGAAAACTACAGGCTCATTGGGAACTCATTTCTACCTAAAATTAATCACAGATGCAAAGGAATACAAGAGTACATATAGGAACTTCATTAAGAATTGCACAAATTCGCAAAAGACTATGAAACTATGATCTGAATCTGAGTCCAAGCTAAAGACAATAACCCTGCCTTTGCAAGTTATTTACCGTATTTAGATTTTTATGAATACTGTCACATTATAATTTCAGAAAATCACATTATATCTAAGCTAGAAACCTTCCATCCAGCATCTGTCTCCCTCTCCATCCATTCATAAATCTCAACCAAAAAACATCAAACGCATATGGTAACACAATTGAAAAGGCAAAAGTTAGACATCAATTCGAAGCGCGGAAGAGATGCAGAAAATCGAACTGACTATATTGCTGGTTAAAAAGCTCGACTCGGATGCGGCGAATCGCTTTGTTCCTCTCATAGTCCGGAATTTGCAACTCAGTGAAAAACAATCCTACAGAACTGTGGTGCTATCTGCGATTCGTTTTCAGCTTGAGGCAGTACTCCGGATCCGGTATTACATTGGATGTTTTTACTGCAATTGTTGCAATTGTGACAGATGGGATGGATACCCCACTCAACAGCCCCGGTCAAAACGGGAAAACCGCATTGACCCAGTAACGGGTACGGGTGGGAAATACCCGTTTTGGTTTTACGGGTAACGGGGTATTTACGGTTTTATACATACCCGTTCTATTACCCGCTCCGTACCCGCCCAGTTTGTTTTAAATTATATTTTTATTACATTCTCATCTATCATTTGTTCCACAACTAATAAAAGATGAGATTTTTCTATTTTCATTGTGTATATATGGATAATAGATGTGTTATAGTGTATGAATGAAAGTTCATAATAGATCTTAATATTCTTATTTGATTATTATCACATTTTTCGTGATTAATTATTTCTTAGATTAAGTTTTTTAGGTTCAAATTAATTTAGATGTCTTCTTTCTTATCTTGCAGATATACAAAACTTTAAATTGGCGTCTCCTTTTAAAATATTATTTTTATATTAAAATATCAATGATTCATTTAATAAAATGATTACTAGTGGTTACCCGCGGTTATACCCGTTACCCGTTGGGGCGGTTATGGTTTGGGTAAAAATTACCCGTTGGGTAATGGGGCGGTTATGGGGCGGGGGAATTACCAAACGGGGCGGGTATGGTTATATGCAAAACCGTCCCCGATCCGCCCCGTTGCCATCCTTAGTTTTTAACGGCTGTAATTTGGTCCGGTCTGATCTGGTTTGTTCTGGACTGGTCTGGTCTTGTCTAGTCTGAAATTTTATTTTTTATATTTTTTGCATAAAGATTTTATTTTTTATATATATTATAATCTATAAATAATTATACTTTACTCATTTATAATTAAAAATAATAATATTCCTTCCAAATTATCGAAAATTGTTATCGTTTTAATTGGATTGATTTCAATCCCAGACCGAAACATATCATACAAATATAGAACAATAATAAAATAGTACAAATCTCTATACCATATTATAAGAGGGAATTTTGTTAGGAGTTTAACGGTCATGAAAAAAATGTGGTTCTCTACATGTATGATGTGATTGTACTTTATGTTTATTTTGTTGTACTATGTTAATCTATCCAAGCTTAGGTTACTAACGGAGGGTTCAATGCCGTGTATACTTACGGAGGAAATAAATCAGGTCTTGTACTACCTCGATAAAACCTATTGCAGCTTCCAGTATACGAAGTATTTTCTTTTCTTTCCTGCATCGATTAAACCCCTCAGCTCCCCTCTTCCGTTTCAGCCTCTCCACATTCTAGCCTACATAGTAATGGTGTCGGAAGATCAGTTTACTTACTCAAAGGTCAGGTTATGGATTATAAATAATTTGTCCCAGTTGTTCAGCAGATTTTCGGATTCTCTATTGTTCTACTACTCCGGTAAATTTTTCCTTTATTCAAGCAATTTACATTGTTCTCCGCATCTCTGCTCATACATGCGCCTTCGTGTACTTACTTCCCTGTCCGTGAAGATTTATGTGTGTTTCCCTAATTTCAATTTTACCGCCTCCCTAACTCCTCTGTGTCTGTGCTATTCTTGCTCCCATAAATTTTTTATGGCATTAGTTTGGGTGGGTTGATGATTCCATCTTCCAATTGTGTAATTTCCCCTTTAAACTGTTTTGGCTTGAATTTTTAGGCATATTGTTGGAAATCAAATTCAAAGTTATAGCTAGAAATAAATGTGTTTTGCGATGATAAAGCATACATGTGTTAGGCACCTTGAAACAGATATACTGTTATTTTTTTAATGAGAATAGGATATGATAATATTAAAACTTAAAGAGTGAAGGAAAAAGATGATATAAAAAAATGCAGCTTCAGTTCGTTCTGAGTTTATCAAGTTAAGATCTCTTTGATAATGTTATTTCTAAAGGTGTATCTAATTTTATTAGTTTGTGAATTTGATTGCTTGTATGACCTGATTTTTCTCCCTATATTTGGTGGTCACCTGGGTTAGCTTGAGTTTTAAATGAGTTCGCTGAATTAAGTTAACCAAGTTTCGATATGTTTGTACTTAAATGAGAACATGTAATGCGTATTTCTGATTTTCAAACCAAGTTAACCATATCTAATTCAAACTTAGTGTGATTATTTATCTAAACATCCTTTTCATATTTGCTCCTTGGAAGTGACATCTCCTGCAAGACAAAAACAATAGTTATATCTTTTTAGAACTAAAAGAGATTACACTCTCGAAGAAACATTGGAATATTTTAGTTCACTCCCTTCCTTACAAAAATCGTTTTATATAAATTACCCGTCCTTTAACGATCCTGTCCGCTTGGTCATATTCGATCAACTTCCTTCTCACTTTGACCCAATAGAAGTTCTCTTGGCAGCATTTCTTCACTAACTGCATTGCCATATATCTCTATGATGGTATCCTTGGTTTGGAACTCCATTTTCTCTTTATTGATCTTATAATTTTTATAAAGTAATTCAGCTTATGTTAAACAGACTAGACATAAAACAAATAAAACATTAGCATACTGAATGTGAGCATACCTGAGCTCTTACTATTGCTGCGGCAAAACTTGCTGCCTCCTCAATCTCATGATGATTGTTGGCAGCTCCTATCTTACTTCTTTGTTGTAAAGGAACTCTTTGATATGAGGTAGAAAGGATGAGAGTGCTCATACGTCTCAAGTAAATACATGTGTTAATGGTGACCTTTAATTTGAAATAACAAAATATAAGAGTTGACAAATATTGATTAAAAATTTGTAATTCGGAGGCTTAGGATGGTATGAACCACACCAACTTCAAAGGATCAAATATCACAAGTCAAAAATAATAGGGGAAATATGTAGCGATTATTAGAGGATCAAAATTTTTTGTTTAAGAAACAACCTCAACCAGTTAAAGAGTCAATACACCAGTTTCCACCACCACCCCCCCCCCAGAAAAAAGCAGTTCTTTTTTAAATGCCTCAAAACGATGTTCACATGTTTTGTCATACCTCAGGAAATGTAATATGATTAAGTGTGTAATTTTCTTTTACATTTCTTAATGTTTCTTAGCATTCAAAGCAAATAAACAACTTAGGAAGCCGGAAAATTAAACACAAATTTATTTATTGTGAACCAAAAATTTATTTCAAAAAAATACCTTAAATGATAGCAATTTTAAACCAAAAATTTATTTCACTCACCTGTGTGGCTGACATTTAAAGTCGTAACAAACTTGATACCCAGTTTTGGGGAATGGATTTGGTTTGTTTTGCTCGAACAGTATCATTTCAGCAGGAAATAACTTCCTGTCCGGGAACAATTAGCTCGCCATATAATATTACCCGATAATATATATTGTTTTCCAGACAGGGGGTGTGTAGCATCTTGTTCAGTTTTCATAACACTGGACTTTGAAACTCTCTTAAAGCTTCTTCTAATGTCTTTTAGCTATAGAATTTCACTACTTAACCATACTTCTTACGACTTTGAAATTGCTTTTGTTCCTGCTTCAAAATCGATACATGCAATTTAATTAGACACTCCTTTAGTATCGTTTTCATAGTTCTATCTTTCATAGACTAATTTCATCTTCTATGTACTTTTTAAAATCTTTTTAGGCTTGAGAGATTGTTTTCAGAATTTATTTTTGAAGTATAATTTTAGCTATGGAGTCTACTTTTAAATAAATTTTCAATACTACTGCAGTTTCTTATACGTAGTAAGGGCAACAGTATGAATTATAAGACTTTCTTTAAAGATATAGTAGCAAGAAGAAAATAAGTAATGTTGTCCCCTAAACATAAGAATATAAGTGAAACCAGTGCATGGCATATATAGTAGTAAACCTTTCTGGCATATAGTTTACTTAAGTTTGGATATGCTTAGACAAGTGCATAGGTGCTCTTATGTAACTGCTCATATGGAACAAAATCTAGAATTTGTATTTCATGTGAAGCTTTAGTCATTAAGGACTTGTACAGACGGATGAGGTATTTAGAATAAAAAGTAGCTCCAACCTTCCAGCCTTGGTCTTGTTTTCCTCTACTACAATCGATGCATCGTCTGTGAGGCTTTCTCAACCTTTTATATACTTTAATTATAATTAAGTAGGGATAACCACCCTGCACCCTCATATGCTATTTTAGTTGTTTTCTCTTCCGTTACAAGATTTTTTTTCATTCACTGTGTTTTATACATACCAATGGAAGCTAGATTTCATTCACCGCGATCTGTTTTTTTTGTTGTGATTGAAATTGCTTACTTACATACAAATTACATCTACATATATGATAATCATGTAATTGTGATAGTGTCAAAAAATCAGAAATCAAATTCTAAAGTTATAGCTAGAAAAAATGTGTTTTGCAATGATAAAACATACATGTGTTAGGCACCTAGAAACAGATATATTGTTCTTTTTTAATGAGAATAGGATATGATAATATTAAAACTTAAGGAGTGAAGGAAATTTGTTCGTTCTGATTTTATCAACTTAAGATAATTTTGATAATGTTATTTGTAAAGGTGTATCTAATTTTATTCGCTTGTGAATTTGATTGCTTGTATGACCTGATTTTTCTCCCTATATTTGGTGCTAACCTGGGTTAGCTTGAGTTTTAAATGAGTTCGTTGAATTCAGTTAACCCAGTTTCGATATGTTTGTACTTAAACGAGAGCATGTAATGTGTATTTCTAATTTTCTTGAAATAGAGAATCTATGATTTGTAGGTCCTGCATTTTAAAACTATGATAAATATGCATGATTCATTCTTTTTTTTTGCAAAGAAAAATCTAAAACTCTGATTATAAGATTTTGCTAATGTATCTATGAAGTCATGTCATTTCAAATTAGGGGTGCTGCATCAAATTTGAACAATCTATTGGTTATTAATGTAGATTAAAAAGGTTGTACATTTTTTGCTAGAACATCACATTGAATGGTAATTCATCCAGCAAGGGAAAAATAATCTTTTTATGAAGCTTAACTATATAGTAAGATGGTTGAGATAGTGTGAGATTGTTGAAAAAAGGTTAAAAAATTCAGCTTTTGTTCCTGCTTCAAAACCGATACATGCAATTTCATTAGACACTCTTTTTAGTATTGTTTTCAGAGTTCTATCTTTCAGAAACTAATTTCATCGTCTATGTACTTTGTAAAATCTTTTTAGGCTTGAGAGATTGTTTGCAGTTTCAGCTCAACGTGTTTCATCTTGAGGTAAGATAATTTTCCACATTCCATTGTATTTGTTTGTAGCTTGTCTGCTATTTTAGTTAAGTTTTTCAAAAGGCTTTCCCTCAAAAATAATTTAATAACATTACTAACTGTTTATCTTCTTTGCTTAATCATATGGGAAACGATAATTTTTTAAACTATAATGATGTACATTAGTCTGGTTCATTTAATTATTTTTTTATAAATAAAATGAAAATTAAACATTGATAATCAATAAAAAAATATGTGTACTTTGTTGAAGTTAACTTTGTACCTCATACAACAATTTTGTTAGACGCGCATTGCGAAATGATGTTCCAAAGTTAATTTTTAAAATTTCTAGCACATAGCCACTACAAAAACAGCTTTCCCCCTGAAAATACCACATATTTGAGTGTACCACTCATCCCCTATCAATATTTATTAACAGAATTCTTATTTTTTTACTAAAATTATGTTTGATTTGACTCAACAATTTAAAGTACATGGTTGACATTTGGGTTAAAATGAGTGAAATGCCTTTACTCGCAAGCATTTTTTCCCTAGAAAAAAGGGTGTGGATTATTTGAGAAACTGATAGTTACTCTTTTAGGAATAATGAAACTAGGTTTAAATTTGTATGGGGTATAAGAGAATGTCCTTTATTGAAAGGATAGAGCAAGCGAGAAAGCGCATCACAATTCCCCGAGGGTCTGGATAGTCTGTTTGCATGGATACAGATGAGTTAGGTTTATCTATCATGTATAATTTTTTTTATCTCATTTATGTGAAGTGTAAATTTGCAGTCATGTTACTTAAATAGGGATTTGTAGTTTAAAAATCCTTGCTGCTTATTTTAAAAAAGAGGTCTACCCAAAAAAATTGAAGGAACTTGGCACATACCACCTTCCTCTAATTCATTCTCTTAGCTTATGATATAAAACTTTTAATATATAACACTTTTGCATTTAAATAGTTATAGTGCATGCACAAAATGAATACCACACCTTTTAACACTCCTGAGAGTAGCCGACTTCAGAAGAATCAAAGACGTAGGGAGAGATATGCTTCAAACGAAAGCCGTCGAACAGAGATGAACTTGAAGAGGAGAAATGTGTATGCATCAATGGACCCTGAGAAGAAAAGAAAGATGTTAGATGATCTAAATCAACGTCGTAGAAACAAATTTAATGCATTTATCCCGTTACGAACGGGAGACGCTCGCTCGGGTATGATTTGACATTATTTGATTTGTCCATTTCATTTGATTTGTGTCGTACAAACGCATAACTAACATGATCTTTTCCTACTATTTTTGGATCCATCAATGTCAAACTGTTTCAAATTCACAAACACGTTCAGACAATCGTATGATGACATACCGTGGAATGAATATTGCTCCAATAGATTCCAATCATCCAACGTCTTCCCCTGGTATGCAACCAATGTCATATGGTTCTTCGCTTCAAGATTCTATCGAGACGGAAGCACCAAATAATGTTCCTCCATTCAATACAATTCATGAAGAAATATCACCACATACTCCACAGTCCGAAGAATGCTCCACACAAAATATTGTTCACCCGAGGCTTCCAGAACAGAGTTTTATTCTTAAAGATTGTCCGCCATGTCAATACTGTGAAGCTATTCGATTTCAATATGAGCCATCTGGTTTTTGCTGCTCTACTCAACAAGTAGTGTTGGTGTCGAATGAAATGTCGGCCCTTCTCAAACGGTACTTTTGTGAAAAAGATGAAACGGCTCGCCACTTTCAAACATGTGTTCGAACATATAACAACACATTTGCATTTACTTCCTTAGGCATCCACAACTATGATAGGGAATTATCAAAGCGGAACATGTGTTCGAACATATAACAACACATTTGCATTTCAAGGTGCAAGGTCAGATGTACCATTTTATCAATGATTTGATACCGACTGACAAACCCCCCAAAAATTTCCAACTTTATTTCTTCGATATTGAGCATGAAATCGAAAACAGAATCAAAGGAGCTGAGCACATGGATGCATGCGTTGTAAAGGACATTATTACTGTCCTAAAAACCAATCCATACTCACAATTTTTAGAACTCTTCAAGATGTATCAAGTCTTGAAGATTATAATATTGTGATCCGGTCAAATACACATGTTGACCAATGCGTGTTCAATAAACCAACCGCCTCTCAAGTTGCTGCAATTCGGATAGACGATGGATATTGTGGCTCACTAAACAGTCGTGACATAAGAGTGTACGCAAAAAGTGGTAGATCACATTCCGTACAATACTATTATGGCTGCTATGATCCATTATAGTACCCTCTTTTGTTCCCAAAAGGTGAAAGTGGTTGGCATGAAGGAATACGAAAATTCCCTAAAAAAACACCCAATCTCTCGCACATGTCCAAAATCTCTACACCCTAATCAATTTTCCTCCATTGACACTTTGTTTGAAAGTGAGAATTTAAATTCTGCTACATCAAATAAAAGAAACACCGTCTCCTGTAGAGAATACTACGCTTACCATTTTCAAATTCGACCGAACGATGACTCGGCAATTCTCCATTCTGGTAGACTTTTTCATCAATTCATTGTGGACATGTATATTAAGATTGAGACACAAAGGCTGGACTATTTCCGAATACAACAACGTGATATTCGAACCAAAAGCATGCAAGGGTTAATGGATAGTATCGCCATGGGAGAAACAAATGCTTCAAAAGTTGGGCAGAGGGTAATTCTACCACCTTCTTTTATTGGGGGGGGGGGGGGGCAGAGACATGCGTAGGAGGTATATGGATGCAATGGCTTTGGTCCAACACTACAGGAATCCAGACATTTTCCTAACAATGACATGTAATCCAAATTGGCCGGAAATTAAAAACCTTTTGCAGCACAATGATGAGGCTCAAAATAGACCAGATTTGATTGCAAGGGTGTTTCGAGCGAAGATAGAAGAATTAAAAGTTGACCTCATAAAGAAAAAGTTGTTAGGTGCAGTAATTGCATATACCTATGTGATTGAATTTCAAAAAAGAGGCCTCCCACATGCTCATTTCTTATTGATACTAGGGAGAAACCATAAGTACCGTACAAGCATTGAAATTGATACACTTATCAGTGTTGAAATATCAGATCCAGTGGAAACACCAGCATTGCACTCTTTAGTGGCAAAACATACGATGCATGGTCCTTATGGTTCCATTAACCCTGACAATCCTTGCATGACCAAGAAAATGGGTGTCTCATTTTGCAAGAATAAATATCCTAGAGATTATTCTGAGACAACAATATTGGGTGATAACTCATATCCCATTTATAAGCGCGGGCGAAACTCAATATGTCTTACAGTACGGGGAAAACGTTTGGACAATAGATGGGTCGTCCCTTATAACCCCTATCTATTATCAAAGTATGATTGTCATATTAATGTTGAGATATGTATCAAATGTGGCAAGTACATTTACAAATACATTTACAAGGGCCATGATCGAGTTGCAATCAATTTATGTCCTGGGGAAGAGAATGACACAATTAATGAAATTGAAGACTTCCAAAAAACACGGTGGGTGTCCCCTCCTGAAGCTGCTTGGAGAATATATGCTTTCTCCTTTTCAGAAATCAAACCATCTGTTGTACCCTTGCCTATTCATTTGGAGAACTACCAATACATGAGGTTTGATAACAAGAAAAAGTTGTCAGACCTTGTGGAAAATGAATTGGGCCAAAGAACAATGTTGACTCAGTTCTTTTCAATGAACACAACAGATGAAACAGCTAAGAGGCTAATTTTGTTGTATGTCCATTTTCCATAGTACTTTGTTTGGGTGGAGAAAGACAAGAAATGGGCTCCACGTAAGAAAAGGGAAGTAATTGGGAGGCTTGTGAGTGTGAACCCCGCCGAAGGTGAGAGGTACTATTTGCGGTTGCTATTGATGAATGTAAAAGCACCAAAGTCGTACGAACACCTTAAAACGGTGGGTTGAGATGTGACTGCAACTTTTAGAGAAGCTGCACAAAAGTTGGGGTTATTACAAAGCGATCAAGTCATACAATAATGTCTGGAAGAAGCAATGTGTTAGCAAATGCCTTTCAGCTTTTGTAAGCTATTTGCAACACTACTCGCATTTTGTGATATTGCTCAACCACGTGAATTGTGGCTGCAATATAAAGAACACCTATGTGAGGATCTACTACGGTTTTCAAAAAATAGCCTCGACGCAGAACACACTTGCCTCGTCCAAATGAACGATGCACTTGCAACCATTGGAAGGAATATCAATGATTTTTCATTGGTCCCTTTTCATATTGGTATTATGAAAGAGCAAAGAATTCAAAAAGAGATACAAGCAGAACGGAGTTTGCTGCCTAATGAAGTTGACTTATTAGCTATTCAATCGTTGAATACACCTCAACAAGCACCATTCGACACAATCATAAGTCATGTTCACTCTGGTAATGAGGGAGTATTCTTCGTAGACGGTCCGGGCAGTACTGGAAAAACTTTTTTGTATAGATGTCTCTTGGCAAAAGTACGATCAAATCGTGAATTTGCACTTGCAACAGCAACCTCTGGTGTTGCAGCTTCATCGGAAAACGATAATAATATCGGAAAGACAAATGATAAAGACAAATGATAAGTTTGTGTGCAATATCGGAAAGCAAAGTGCTGAAGCAACATTAATAAGAGACTGCAAGTTGATTTTGTGGGATGAAGCAACAATGGTCAATCGGAAAACGATCGAAAATGTAGACACCACACTGCGAGACATCACAAAATGTGATAGCATATTTCGCAATAAAGTAGTAGTGTTTGGAGGTGAGTTTCGACAAACTTTGCCGGTAATTAGGGCCGGGAGCAGAAGAGATTTAATTGCAGCCAGTTTAGTCAGATCAGAAACTATTTGGCCATCAGTTGAAAGATTAGTGTTGACCCAAAATATGTGAGCTAAAGAAGATCCATCTTTTTCAGAATACTTAATGCGAGTGGGTAATGAAACTGAAAAACTATTTTCGGAGATTGTATTGAAATTCCAGAATAATTTCTTATTTCATACACAACAAAAACTGAATCTTTGAACAGGTTGTTTGACATCGTGTTCCCAAACCTAAACGAATTCATCAATGACCCATACCCACTGATGAAACGAGCAATACTGACGACCAAAAGTGAGTTCGTCGATGACCTAAATAACACCTTGATTTCCACCATGTCCGGTGAAGAGAAATGCTACATTAGTTATGATGAGTTGCTCGATCGATCTTCACATCATGAGTATGCAGACTTCCTACACACAATCACATCGTCTAGATTACCTCCCCACCAATTGGTATTGAAAAAAATGCCAACTAATCTTACTACGGAACCTAAACCTAGCTGAAGTGTTGTGTAACGGGACCCATATCAGATATGGAAAAGGCCTTTTCCTTGAAATTATGGTGGAAATGGAAAAATCATAATTCTCTTTGGAGTAATCTTATTAAAGCTAGGTACCCTAGAGGAGAGGATATGAGGCCTAAAATAACAGATTCTAGTGTTTGGAGAAGAGTATGTGATATACATGAATGTGCTACTGACATGTGCTCTTATAACACTTTGGGTAATATTCAATGGGACCCTGGTATCCATGTCATCTTCTCTTTGGCATCTGCATATAATGAAGTCAGAGAAACAAGATCAACCACTTTCACAGATAAGCACATTTGGCATAAATACCAGACTATGCAGATTAAGGTCTTCTTAAGGAAACTTTTGAACTCTTTCCTTCCTATCTGTGAGAACCTTCAAAGATTTCATTTTATAATTCAACCCTCAAGATGTCTCTTGTGTAGGAATCATGGTGAAACCACTGATCATATATTTTTTGGGTGCTCCTATACTATAATCATTTGGAAGTACTTTATGGGAGTGTTTGAAATCCCTATTCCCAGGAATACGTCTATTAGACAAGTCTTGGTTCTTTGGTGGCTTGAAGCTGGATAAAAAACAATGGCTGATGTTTTTAAACATAATTTGCCTGGAATCATCACTTGGCATATATGGAAGGTATATTCTTCATATACTTGGGGTAAGGGTTCTATCCCTAAACCAGAACACCTTATTCTCCAAATCAAATTTTACACTCAGAAATGGGCTTATTCTTTGAGTAAGTTCAAAGCTCGTAAGGTGGAAAACTTTATTATTCAAGAGAATCTTATTCCAGCTAATTTCAAGCTTAAAAAGTCAGGAATTCATGTTATCGGATGGAAAAGGCCTACGCAACAATTCAAATTGAATGTAGATGCCTCATTCAAACCTGGTTGTGTTGCGGGCGGAGCTGTTCTTAGGAATCGCTATGGCGAACTGATTTGGGCATGAATCCATAAACATGTTGGTTTATTTACTACATGAATCCATATACATTTGCAACCAAACCTCATTCCATCGCCAACTCCGAAGCAAAGATCAAGGCCTTCAGCTCTGCTTCTTCACTGGAACTCGCTTGGATAGAAAACTTAATAAAAGCTCCTCATTAAACATGGTTATTTACTACATGAATCCATATACATGTTGGTTTATCTAAATTTATCACATTTAGCTTTTTAAACTAGAGTGATCAATATTGGCCATATTTTTAGATTAACTAAATATAATGTTTCTTCTATGTGGATCTGTTTCTCAAAAAAATTACATGAAAGCTTAGTCTTATTTGTTCAACAATTATTCTTTTTCTGCACACAAAAGCCTTTGGGGCATGATACTTTGTTGTGATGGAAGGTGTGATTTTTAACTTTCATTTTCTAGCTGAATTTTTCAGCTATTAGCTCAGCGTGTCAAACATGGCTTAAAGAATTAGTGACATAACCAATCATATTATATTTTGTTCTAATCAGGGTTTTAGTATTTCCTAAAGTGTGACAAATTACATGGACTGTGGTTCCCTTGAGTTCAACTCATATTAATAGTATAAAATCTTTAGCATTTGGATAAAAAAACAGCCACTCTTAGTGCAAACCGCAACTGCATAACTGCATTTCTATGAAACGATTACATCAAGTGTGTTTATTAAATTTGTACAGTAGCTTGATAATTATGTGTTTACAACCATGCCCAATAGATACAGTTAGCTTTAAACTATAAGCTTTGCTTAAAGTATTTACCTCGCTGCCAAATTTAAATTGGAAATTTTACATCATTGCATTCAGTTAACATCAACTTCTAAGCTAGAAATTTTACACCATTACATCATATTAGTTTTAATCTACATTCGAACTTTATTCTGAAATTTTACAGCATCCAGTCAACTTCAACATCTAAACTAGATACATAGTTCATAACATTCAGTTTTTACAAAATCTGAAATATAAAAGTATAAATATACACAAATGCAACGGATCCACCGGTTCATAACATCCATTATGTGTTTTTAACATCATGTGGGATTAAGATGTGCGTGTATGAAAACAAACTAACTTGAATCTCATGGGCTCAAGGAACGCCTTAACACAAATTATTTTATAAAGTGGTTATATGTCTATACATTCATAGTCCTCTCGTACCACACATTAGCTTCCTCCGGCACTTGCTCTATTATGCATTTATACTCACACCATTTGCATTCATTATTGGTGGAATTTGGTGCCACTGGTCCTTTCTCGAAACTTCTACAATTTATGGTGATAAATATGTAACTGTTTTAGGTGTGTAAGTAGCATCTTTTATTCTCTTCATTGCTTCATTTAAGTCATTTTGATCGATGGGAAAATCTGGGAAAAACTTCAAAAAAAGGGAGTCAACAAATGGCAATTTTCAGGTCTTCATTCTGGAAGACTGGATATCAGACATTTAAATAT
Organism: Cuscuta europaea; assembly: GCA_945859875.1. Classification (NCBI taxonomy): domain Eukaryota; kingdom Viridiplantae; phylum Streptophyta; class Magnoliopsida; order Solanales; family Convolvulaceae; genus Cuscuta; species Cuscuta europaea. The sequence goes on from CAMAPE010000098.1 coordinate 765,507, forward strand.
GTCTCATATATTTGCTAAACAGGACTTATATCTACCTACATGTCCACTTTGTCAACACATTATAGTTAAAGTATTTTCTATTTCAAGTTATTCCATACCATATGCATCTATTTCGTCCATATAATGCTATCCTTGTATAATATACCTACATACATAATGGTATAAAATTATTGTTGTTCTAAATTCTCATTATCACATTGTGTTGTATATTTTCACTATATATACAGGTTTTGAAGGTATTTCATTGTCCACAAAACCCCATTCTACAATCACCATCAATCCAACATCTTCAAGAGCTGAACAATTGCAAAAGTGGTACGTCACTGCACCACATATAATAAATATATACATAATCTTGTACCAATTCCTTGTGTATGCTCTCACATTAACATTTGTTCCACCTTGCTTTATGCAGGGCGATTGACAATCGTCCTACTCTTGATGCACTAAAGATATGTCGTGAATACAATAACGCTGCAATTAACCTTGCCATTCCAGTCGTTGATGAAATTTCCAAAATATCTGAAGTACCTCCATTCATTGATCCGGTATATTCTACCATACTTAAAACAAATAACTAATAATAGCAATACATGGTTCCATCATAACAATGACTGCTTGACATGTTGCAGACGAAACCCGTTTGGATTCACGGAAAAATCAATCTGCTGCTTGAAGGTGACAGTCTTTGGTATATGGCTTGTAGCAACTGTTTGAAAACAGTTTATGCAGATTGTGATACAAGGTTTTTTTGCATGCATTGTGATACGGAGGATGCAATTGGTACTACAAGGTCAGCTATCAAAATTGCCCATTAAATATATGGTCAACCTTTTCTGAGTTAAAGTTAAACAAAACTCTATTGACAATTCTTGGGTTTTTAATGAAATTATTAGATCCAAAGTGAATGTCTCAATCACCGATACTACTTAAACAATTGATGCCTCGGTTTTTGGGCAATGCGTTGAGAAACTTCTGCTTATGACTAGCAAACAATATATGGAAGTAGAGCTACAGGTTCACCGATTACCAACCCACACTAATTTAGTACTTTAAATTTAAAATACATGAACTATTATAATTTGACACTGCACAATATGTTGACCCCTCTTTATAAATTATGAAGGGAAAGAAGGCATCATTTCAATATGCAAACAAGCGTTTCGATAAAGAAGAATATATTGTACAGCTGAGGTCACAAGCAAGTACCTATCAAACCAACCCAGGACCCTCCTACACCATAACATCTTTGCATGATGCATCTCATTACATTGTCAGAACCAACGTTGATCCATCGACCCCACCTTCATCAAAGATGAAGCTCCCACACTTGGGAGTAGAGGACTCCCCTGTTGATCTCAAGCGCAAGAAAAAAGCTTGATTGCTTATCACTATTTTCCACTACTTCTATTACTCGAACTATTTTCTTAGAATTTATGCTTTAATTTTCTTCAAGCGCTACAACCCAATACATATTTGACTATTTCTCCGATTAAAAAGTTTTTGTGTTTAATATGTGTGTTTTCATATAAAACACAAACACATGCTACTGTTTCATGTGAATCTCACTACTATTATGTTTATTATAATCATCTTGGCTATTTTATTTTCCCACATATATTCTATCCTATAAATGCTTTATTGTTTATGATTCTTTATCCATAAATAACAAATTATGTATTCAACTCTTGTACTCATATTAGTCATATTTTCATTAAACCTTAACTGAGATATTGTTGTCCCTGCATTGACATTGGACATTACCACGAATGCGCAACGCGCGTTATAAAACTAGTACAGGTTATACGTGTATATATATGCATGAATATGAGCTAATGCATATATGCAGGCTATAAAGCTAAGGCACTAACTTTATATTTAACTAACTATATATCATTTACATGAATGCCGTATTGTTTAAAAACATATCATCTGAGCTACGGATTTTTGGTTTTCGTTGAGTGAGTTTTAGAAGCTATTTTTACGATAGTTACAGTTTGAGAATAATAATTCCATACTTTACAGATTTTGAAACACATAAGATATCCCTAAATTATATAATGTTCATCATCCCCATAACATAACAAGAAACGGGGACGGAAATTAACACACCATTATTAAAATATATATTCATCTAAATGGAGCGGAAACGTACTTACCTTATAGAAATAATTTATCTGAAAATCCTTTAAGGTTGTACTCCTGATATACGACTATCTCCTTTAGACTAATACTTCTTTGATTAAATCTTTTAGCACTTAAAATCTTTTGAAATGACAACACCTATTTATATGGACAATTGGACCGCAATATATGATCCTTGTCATTTGGATCATGTCTTAATAATACCAGGTTTCCTATGATGAGGATTTTGTGAAGCTGCATCACTACTCCTCCAAGTTTCTTTAGATCATTATTCATCACTAGGTTTATCAAATTAAACTAATAAATATTGGAGCTAGGAATCTAATAATCCGTATTGTTGACTTATCGCTTTATGTGCTATAAAAAATATATTTAATCGTAACTCTTATAATCATGTACGGTGGAAAATTTCATAAAATAAGACTAAGAGTTTCTTATTTAGTAAACTAAAGAAGAATTAATTAAGAAAAAATTTACCAATTTTGACTGAAATATAATTATTTATTTATATTGATACTATAAATTTATTTGCATCTAACTTAACGATTAGACCGGATTTTGTGGCGTTACATCTACATCTTTGCCTTCATCCTCTGGTCCAATTCCCTGTGAGGTGTTCATGGGAATCTTAACTGAAGTTTTTCCTTCTATCCCAAACTTCTTGATATCTCTGGTGTACTTCCCTTGATCGATAAAGATTCCTTCTGGAACTTGTTTCACTTGCAGTCCTAGGAAGTAACTCAGTTCTACCATCATGCTCATTTCAAATTGACTGCATAACTTGAGAAAACTTTTTACATAGTTCTGCATTAGTACTTCCAAATATAATATCATCAACATATATTTGTACTAGCAGAATATGGTTAGCAACAGAGATCTGAAATAACGGTTTGTCAACCTTTCCCTTAGTAAACCCATGGTTCAGTAGGAAGAGGGACAATGTGTCATACCATGCTCGGGAAGCTTGATTAAGGCCATAAAGAGCCTTTTTAAGCTTGTAGACACAAGAAGATTGAGAAGGAATGATAAAACCCTGTGGTTGTTCAACATAAACTTCCTCTTCAAGATCTCCATTCAGAAATGTACTCTTGACATCCATCTGGTAGACCTTGATATCATTGTAGGCAGCATAGGCTAGGAAGATTCTGATGGCTTCTAATCTGACAACTGGTGTAAAGGTCTCATTAAAATCAATTCCTTCTTCTTGGCAGTATCCCTTAGTTACCATCCTTGCTTTATTCCTTACAATGTTGCCTTCTTCATCAGCTTTGTTCTTGAATACTCATTTGGTTCCAATGACATTCTGGTGCTTTGGTCTAGGAACAAGTTCCCACACTTTGTTCCTTTCAAATGGGGTAAGCTCTTCTTGCATTGCATTGATCCAATCCGAGTCTTGCAGAGCTTCTTCTACTGTCATAGGTTCCATCTCAGAAATGTAGCAAGCAAACATTGCTTCTCTTCTGGTTGTAGCAGATCTGGTCTGTACACCACTACTAATCTATACACCAATACTACTACTACTACTAATAATAATAATAGTAATAATAATAGTAATAACAGTAATAGTAGTAATAATAGTAATAGTAGTAATAGTACTACTCCGTAATAATAATAATAATAATAATAATAATAATAACAACAACAACAACAACAACACCAACACCAACACCAACACCAACACCACCACCAACACCAACAACAACAACACCACCAACAACAACACAAACAACACCAACAACACCAACAACAACACCACCACCACCAACCACAACCACAACAACAACAACAACAACAACAACAACAACAACAACACCAACAACAACACCAACACCAACACCAACAACAACAACACCAACAACACCACCACCAACACCAACAACACCAACACCACCACCACCACCACCAACAACAACAAACAACAAACAATAACAAAGACAACAATAAAGACAACAACAACGACAAGAACAACGACAACAACAACAACAAACAACAACGACAACAACAACAAACAACAACAGCAACACCACCAACAACAACACCATCAACACCACCACCACCAACAACAACACCAACAACAACACCAACAACACCAACAACACCAACAACAACAACAACACCACCACCACCACCACCACCACCACCACCACCACCAACAACAACAACAACAACCACAACAACAACAACAATAATAATAGTAATAATAATAATAACAACAACAACAATAATAATAACAACGAAGACAACAACAACAAAAATAATAATGATAATAATAATAAAAATATGGTCTGGTCTGGTCTGGTCTGGTCTGGTCTGTTCTGGTCTGGTCTGGTCTGGGACGAATTACAGTCCAAGTAAAAACAACCTAAATCCACTTTTGACTGCTGCAATTAACTTTCAGCCCCGTTTTTTAAAGGAAAACTAGTTAAATTTTATGGGTAAGTTGATGAAATAGGACTAAAACAGTTTCAAAATTTCAAAACAGGACTATCATGTTTTTTATTCCCAAAATATGACTAATTACTGTCATATTTAGAAAATACTGACATGTTTGAAGTCTGGTACTGCCAAAACATGGCAGTAATTAGTCCTATTTTGGAATAAAAACATGACAGTCATATTTTGAAATTTTCAAACCGTTTTAGTCATATTTCGGGTAATATCTCAAATTTTATTAATAAAATCCAAGTCGAATGAAGTTTTAATACAAGGATGGAAATTATAAATCCCCGTTTAAAAATGGGTTGGTAACAGTAAATTATAACATACACTCGTGTGTATTTATACATTCGGTATTTTTGTAACAGAAATGATCCCAAATAGGAATAAAACTATGTCAAAAATAAAAAATATGGCATCTTATGTTTTTGTTTCAAAATAGGACCATATTTCTGCTATTTGGAAACGTACCTATGTTTTTTTTAACTCGGCAGGTAAACCACCAAAATCTGTGGGGCAAATGCCAGGGAACATTTGCCAGATTTTATTAAAATAAGATAAGTGAACAAAAGGAGAGGGGGACTAGGCCAAAACCTCTCCAGAAGAGGCATACCTCCTCGAAATACATAACAAGTAAAAACAAGAACAGGAGAAAATTAAAGAAAAATTACTGGGGGGACTATACCTTACCCAACAATAAAACAAAAAGGAAACACAATTAACAATATCTAAAAAAGCGAAGACCAAGTTTATCTGCAATAATTGATTTCCGAATAGGAAATGGAAGGTCTTTAACCTGAGAAATAACTGTAAACCCATCAAAATTTAATCTAGACAAAAGGTGAGCTGGCCTATTCACTTCTCTCAGTACATGTCTGAAGATAAGCCTACCGCCGACCATCCATCTTCTCCATTCATCCGCAACCACACAACCAGCCGATCCATTTCCATGAAAAACTTCAATCGCACCTTTAGAATCTGATTCAACCTTCATATCTCCAATTCCATGTTTAAGCATCCATGAAACCGATTCGATTATGGCTACCGTTTCTGCTTCCAAAACAGACCTAGACGAAATTGGAAAGTGTAGTGCAAACACAAAATCACCTGAAGCGTTTCTCAGAATTGCTCCACCTGCAGATCCTTCCGTCTGAAACGAGGCATCCACATTCAACTTGTATTCCATGTCAGGTAATTTCCATTTGATAATCCTGATCTTGGGTAGCGTTAATTGAGCAGATTGTGGTATAATAGATTCCTAAAAAAGAATAGTGTTAGGGTCCCTTTGAACTTCAATTTCCCCAATCTAGATATATACCACTCCTGTGTGAAAAGCCTTATCTGTTGAATCACAAAACTGTAAGACGGGATAATATTCATCTCACCCCAAATAACCTGAGAATAAATTTTCCATATATGCGATGCAATAATCCCAGGCATGTTGTGCTTGAAAACATCCATTAGATTTTTTCACCCGCTTCCAGCCACCACGAAATGAAAATTTGTCTAACAGAAATTGGGTCAAGATGATATGGAATATCAAATATTCTTACAAAATACTTCCAAATAATCTGGAAAAGGAAGAATTCGATGAAGAAATTTCCATTGAAATATCTGAATCTGATTTATTTGCTGCTTGTGCCAGGCATGTTTGAAAGAAAAAGCTTCTCACCTTCTCCTCCTAATTACCTGGACAGCAGAATTCAAAGAGAAGTTACCACTGCTCTCAGGTAACCATATCAGCCTCCCAGTATGATTTTCCACAACATGTTCCATCCCAATAGCATTAATACCACAAACTCTTTTCCAGATTGTAGAATCATATGATTTAGGTATCATATTCTGACCTCTGGGATACCTTAAATGGCAGAAATTTGCCCATAAGGAATCTTTGCATTTCCACTTCCATCATAACTTAAGAGATAGAGCTTTTTCAATATCTGAAAGTGACCTTATCCCCAGCCCCCCTTCTGCATTGGGTAAACAAATATCTTTCCATTTGATCCAATATTTGCTTTATTACTTTTTGATCCCCACACAAACTGGGCCATTTTCCTTTCCAAAATCTTAATCACATATTTAGGAATACAGTCCACATTTATAATATGCAAGGGGATAGTATTTAAGACATGCTTCACCAAAATAACTCTCCCTCCCATATTCAGATTCTTCTGTTTCCAGGATGATAGCTTTTTATCAAAAGCTTGGATTATCCTAATACAAAAACTAAGTTTTTTTTTTCCTTTATGCAGAGCAGCACCCAAATACTTCATTGGCAGGTTGACCCCTTGGTCATCTCCAACAATCTTTCCAGCCTCCTAACTCTTATCAGGGAAGTTTTGCCACAAATGAAATTACTTTTGTTAAGATTTATTGACTGACCAGATGCTCTATGGTACAATCCAAGGAATCTTTCAAAAACTTGAATGGATCTAGCCTCACCATTACGGAAAATAAGAATGTCATCTTCAAAGCATAAATGTGAAACAAGCTGTCCAATTTGACCAATCCAATAGGGTTTTATGGTAGAAGAAGAAATTAGGGCTTTTAAACCCCTAGAAAAGGCCTCCGTAGCAAGAATAAAATGAAAAGGAGATAGAGGATCTCCGTGCTTAACACCTCTGCAGGGCTGAAAAAATCCAGAAGGAGTGCCATTAATAAGGACTGAAAAATGAGTAGTTCTTAGGTGATCCATCACAATCTTGATAAAAGACCCACCAAAGCCAAACTTGAACAATATGCCTTCCATATTGAATGAAATCTAGCTTCCATTGGTATGTATAAAACACAGTGAATGAAAAAGAATCTTGTAACGGAAGAGAAAACAACTAAAATAGCATATGAGGGTGCAGGGTGGTTATCCCTACTTAATTATAATTAAAGTATATAAAAGGTTGAGAAAGCCTCACAGACGATGCATCGATTGTAGTAGAGGAAAACAAGACCAAGGCTGGAAGGTTGGAGCTACTTTTTATTCTAAATACCTCATCCGTCTGTACAAGTCTTTAATGAATAAAGCTTCACATGAAATACAAATTCTAGGTTTTGTTCCATATGAGCAGTTACATAAGAGCACCTATGCACTTGTCTAAGCATATCCAAACTTATGTAAGCTATATGACAGAAAGGTTTACTACTATATATGCCATGCACTGGTTTCACTTATATTCTTATGTTTAGGGGACAACATTACTTATTTTCTTCTTGCTACTATATCTTTAAAGAAAGTCTTATAATTCATACTGTCGCCTTTACTACATATAAGAAACTGCAGTAGTGTTAGAAATTTATTTAAAACTAGACTCCATAGCTAAAATTATACTTCAAAAATAAATTCTGAAAACAATCTCTCAAGCCTAAAAAGATTTTAAAAAGTACATAGAAGATGAAATTAGTCTCTGAAAGATAGAACTCCGAAAACGATACTAAAAGAGTGTCTAATGAAATTGCATGTATCGGTTTTGAAGCAGGAACAAAAGCAATTTCAAAGTCGTAAGAAGTATGGTTAAGTAGTGAAATTCTATATCTTAAAGACATTAGAAGAAGCTTTAAGAGAGTTTCAAAGTCTAGTGTTATGAAAACTGAACAAGATGCTACACACCCCCTGTCTGGAAAACAATATATATTATCAGGTAATAATACTATGTGGCTAGCTAATTGTTCCCGGGCAGGAAGTTATTTCCTGCTGAAATGACACTGTTCGAGCAAAACAAACCATAATCCATTCCCCAAAACTGGGTATCAAGTTTGTTCCGACTTTAAATGTCAGCCACACAGGTGAGTGAAATAATTTTTTGGTTTAAAATTGCTATCATTTAAGGTATATTTTATGAAATAAATTTTTGGTTCACAATCAATAAATTTGTGTTTAATTTTCTGGCTTCCTAAGTTGTTTATTTTCTTTGAATGCTAAGAAACATTAAGAAATGTAAAATAAAATTACACACTTAATCATATTACATCTCTTGAGGTATGACAAAACAAGTGAACATCGTTTTGAGGCATTTAAAAAAGAACTGTTTTTTTCTTGGGGGGGGGGGGGGGGGGGGCTGGAAACTGGTGTATTGACTCTTTAACTGGTTCAGGTTGTTTGTTAAACAAAAAGTTTTGATCCTCTAATAATCGCTACATATTTCCCCTATTATTTTTGACTTATGATATTTAAACCTTTGAAGTTGGTGTGGTTCATACCATCCTAAGCCTCCGAATTACCATTTTTTAATCAATATTTGTTAACTCTTATATTTTGTTATTTCAAATTAGAGGTCACCATTAACACATGTATTTACTTGAGACATATTAGCACCCTCATCCTTTCTACCTCAGATCAAAGAGTTTCTTTACAACAAAGAAGTAAGATAGGAGCTGCCAAAAATCAGCTCGAGATTGAGGAGGCAGCAAGTTTTGCCGCAGCAATAGTAAGAGCTCAGGTATGCTCACATTTAGTATGCTAATGTTTTATTTGTTTTATGTCTAGTCTGTTTAACATAAGCTGAATTACTTTATAAAAATTATAAGATCAATAAAGAGAAAATGGAGTTCCAAACCAGGGATACCATCATAGAGATATATGGCAATGCAACTAGTGAGGAAATGCTGCCAAGAGAACTTCTATTGGGTCAAAGTGAGAAGGATGTTGATCGAATATGACCAAGTGGACAGGATCGTTAAAGGACAGGTAATTTATATAAAACGATTTTTGTAAGGAAGGGAGTGAACTAAAATATTCCAATATTTCTTCGAGAGTGTAATCTCTTTTAGTTCTAAAAAGATATAACTATTGTTTTTGTCTTGCAGGAGATGTCACTTCCAAGGAGCAAATATGAAAAGGATGTTTACATAAATAATCACACTAAGTTTGAATTAGATATGGTTAACTTGGTTTGAAAATCAGAAATACGCATTACATGTTCTCATTTAAGTACAAACATATCGAAACTTGGTTAACTTAATTCAACGAACTCATTTAAAACTCAAGCTAACCTAGGTGACCACCAAATATAGAGAGAAAAATCAGGTCATACAAGCAATCAAATTCACAAGCGAATAAAATTAGATACACCTTTAGAAATAACATTATCAAAGAGATCTTAACTTGATAAGCTCAGAACGAACTGAAGCTGCATTTTTTTATATCATCTTTTTCCTTCACTCTTTAAGTTTTAATATTATCATATCCTATTCTCATTAAAAAAATAACAGTATATCTGTTTCAAGGTGCCTAACACATGTATGCTTTATCATTGCAAAACACATTTATTTCTAGCTATAACTTTGAATTTGATTTCTGATTTTTTTGATACTATCACAATTACATGATTATCATATATGTAGATGGAATTTGTATGTAAGTAAGCAATTTCAATCATAATAAAAAAAACAGATCGTGGTGAATGAAATTTAGCTTCCATTGGTATGTATAAAACACAGTGAATGAAAAAGAATCTTGTAACAGAGGAGAAAACAACCAAAATAGCATATGAGGGTGCAGGGTGGTTACCCCCACTTAATTATAATTAAAGTATATAACAGGTTGAGAAAGCCTCACAGACGATGCATCGATTGCAGCAGAGGAAAACAAGACCAAGGTTGGAAGGTTGGAATTACTATTTATTCTAAATACCTCATACGTCTGTACAAATCCTCAATGTCTAAAGCTTCACATGAAATACTAATTCTAGATTTAGTTCCATAGGAGCAGTCACATAAGAGCACCTATGTACTTATCTAAGCATATCTAAACTTATGTAAGTTATGCCAAAAAGGTTTACTACTATATATGTTACGCACTGGTTTCACTTATATTCTTATGTTTAGGGGACAACATTACTTATTTTCTTCTTGCTACTATATCTTTAAAGAAAGTCTTATAATTCATACTGTTGCCCTTACTACCTATAAGAAACTGCAGCAGTGGTAGAAATTTATTTAAAAGTATACTCCATAGCTAAAATTAGACTTCAAAAATAAATTCTGAAACGATTGCAAATATAGACAACTTTTGCACCCCAAATACAATGGAAGGTGGGAAATTATCTTACCCCCAGATGAAACACGTTGACCCCAAACTGCAAACAATCTGCCAAGCCTTAAAATTTTTTAAAAATACATACAAGATGAAATTAGTCTCTGAAAGCTAGAACGTTGAAAAACGATACTAAAAGTGTCTAATGAAAAAGATGCATACTGAAAATCACGCAAAAACATGGATTTGTTTTTTCATATGATGACTTAATTGTTGTAACCATTCAGTATTTAGTTGAAATCCATGAAACAAAATTAAGTTTTTTCACAATTTTCATTTATGAGCCTAAACTATATTTTTCCCTATGGCTTTGGCTTATATAAATCATATATGGGCGGTTATGAAGAAAATATGAAGTTCGCCGGCAGAATAAAACTTCCAGGTTTAAACTTCAAGAGGTGGCAGCAAAAGATGCTATTCTATCTCACTACTCTCAGTCTTGCAAGGTTCTTGACCGAAGATGCGCCGGTAGCAACCGGGGGTGAGGTGGATGCGCAATCTTTCAACGCGGTTGAAGCTTGGAAGCATTCTGACTTCCTTTACCGAAACTACGTGTTGAACGGGCTGCATGACGCTTTGTACAATGTTTGTAGCAAATTAGCTACGGCTAAGGAGCTATGGAATGTTTTGGACCACAAATATAAAAGCGAGGATGTCGGCGCAAAGAAATTTGTTGTTGGTCGATTCCTTGATTTTAAAATGGTGGATTCGAAGACGGTCTTGAGTCAAGTTGAGGAAATGCAAATGATCTTCAACGAAATTCGAGATGAAGGAATGACAGTTAGTGAGTCTTTCCAAGTGGCGTCAATTATCCATTTATTGTCACCGGCTTGGAAGGATTTCAAGAACTACCTTAAGCATAAGCGAAAGAAAATGAACTTGGAGCAGTTGATCCTCCGTCTGCGGATTGAAGAGGATAATCGGAAGAACGATGGGAAACTCCCAATCGTTAACGGCGCCAAGGCCAACGTGGTGGAGCATGCAAAAGGCTCCAAAAATAAAAATAATGGGAAGAGCTAGCTCGATCCCAAGGGAAGCGTTTCCAAGACAAAGTTCAATGGAAAATTCTTCAATTGCAACAAGAATGGACACAAGTCCTCGGATTGCAAGGCACCAAGAAAGAAGAAAGACTCTCAAGTCAACTTGGTACAAGGTGGGCAAAAGGATGATGACATAATCCTCGCGGCCATGGTGACCGAGGTCAACCTCGTTGGATCCAATTCCAAGGAGTGGTTCGTGGACACCGGTGCAACCCGGCATATTTGCTCAAACCGGGAGTTATTCACTAATTTTGAGCCATCAAATGGTGATAAAGTGTGGATGGGAAACTCAGCTCATTCCGCGGTTGAAGGCGTGGGCAAAGTGGTCCTGAAGATGACTTCGGGCAAGGAGCTGACTCTAAACCAAGTGCTGTTCGTTCCGGAGATACGCAAAAACCTGATCTCCAGCTCGTTGTTGAACAAGCATGGCTTCCGCATGGTCTTTGAGTCGGACAAACTAGTTTTGTCTAAGTCGGGAATGTATGTGGGCAAGGGGTATACATGTGATGGGCTGTTTAAGCTCAATGTAATGACTATTATTATTAATAATAATAAAATACCTTCTACTTACTTGCTTGAGTCTTCCAATGTGTGGCATGGTAGACTAAAACATGTTAATTTTAATTCTATTTGTAGATTAATTAACATGGAACACATTCCTAAATTCACAATTGATGTGAAGCACAAATGTGAAGTTTGTGTAGAGGCAAAACTAACGAGGCAAAACTAACGAAGACGTCTTTCAAATCGCTTGAAAGAAAAATAGAACCACTTGAATTAATTCATAGTGACGTTTGTGATTTTAAATCAATACAAACACGTGGCGGCAATAAATATTTTATTACCTTTATCGATGATAGCACTCGCTATAGCTACGTTTATTTATTAAAAAATAAACACGAAGCAATCGATAAATTCATTCTTTATAAGAATGAAGTGGAAAACCAACTTAATCGACGAATTAAAGTGGTTAGAAGTGATCGAGGTGGTGAGTATGAAGCACCAATTGGTGACTTTTGCGCGAGCGTGGGTATAGTACATGAACATACTGCATCCTATTCACCTCAATCAAACGGTGTTGCCAAACGAAAGAATCGTACATTGAAAGATATGATGAATGCGATGCTAGTAAGTTCGGGTCTGCCACAAAATATGTGGGGCGAAGCAGTCTTGTCAAGCAGTTACCTTTTAAATAAGGTTCCCCGGAAAAAATATGATAAAACTCCCTACGAGTTGTGGAAAGGCAGACGGCCTTCCTATCAATATTTAAAAGTGTGGGGGTGTCTGGCAAAGGTGCTTGTACCAACACCTAAGAAAAGAAAAATAGGTCCAAAAACGTTGGATTGTATTTTTATTGGATATGCACAAAATAGTAGTGCCTATCGGTTTTTAGTGTACGATTCGAATAATCCAGATGTACATAAAAACACAATAATTGAATCAAGGAATGCATCATTCTTTGAAGACGTATTTCCATGCAAGTCCAACGAAGGACCAAACACGTCAAAACGAACATTTGACGTAGCTATGAAAAATACTAGCGAGGGATCCGAAGAAGAGGCCGAACCCAGACGTAGCAAACGTGCTAGAGTTGAAAAATCCTTCGGATCGGATTTTCTCACCTACTTGGTAGAATTTGAATTGGATATTCTAACATGTATGGTAGAAAATGAACTGGATTTTCTAACATGTTTGGTAGAAAATGGAGCCACGGACTTATACTCAAGCCGTGACGTCTACCAAGGTCCTATGTGGAAAGAAGCCATCAAAAGTGAGGTGGATTCTATCCTTAAAAATCACACATAGGAATTGGTTGCCTTCATGCGGGAAATAAACCTTTGGGATCCAAGTGGTTTTTTAAACGAAAAATGAAACCTGATGGTTCCATTGATAAGTATAAGGCCAGACTTGTAATCAAAGGATACAAGCAACGTGAGGGCCATGATTACTTTGACACGTATTCTCCTGTGACGAGAATAAATTCCATTAGGATGATACTAGCAATTGCCGCATTGCGGAAATTGGAAGTTCATCAAATGGACGTAAAAATCGCTTTTCTAAATGGCGATATAGACGAAGAAATCTATATGGAACAGCCCGAAGGCTTTCGTATTCCTGGCCAAGAAAGGAAAGTGTGTAAATTAATTAAATCATTGTACGGATTGAAACAAGCCCCTAAACAGTGGCACGAAAAGTTCGATCATGCAATGTTAATTAATGGTTTTAAAATAAACGAAAGTGACAAATGCGTCTATGTGAAGAGCACGATAGACGGCTATGTCATTTTATGTTTATACGTGGATGATATACTCATCGTGGGTAGCAATAATCTAATGATGAATTCTACCGAAACCATGTTAAATTCTAAATTTGACATGAAGGATATGGGGCTGGCCGATTTAATCCTTGGGATTAAAATAATTAGGGGACCAGACGGTCTTACGCTAAGCCAATCCCGTTACGTTGATAAAATCCTTACGAAATTTAATAAGGATGATTATCAAGAGGCAAGGACTCCATTAGATAAAAACGTACAACTTACCAAAAATCGTGGAGAGTGTATTTCTCAAGTAGAATACGCTAGGATTATTGGAAGCTTGATGTATCTAATGAGTTGTACCAGACCTGATATTGCCTTTGTGGTTAGTAAGCTAAGTAGATATACTAGCAACCCCGGTGATGAACACTGGAAGGCAATAGTAAGGGTTTTGAGGTATTTACGTAAAACCCAAAACCTTGGACTGCACTATGGAAGATATCCAGCTGTACTTGAAGGGTATAGCGACATTAGTTGGATATCCGACATAAAGGACTCCAAGTCCACAAGTGGATATGTTTTCACTTTGGGAGCTGCAGCCGTGTCATGGAAATCTTCAAAACAAACGTTAATAGCTAGATCCACGACGGAGTCTGAGCTAATAGTCTTGGATAAGTGCACTGAAGAGGCTGAATGGCTATGCCATTTTCTCGAGGATATTCCAAGTTGGGAAAAGCCTGTGCCTCCAATATGCATACATTGCGATTGTCAAGTGGCAATTGGAAGGGTACAGAGCAATATGTACAATGGTAAGTCTAGACACGTTCGTCGTAGACATAACACCATTAAACAACTCCTCACAATGGGTGTTATCACTGTTGACTACGTGAAGTCAAAGGATAACATAGCGGATCCGCTAACCAAGGCATTGAATAGAGAATTGTTGGAGAAGTTGTCACGAGGAATGGGACTAAAGCCCGTGAATTGAAAAGTTCTATAGTGGATACCCAACCTAGTTGGTCCTAGGTTCAAAAGGGACAACTAAATTATAGAGCAAAGGATGGTCACTGTGGGGATCCCGAACTCCTACCCACTCCTCGTTAAAACAGTGACTCCCGCACGAGGTTAGCAAAAACGCTTGCTTTAATGATTCTAAAATATTGATCTACTCGATAACATTGGAAGAGTATGCGGGATACTCGTGAAAGAATCACCTATGTGAGAGAGAAGAGGGCCACTTCAAAGGAGAACTGTAAAGGCTCAGTTCTTTAGAAACTCTTGCAGAACCGGAACAGTGACCCATGGCCAAAACGGGCACACCCATGAGAACGGAACAAAGTTGGAAAGTTCTTGTGTAAAGATAAGTCATTGTTTACACGACGAAAATATAGTTAAAGGACATCGAGTCTACTAGACAGCCAGTAAATAAACGTGTCTTTACAGCGGAAGGTTCAAAGGATAAAACCTACCTCTCCGTATGCAAGGATCATCCGGTGAACACAACGTGTCCTCCTATCTTCGTGTCCTTTTAAGTCTCGAAAATCAATTTTCATTCATGTGGGGGATTGTTGGAAAAATGTGTTAAAAACTGCATTAAATGGTCATTTTAGGGCAATTATTTGAGTGGGGTCCACTTCTGATTTGGGTCGGGTCAAAGTGGTTTCAGATTATCTTTGTTAAGGGCTACAATTCGATATGTGGTACACTCAAAACGGATAACGGGTGAATGAGAAATTGATTCTCGAAGTTCACTCGTTGAAATGGAAAAAACTGGGAAAATGATGGGTTTCTAGTGTGTTTTATCCCACACCTGAAAACTCAAGGGATTTTCACCCCCTTATAAAGGGAAGCCTCTTTTAAGGAGTTAAGATTCCTAAAGGTAAAGACTCTCTCTTACGCGCAGGGGGGTGCCAATCAAATCCCGAAACGGAGAAGAAAAACCGCGACTCGTGTGCGCGGGCGACCTGCAAACACGAATGCCGTCCGAAAAATCTATCATTCAAAGATACGGTCTAATTTTTAGTTCTTCCCGTAACGTTTTATTTTTTCCAGAACTGCTCCGCTTTCTGTTGCCTTCCGGACCAGAGAACCTAAGAGGGTTTCTGTTGGATCAGAAGACCTAAGGGTTTCTGCTGGCTTCCGGACAGAAGGCCTTGGGGTCTTCTGGTGGCTTCAGACCAGAACACATCGAGGTGTTCTGGTGGAGGTATTCTGTTCGCACCAGAAGGTCTTCTGGTCCGTTATAGCAATAAATGTCCAACATTTTTCTCTTTTAATGCTGCGTTAAATGGACAATTTATGGATGATTCAATGCCCAACGGACTGTTCATTGATGTCCAACGTTCAGGTCCATTAACACCCCATTTAACACACAACAAATCCTCCTATAAATAGCTGGCAGGTGGTTTGCAACAAACACAGGTTCACAACCAATCATACACGCATTTTAGCTCTACAAAACACCTTCAGCTCTCTGAAAATTTCCCAAGTGTTCTTGTTGGTCCCGGTTATACTGGGTACAGTCTAGAGGGGGGGGGGTGAATAGACTGTACTGGTTTTTAACTTTTCAAGCTAAGTACAAGATTTAACAGAATAGCATGTTCTGTTGACAGAACAAACTGGCAGCGGATGGGATTCTGGTAGGGGTTCTGTTCAATTAGCCTCAGAGAAGCAAAGGCAGTAGGCCTTCTGTTAACTCACAAGACACATTCTGCTGAACACAGAGACCAAGTCTTTGGAGTTAATCAGATCAAACAAAATGCGATAAATAAATGCAGTAAGTAAATGGCACCAGGGTTTTTTATAGTTGTTCAAGGAACAACTCGTTCCTCTAATCCACTTTTCCACTAAGCTTGTAAAAACGTCCGTTTACAACGCCTTAGTCCTATCACTTAAGAAGCTCTCCACGTCTTCTTCAAGTGTAGATGTCTCCTGGGATGCACTTCCTAGCTTCCTTTAAGACTGGTCCTTTCACTGAGCTTCCCGGAAGTATCACCACTTCAC
Organism: Cuscuta europaea; assembly: GCA_945859875.1. Lineage (NCBI taxonomy): Eukaryota > Viridiplantae > Streptophyta > Magnoliopsida > Solanales > Convolvulaceae > Cuscuta > Cuscuta europaea. The sequence continues at coordinate 782,413 of CAMAPE010000098.1, forward strand.
TGCTCCAGTTACTTGGACGTCCTTCTCGTTAGAGAAGAGTTTCTAGATGAAACAGGGGTTCCTCCAACTTGCTTCGTTACAAAGGATGTATTTGTTGAAGTGCTAGAAGTGTTGAAGAACGAAGTGGAACTTTGCTTGAGTTGGAAATGAGAAGATGTGAATAGATAATCTTTCCAACGTCTGCCTTCTCTTGTAGAAGATGATGATGAAGGTTTAATCTCAAGGAGGCTTGTACGTTTGAATGTTTGAATGTTTCTGTATTCGTAATGTTGTAGCAAAGTTGTCCGGTTGTTCTTCGTAATGTATCTTTTATATTGATGTTGTCTTCCCGTTGGAGGAGGAGGAGGACAACTGCATTAAATGCGCGAACAGTTGACTTGACCAGTAGGACCCGACAAAGTTGGCGGGTTACTATTTTGGGATAAAGCTATCCTGACATTGCGGCCAATCATCTGCATTTACTCTACAGAGTACGGGAGGCATTAAATGTGCATTTAATGCGTGTACTGTAGCTTTTCCGTTCAAGATTCCTAGCCGTTGAAGGAATCTTCAGTTGGTTTACCGGCTTGGTAAAATTCTCTAAGTGTCAGGCCTTCTGGTGTCTTGAGCAGAGAGTCGATCAGAGAAGGTTTTGAGCACTTCTGTTGGAGAAAGCTATCAGAGGGTCTTGAGGGTTTCTGTTGAAGATATGTCCAACAGAGAACAAGGAGGGTTTCTGTCCGTGTAATAGCTAACAGAGACCCAGAGGTCTTCTGTTATGACGCAGAGAGCCAAAGCTCTTTTGTTAGGAGGTCTTCTGTTAGTCGACTATTCTAAGAAACTTTACAAAGGAAAATTTCTAATACAATAAATCCAAAGAGGGGGTATTCTAAAATCCTAATTATTATAGCATCATCAAAATCTAATTACAATTATTCCTTACAATTTCCCCCTTTTTGATGATGCCAAAACCCTTTAACTATTTCCAGAGAAGTGCCTTCACCTTAAAGAGTTTAAAGTATAAAACATTCATTAAAATCTTGGTGGGTAACTTGGCATAGGAAAATAGTAAGAGTACGGTACATTCAGATAGCAGATAATAAAACAAGATAAACAGAATTGAGAAGATAGACATACAAAGCAGACAGTAAGAATAGATAAGGAGTAATTGCCTTACAGATTGAAAGGCAAAGGTGTTCTTGATAGAGTATATCTAGAGAGAAGTGAGAGCTAGAGAGAGAAGTGCAATAATATGCTTCAATAGAATGAATTTGTCACCCCCTATAACTACTCCCAAGGGGAGTATTTATAGAGAAAATACGGGCTGGGCTCCCAAGCCTTGGGCTTGGGAGGCCCATTTACAACTGGACCGCTACTCGGGCCGAATACAAAGCCACTAATGGGCTGTACAAATGAGTAAGTGTAGAATCCGGTTCTGTGGAGTCTTCGTGGCCGACGAGGGCGTGGCCGACGTGGGCACGGCCGACGAGGGCGCGGCCGACGAGGGCACCCGGGTTCCTTGGCTTCAGGACCATAATCTGAGTTGGCACCTTTTCGGCCGACGGGGGTCCCTTGGCCGACGAGGGTGCCACTCTGTGTCTTGTGCTTTCTGTTCTTCCGAGTATGTGGGTTCGGGGGCTCAGACCCATATACTCCATCAGTTCTTTTATTGAGGAAAAAGTTTACAAGGCTATTCCTTTACAGATTCTCCCTTTCAGCTGCAGCTAAGGCTTGATCTTCCAATTCTTGCAATCTCTTTAGCTCTGCATTGACAGCTTCTCGAATTCCTACAAGATTCCAAGAGCTCTGATGTGAGGCCCAGATAGGTGAGAGCTTGCAATCCAGATAGCTAAGAACACCTTCATGAATGTCCTTTCCAGGAAGAATTTTGTTGAGGTACCAAAACTCAGCTTCTTCCAAGGAGCCACCATGTCTGACCTTCACCAGACCATCTCTGTCAAGATATAGGTTCTGCTGCTGCATTGGGGTCATCTTCTCCTTCATTTCCTCAAACTGAGTTTTATCAATTTTCTGAGAACCACCGGTCTCCATTCTCTGAAGTTCAAAGCCTTTTTCTTCTTGGTGCCCTTCCTGGGAGGAGATGGGGGTTTAGAAATGCCAGCTAATCGCTTCTTCTGTATGGCAGCTTTGAAATATGGTGCAGGATCAACAGTTGGTTCAACAGAAGAAGATGCTTTGACAGAAGTTCTGATGGGGCGAGGCTTAGGATGATGAGGGTCCTCTTCCCCCTTTTTGGCATCATCTAGATCACCAATCATTAGAGAGAGATTCTGGAATTCTGACGCTTGAGTAGAGGCAATCTGTTCAAGGGCTTCGGGGAGAGTTTGTGTAACAGATGTAAGCCCTTCTATCAATCCGTGCTGCTTCTTAATAGCAGAGAGAATGTCTTTGTTGCTAGCTTCCAACAGAACCATCTTCTGATACCTTTCTTTGTCAGCAGCCAGGAGTAACTTGCCTTGGTCAGAGTGTTCCTTGCAGAGAGTGTGAAGACTCTTGAGGTTCTCTTGGATTTGTATATCAGACTTTTGTAGTGAGTGAACAGCTTGAGTGAGGGTTGTAAGAGTGGTATGCTGAGAGTTCAGAGTTTGATTCATGGCTGAAAGAACTGTCTTGACATTGACCACTTCATTGGAGATGACATTAACTTGTGCATTGGAGGAGGTCATGAAGTTCTGTAGGGAAGTTGCAAGAGTGTCTGATAGGTGCTTGAAGCCAGATTCAAGAGTTGCATTGACCTGAGTCAGATGCTCATAATGTTTATCATTGATGATCACAAGCTTGTTCATTCCTTCCAGCATCTGTCCACCAAAGTCTTCTGCTGCAGCCACAAAATCGTTGAAGGGAATCTGATTCTCTTGTCCAGCAGAGTTAGGCATCTCTAAGCCTCTTCCCTTAGTCATAGGGTGATGTTCTTGGACATAGGAGAGAGATTGTACATGCATTTCCAGCTCTAGTTGAGTCAGGGGGGGTCTTCTGCTTTTTGGAGGTAGCTTGGTTGGACTTGCTGATAATGAATCCCTCCATGTCAGAGGAGTCCTCATAGGAGGAGTAGATGGGGATTCTGTTTCTGATTACCTTCTTCTTTCTGTGAAAGGAAGGGTTGGGTGCTGTAGATTGCCTAGAATAGCCAGGGGGTGCAGAAACAGGAGAGACAGTTGTAGGATCAGAGGATCTCTGGTACCAGACTGGTTTTTGCTGAGTTGGGGGTTGTTGTGGTGGAGGAGAGACAGTTTTGGCATTTTGGTGCTCAGACTTTTGAGGTGAAGGGGATTTCTGTTGAGATGGTTGAGATGAAGAGGTAATCTGTTGAGGTTGGGTTGGAATAATCTGGCGTTGAGGTGATGGGGGAGGAGTAGGAGATCTGTTCTTTAATGGGGTAAACTGTTTGCAGGGTGAAGAGGGTTTGGATTTGGAGGTTGAGGATTTTTGGGGGGTAAGAGTTTTCTGTGCAGATGGGGTTTTCTGTTGGGGTAAGGGGGTGCTCTGTTGTGGTGTTGGGAGTTTTTGCACAGAAGGGGATTTATGGACAAGGGGTTCTGAAGGAATAGGTACAGAAGGAGAGGAAGACATTACCTCAAAGACATGGTCTTCCACCAGAGATGATCGCCATTCACAGATGAGGTCTATCATTGCAGTGCCTTCATCCTTAGGTGTAGAAGACTCCCCAGTGACAAAGTTAGGGTCCACAGATTCCCTTGTCTTCTTTGCAAATAACCAGGTCTCAAACGCATCAATCTCATTATCTGCAAGAGGTTTCACTGGCTCTTCTGGGGGAGTAGAAATGAGGACAGACTTGCCCTTATAGTTGGCCTTCTTTTTCTCAAGAACAGAAATGAGAAAGTTCATGGCAAAAAACTTAGATACATCATCAGTGCCTACCCAGTTGAGTACCTCAGCTTCCTCAGACTCATAATGGTCGAAATACTGATTGATCTTCTGTAGAGGTCCCATCCTCCATCTCCTCCAAGCTAACACTCTTTCGAATTGCTTGTCCAGGGCAACTCTGTAGTCCATCTCAGATTCTGTGTCCAGAGAGTTGTTCTGTTGTTGTTCAGGCACAGAGGTCTGGGGTCCCCCCTGAGTTATGGCATCCTTCACCATTGACTCGTCCTCAGAGTCACTAGACTCAAAGGTAATGTTCTTCCCTTGCCAGAGAGGGTTCTTGGCTAGAAAGGGTGAGGCAGGTGCTTCTTGTTCCCCCTGAGTTTCTGGGGCAGTCTTAGGGATAGGGGTTCTGACCTTCTGTTTCTTAGAGATCGGGGGTGCAGAAGGGGTAGATGATCTGGACTCTGAAGAGGATTTCTTCCTCTTGGGGTTAGGTTTCCTGGTCAATACCTTCTTGACCTTCTCTGGTGAAGCTTTCTTAACAACTGCTTCCTTCACACTTTTCCTCACCAAGGGTTCTTCCTCAGAATTGGTGGAGGTGTTCTGTTGGGAGGGTCTCTGTTGGAGCTTTTGCCTGTTAAGGTCCAACTTGGCTAACCTTTTGATTTCAGCTCTTATAGCAGCTTCTCTGTTGCTTTTGGTAGACATGAAAATCACCTTAGAGTGATCCACCATGATTGGCTTCCGGAGCCCAACCCCTTTGATCAACAGCTCAGAGATGAGGAGGGCATGGCCTACTTTCCCAGAGTAGATGCCAGTGTCTTTGTTCTTCCTCTTGGCCACCTTGACGAACTCAATCATTGATCTGACAATGACCTGTCCCCAATTGATGTTTGCCTTGTGCAGCACAGCATAGATGGCTTTGGCTTGAGAGATGGTGAATTCGTCAGTGGATGTGTATCTGCACCATACACACCTGTGGAGGATGTTTACCATCAGCTCAATGTCCCTCTTCAAGGAGTGCTTCTTTCCGGTTAGCTTGGGAATAGTGGCTCCTGGTCTGCCATAGTTCATGGCAAATTCCTCAACAGTGAGGTCAGCGTCTTCTAGGTCAAAAAGACCGTTTGATTCATTGTCTACCAAGATTTTGAAAAGACTGTTGATGTCCCCAGCATCAACGGTGACCTTCTCTTCATTCACAGTGGAGGTGATGATCTCGCCTTCGTAGTCAGCGTTGAGATAAAACTCAACCACATCAACAGTACTATACTGAGTATAGTTGTAGGTGATTACCTTGCTTAGTTGGGAGTCGTTAATACACTCTAGAATCCTCTTCATGAGTTCCTCATCTTCCGCCAATTTTGGAAGTGCATAGAGGTCGCACTTCATCCCGGTGAACACATTTTTTGTCAGAGTTTCCTGTTGAGCCTTTGGAAGCGAGTCGAAGCTGATAACCGTCATTGGAGTAGAGAGAAAGGTTCTGAAATCTTGAAAGCTATGGAGGTTTGAGAGTTTGATAATATTGAGAGCAGTAACGGTTTAGGTTTGAGAGACGGGAATATATGGGTTCGGGTTAGTGGACGTTTGAGATTATTGGCGATTCCGAGGTACCAATAAATGAAAATGGGGGCGCAGTAAATATTTTGCGGCTGTAATACCGTTTTAAGGGTAAAAGGGTAATAGACCTTCATTAAGTTACTAGGTCACCCGTTTTCTCAAAATATTTCTAAGTCCACAACCTTCTATCAGAGATATAGAGGGTTTCTGTTGTTGAGGTGTTCTGTTAGGAACGGAGGTTCTCTGTTCAAAGTAGAGAATAGAAGGGATTCTGCAACAGGTATTCTGTCAACAGAGAATCTGTAACAGAAGGTCTTCCTTTTCAACTTTCTCTTGGAATTTCATCCATCATTCCTAATTCTTCTCTCAGTTTGTTGAATCTAGCCTCTGGCAAAGGCTTGGTCAGAATATCTGCAAGCTGGTCTTCTGTTGACACATGTTCCATGCATATGTTCTTCTTTTCAACATGATCTCTGATGAAATGATGTCTGATCTAAATGTGATTTGTCCTGGAGTGAAGAACTGGATTCTGAGTGATGGCAATGGCACTGGTGTTGTCACACAGCAGCTTGATCTCCTTTGCTTGAATGCCATAATCCTTTAGTTGTTGCTTCATCCAGAGTAGCTGAGCACAGCAGCTCCCAGCTGCAATATATCCAGCTTCTGCTGTACTGGTTGAGATAGAGTTCTGCTTCTTGCTAAACCAGGAGACAAGTCTCCCCCCTAGCAGTAAGCAGTGACTAGAGGTGCTCTTTCTGTCTAACCTGCAACCTGCAAAGTCTGAGTCAAAGTAACCAATTAGTTCAAAGTTACCTCCCTTGGGATACCATAGGCCTGCATTTGGATTTCCTTTGATGTATCTGATAATTCTTTTTGCATCACTTAGATGGCTCTCCTTGGGCTTTGATTGGTATCTGGCACAAATTCCAACAGAGAATGAGATGTCTGGTATGCTTGCAGTGAGATAAAGAAGAGATCCAATGATTCCTCTGTAGGTTGTTGCATCAACATCTTTGCATTCATCATCCGGACCAATTCCTTGAGAAGTGTTCATGGGAATCTTCACTGAGGATTTGCCTTCTACTCCAAATTTCTTGATCAGGTCTCTGGTGTACTTCCCTTGATTGATAAAGATTCCTTTTGGAACTTGTTTGACTTGCAGTCCTAGGAAGTAGCTCAGTTCTCCCATCATACTCATTTCAAATTGACTCTGCATCACTTGAGAAAAAATCTTACATAATTCTACATTAGTACTTCCAAATATAATACCATCAACATATACTTGCACTAGCAGAATATGGTTAGCAACAGAGAATTGAAATATAGTTTTGTCAACCTTTCCCTTGGTAAACTCATGGTTCACCAGGAATAGGGACAGTGTGTCATACCATGCTCTGGGAGCTTGCTTAAGACCATAAAGGGCCTTTCTAAGCTTGTAGACACAAGAGGATTGAGTAGGAATGACAAAACCTGGTGGTTGTTCCACATAAACTTCTTCTTCAAGATCTCCATTCAGAAATGCACTCTTGACATCCATCTGGTAGACCTTGATGTTGTTGTAGGCAGCATAAGCTAGGAATATTCTGATGGCTTCCAGTCTGTCCACTGGTGCAAAAGTCTCATCAAAATCTATTCCTTCTTCTTGGCAGTAACCCTTAGCTACCAGCCTTGCTTTATTCCTTACAATGTTGCCATCTTCATCAGCTTTGTTCTTGAATACCCATTTGGTTCCAATGACATTCTGGTGCTTTGGTCCAGGAACAAGTTCCCATACTTTGTTCCTTTCGAATTGAGTAAGCTCTTCTTGCATTGCATTGATCCAGTCTGAGTATGCTAGAGCTTCTTCTACAGTCATGGGTTCCATTTGAGATATATAGCAGGCAAACATTGCTTCTCTTCTTGTGGTAGCAGATCTGGTCTGCACACCACTTCTGATTTGTCCAATCACTTGGTTAGGAGGATGATCCCTTAACCATGTCAGATCAGGTTCTGTCAGTTGTTGTCTTGGTCTCTCTGGTTCCTCTTCTTCTGAATCTTCATCTTCATTCAACAGAAGGGGGTTTGGTGCAGGTGTAGGGAACACAGGATTATCTGTTACCTCTTCTGTTGGTTCAGGTGTTCCTTCTTCTATGTTGACTTCTTTGAGGGTCTCTGTTACTTGTTTATCAGAGATGCTATCATCAAACTTTACATGTATAGATTCTTCAACATGTGGGGTTCTTCTGTTGAGTACTCTATAGGCTTTACTGGTGCTTGAATAGCCTATGAATACACATTCATCAGCTTTCTCTTGAAAGACTTTCAGATGCTCCTTTCCATTGTTGAGAATGTAACATTTGCATTCAAATACATGAAAGTAACCGATGTTAGGTTTTCTTCCTTTCCAAAGTTCATAAGGGGTTTTCTGGTGATTCTTGTTGATCATACTTCTGTTCTGGGTGTAGCATGCAGTGTTGATTGCTTCATCCCAGTATCTCATTGGTAGTCCAGATTCTGCAATCATTGTCCTTGCAGCTTCTTTTAACGTCATGTTTCTCCTTTCTGCTAGGCCATTCTGTTGAGGTGTTCTGGCGGCAGAGAGTTGATGAAAGGTTCCATTTTGATCACAGAAGTCCTTTATGACCTGGTTGACAAATTCAGTTCCTCTGTCAGACCTGATTGTCCTGACTTTCAAATTCTTCTCAGTCTGAAGTTGCTTTAACAGAGATGGCAACTTCTGAAGAGTTTCATTTTTCTTTGTCAAGAAGATAGTCCATGTATATCTGGAGTAGTCATCAACCATGACTAGGGTGTACTTCTTGCCACCAACACTTGGAGTCTCAACAGGTCCAAATAAATCCATGTGGATCAGATTTAAAGGACTTGTAGAAAGATCTCCAACAATGGGTTTGAAAGAGTTCTTCTGTTCCATTCCCTTCTGGCATGCACTGCAGAGAGTCTCTTTCTTGTATACTATGTCTGGCAATCCTTCTACAACGTCTTCTCTTTCCAGTTTGTTGATTGTTTTGAAGTTCAAATGACTAAGTTTCTTGTGCAAGTCCCAGCTTAGTTTTGAATCTCCCTTGGCTATCAGGCATACTCCATCTTTTGTAGTTTTCAATCAACCACATAGATGTTCTTCTTCCTTGATGCTGTAAGAACCACTTCCTTTGTTGTCTCATGCTTCACATAACAGAAGTCCTTTGTGAATTCAACAGTGTAGCCTTTGTCACAGAATTGGCTAGCACTCAGCAAGTTGAACTTCAGGCCTTTGACATATGAGACATCATCAATGACTATCTGGTACTTGATTAGCTTCCCTCTTCCTTTTGTTTGACCTTCTTTGTCATTACCTCCAAAGGTAACTCTAGGTCCTTTGCATTTCTGGAACTCTGTTAGGAAACTTCTGTCACCTGTCATGTGCCTGGAGCATCCACTATCAATAAACCATTCTTGCTCAGAGATAGCTCTAGCACACAGTTCCTGCATGATCAAAAGAAGGATTTAGGTACCCAAGCAATGTTGGGTCCTGAGGGGTCATGGAGTCTGGGTAGTTGGTACCATTTTGATCTCATCAGGTGAAACCTTGGTGGGTGGTACCCATTGTCCACCTGGTAGTTATAGTAAACTGAAGTGTGATTCACTTTGGGCAGGTGCTTGTGAGGGTCATGCTTCCTGTTTATGTACTTTTGCATAGCTTTCTTTGTTGGACAGAAGTCCCATATACTATCAAGAGCAGAGGGGCGGTTAGCTTTGGGCTTCTGAAGTTGACCAGCCAACCTCTTCTGCCTAAAGTTAACTCTCTCTTGATATCTGCCCTTCCGGTGATCATTTCTGGCATGGTTATCATGAGGTTGTCTGTTAATGATTTGTCTTTTATTTTTGTTATTCTGAAAACCCTTTCTGTTGTTAGGTTTTCTGCCAGGTTCATTGATTTTCAAAAGGGGTTTCTGTTGAACCTTTATCTTTCCTTTTTCTGGTCTGACTTCCTCATGAATAACTTTGGTGCCAGATACACCAGCTTGGCAGATGGGGTTAGAAATCAGTGGCACTATGACCTTATCTGCCTTAGCAACACTGGTGCTAGGCATTACAGAAGACTCACATGATTCTGTTGAGCCATATCCAAGACCAAATCCAATGCCAATCTGTTGATCAAGCACAATCTTTTTCATGGAAGACTGGGCCTTCTGGTAAGCTTTGTACTTAATCTCAAGAGGCTCAATTTCTCTTATTCTCTTGAGAAGAGAAACATTTTCATCTTCCAGCTGATCTCTCTCCTTAATTAGAAGATTGATTTTGATCTCAAACTCCTTTCTTAAGTCAAGAATCTCAACCTTCAGCTTACCGTTTTTTTTTCTGTAACAGAGGAATAAGTGGCTTGGATGCCCTTAAACTCTTCCCAAAATTCTGACATTGAAACAGAATCAAAAGCTAAGCCTACCGAAGAAAAACTAGATGTAGAAGTAGAGGTTACCTCATCATCAAAATGAGCCATGAGGCATAGGTCTTCTGTCTCAGTATCAAGGCAACAGAAGGCCTCATCAGAGTCAGAGTCAGAACTGGATTCTGTCTCAGAAAGGGGGTCTTTCTCAAGTTGTTCTGTGATGAGTGCTTTCCTCCTTCTGGTATTGTCTTCAAATTTCTTCTTTTCTCCATCATGCCCTTGTCTCTTGGACACTCTTGGATATGGACAATCTGCCTTGAAATGTCCAGGTTGTCTGCAGTTGTAACAGAGAAGCTCACCACTGCTCTCTGTTGCTTTGGGTTTCTGGAATGGCTTTCTGCTGGAAGATGGACTTCTTCCATCTTTGGGATTCTTCATAAACTTCTTGAATCTCCTAGCAAAAGCAACCATATATTCGCCAGATAAAAGGATTTAAGGGTCAAAATCATTTACCTTAGATGTACTAGCTGTGAGGGCTGTAATTGTCCTTTCTTCTGGTACATCCTCCTTCTCTTCAATCATCTCGAACTCATGAGCTTTGAGGTCTGAGATGAGCTTGTCTGTGGGATAAGTCTTCACATCCTTGCTGGCTTGGACAACAACCACTTTCATCTTCCATGATGAGGGCAATCCTCTCAACACTTTGAGATTGATCTCCTTGGTGGTAAGTTCCTTGCCAAGCTCAGAGATCTCTCCAGTGAGAGTGAAGAGCCTGTCATACATTTTGGAGATGCTTTCACCAGGGAGAAGCTTGAAATCATCAAACTTCTTGTTGGCTATCGTCAGCTTGTTGTTTTTCTCTTGCTCATCACCAGCTCCAATGAGCTCAAGAGTATCCCAGATTTCCTTGGCAGTCTTGCACTTCTTTATTCTGTTGAAGTATTTGTCATCTATGGGCTTGTAAAGAATGTCTTTTGCAATGTTGTCCAGATTATACTTTCTTCTTTCTTCAGTAGTCCACTCAGATTTGGCTTTATTGATCATCTGAGGTCTGGTGTTGTCAATAGCATGCTCAGGGTTGACCTTCTGGAAACTTGTGAAAGGCCCAATGTCAAGTACTTCCCACATCTCATCATGAAAGGCACAAAGATGTGCCTTCATCCGGATCCTCCAGTCATCAAACTTAAGATCTGAGAACATAAGATTCTTGGAAAGAGAGTGATCCATAATATGAGATTAAAACAGAGGCAAAAAGGAAACAAGTGGATCTTTGTTCAGCAAATAATCTAAGAGATTATTCAAACAAGGAGGCTCTGATACCACTTATTGGTCCCGGTTATACTGGGTACAGTCTAGAGGGGGGGGTGAATAGACTGTACTGGTTTTTAAATTTTCAGGCTAAGTACCAGATTTAACAGAACAGCCTGTTCTGTTGACAGAACAGACTGGCAGTGGATGGGGTTCTGGTAGGGGTTCTGTTCAATTAGCCTCAGAGAAACAAAGGCAGTAGGCATTCTGTTAACTCACAAGACACGTTCTGCTGAACACAGAGACCAAGTCTTTGGAGTTAATCAGATCAAACAAAATACGATAAATAAATGCAGTAAGTAAATGACACCAGGGAATTTTATAGTAGTTCAAGGAACAACTCGTTCCTCTAATCCACTGTTCCACTAAGCTTGTAAAAACGTCCGTTTACAACGCCTTAGTCCTAGCACTTAAGAAGCTCTCCACGCCTTCTTCAAGTGTAGATGTCTCCTGGGATGCGCTTCCTGGCTTCCTTTAAGACTGGTCCTTTCGCTGAGCTTCCCGAAAGTATCACCACTTCACTGCTCCAGTTACTTGGACGTCCTTCTCGTTAGAGAAGAGTTTCTAAATGAAACAGGGGTTCCTCCAACTTGCTTCGTTACAAAGGATGTATTTGTTGAAGTGCTTGAAGTGTTGAAGAACGAATGGAACTTTGCTTGAGTTGGAAATGAGAAGATGTGAATAGATAATCATTCCAACGTCTGCCTTCTCTTGTAGAAGATGATGAAGGTTTAATCTCAAGGAGGCTTGTACGTTTGAATGTTTGAATGTTTCTGTATTCGTAATGTTGTAGCAAAGTTGTCCGGTTGTTCTTCGTAATGTATCTTTTATACTGAGGTTGTCTTCCCATTGGAGGAGGAGGAGGACAACTGCATTAAATGCGCGAACAGTTACTTGACCAGTAGGACCCGACAAAGTTGACGGGTTACTATTTTGGGATAAAGCTATCCTGACATTGCGGCCAATCATCTGCATTTACTCTACAGAGTACGGGAGGCATTAAATGTGCATTTAATGCGCGTACTGTAGCTTTTCCGTTCAAGATTCCTAGCCGTTGAAGGAATCTTCAGTTGGTTTACCGGCTTGGTAAAATTCTCTAAGTGTTAGGCCTTCTGGTGTCTTCAGCAGAGAGTCGACCAGAGAAGGTTTTGAGCACTTCTGTTGGAGAAAGCTATCAGAGGGTCTTGAGGGTTTCTGTTGAAGATATGTCCAACAGAGAACCAGGAGGGTTTCTGTCCGTGTAATAGCTAACAGAGACCCAGAGGTCTTCTGTTCTAAAGCAGAGAGCCAAAGGTCCTTTGTTAGGAGGTCTTCTGTCAGTCGACTATTATAAGAAACTTTACAAAGGAAAATTTCTAATACAATAAATCCAAAGAGGGGGTATTCTAAAATCCTTATTATTATAGCACCATCAAAATCTAATTACAATTATTCCTTACAGTTCTGCTATTGTTCCAGTTCGTCGGGACTTTCGTTTGTGTGCTCAAACGATCGTTCGTTAGCCACCATATCCTGGGAAACGGTCGTTGCAACGTTCCTAGCACCGTGGGAGGCGACGAATACGTTTTAAGGACATCGTGCGTAGCACGAGCTCTGGCTAAAATTTGCTCCATCTTATTTCTATTTTTCTTTAGCTATTTTATTAATTAATTATTTTTATTAATTATTATTTCTTCGTTTTTTCCGAAACACACCAAACAAACCTCTCATCAGCTGAGTAGAGAAAGTAGTCAGTTTCATTTTGGGTCTTTTGGAGTGGCTTCTGGTGATCAACGGATGAGAGCTGTATCCCACGTCGTAGTACAATTGTGTATCTTCAGTTGTATCATGATGCGGATTAATCATGTTCAAGGTTTTGTTTTTCCTTCTCTTTACTTGTGTGAAACCATCCACTACTTCTTCATCAACAGCTTGAGGACATGTTTACGTAGGTACATGTATTCATAAGTGAATAATTCAAATTGTATATGTATATGTATATATATATGCTGTTACGTAATTAATATTCACATATGGGGTATTATATACTACTTATATATATTACTCCGTATATATATATATATATATTTATAAATTATTTGACATGAGTTACAAAATGCATGCACTAAGGGTGTACGAACGTGTGTTTGAGTCTTCGATTTATTTTCTTATTTTTTTTTTAAAATGTATTAGTACGTATGTTACTAGATATATCTTCAAATGTATAAATATGTTTATACCTAGCAGACCAACATAAATAAGATATCCATGAAAGATTTACGTGGGTGAATGAATTGTGATAGGATTAACTAATTCTATTGGTAATGTGTTATTTTAATACTTATCTAAAACCATTTTCTGATAATATTTCTTTTAAATCGTGTGTTAGTAACATAACATAAAATATGATAATTACCATATGATAATTACCATATGATAATTAGTACTAGTGAAAGATTAATTTTCTAAAAAAAAGCCTTACTCTTGGTCTGGCACTCTGACGCGGATACTTCTGTTCTATTTAGTGTACTACGTACACTCCTGAAATTCTGTTTTAGAGGAATTAGTGTTCTCGTGTTTAGTGTACTTTGTACACTCCTGAAATACTTTTAGAGCACTATTACTCTCCTATTACGGATCAGGTCTCTTCGGTGAGCTCGTCCTTTCTGTTGAGCTAGCTTTTGTCAGGGATTGACACATGTAGCTCTTGCGATTACGTTTCCATATCCTTCCTGGGTAATGTGGGTACAGTCGTACAGACTTTGTGACTGTATTCCTTACCGTTAGTATTCCTCTATCTAGGTCTAGTTTCTTGAGTTTAAGGCTAAGTAAATTAATTTGTCTTATTAATGATACATTTAAAAAAAACGAGAATTGTCTAATAATCAGATATCTGAACTTGTTCTGTTTTGTATATGAATATTCTGAAATACATGAAATTTTATTCAGTTCATTCAGGTATGTTTATTTGTTCTAATGTTCACGTGCTAATTATGATATGTCATTATATGCTTCGATATGTTATATGTGTTATTACCGTAGCGCTCAGCACATTGCTGAGCGGGTAGTTGTTTGTTTTTCCTACCCGTTGGTCAAGCACCGAATCAATTTGAAGCATCGGGATGGAAGGAGGCATATGGCTCATATGCGTATGGTGTGTTTTGTGGGATAGTTTTGAAATAAACTTTAATTTCCATTTTGATATTTTGTAAAAACCATCCACTGCAGTTAAATGAATTTTGTGATATTGACATTATGCCTGTTTAATAAAATTCCTGTTCATTTTGGAGTAGTAATGTCAATTATTTAATAATAAAATTATGCTTTAAAAAAAATGTTTACAAACGGTCTAATTTAATAATTCTTTTAATAAATCTATTTCGATTTTTCTGCTATGTGACAAACCGCTCGGGTCGGCGGGATCGATTCGGGTGGGGTGTTACATTTTGGTATCAGAGCTAATGGTTTTTAAAAAAATGATTCTTTTAAACCTTGGGTAAATGGGTATTTTTTTTAATTATATGTTGCATTGCATATTAGAAAGCCGCCTCTCATCCCAATATCTGGTAAGTACGATAGATAATTAAATTATTATTTACTTTTAAAAATCTAGGCTTTACAATGTCTTCTGAAGACCCCAGTGAGTACTCGGTACATGGGTCCGCAAACGTTAGCGGGCAGCAGCAAGAAAATCAGCAACCGGACCCATTTATGCAACAAATGGCCGGGTTCTTCCAACAATTAGTACAGAGCGTGGTTCCAAATCATAACGGAGATTTACAGGAATCCATTACGATTGAAAAGCTTAAAAAGAATGGTGCCTCCATTTTCTTTGGAAAAGGGGTGATACTCCAGAAGTTGCCGAATTTTGGTTCGAGCAAACTGCTCGAGTATTAGAAGACCTACAAATACCGATAGCCGATCGTTCACGACATGCAATCAGCTTGCTGCAACATGGAGCCTACGATTGGTGGAAATCAGTACTTCTCAGACTTGATCTACCAAGACCCGTGACGTGGGAATACTTTTAAGCACGATTTATAGATCAATTTGTTCCAGCCTGGTACCAAGAAGAGCGAAAACGGCAATTCATGGATCTGACACAAGGATCCATGACAGTAGCGGAGTATGCATATGAATTCCTACGTCTAAGCAAGTACGCCCAAGATATGGTACGAGAAGAAGCTGACAAGTGTCGAAAGTTTGAATACGGGCTCAACGAAGAAATCGCTGGGTGTGTGGTTACTTTACGCCACACTAGCCTTACACAACTTGTTGACGTTGCTCAAAGCTTTGAGGGTTGGCGTAGAAGAAAGACGAGCAAGGGAACATTTTCGTACTCAGCACCGACCAAGAACTCAACGGGAAAGAGACAAGAAAGTGGAAAGGGTAAATCTCAGAGTCACTGGTCTCGATTAAATGGATCATCCCGTGCTACGTCCGCTTCTGGTAGCAACAGACCTCGACCTCCGGTTTCACAAGTCAAAAATGTTCCGCTATGCTCCTTTTGTGGCAAACACCATATCAGCGAATGTAGAAGAGCCTCCAGAGCTTGTTTTCGATGTGGTCAAATGGGACACGTGCTCCGAGAATGCCCCCTGCTTGTCACAGGTGATGCCTCTTCAGCTCCAGTCCGCCCTACTCAACCAACCCCCGCAGAGGAGCCAACAAACTCGTACCCAGGGCAATGCTAGAAGCAACTCCGAAATAGTAAATAGGCCTACACAAGGTCGTCCTCAGGCCCAGACTTATGCTATGCAAGCTAGAGAAGAGCAGTTAGAGAATGATGTCATCATCGGTATGTTCACCCTTTTCAACACTGATATATCTGCCTTAATTGATCCCGGTTCTACATATTCCTATATATGTGTGCGTCCATCTTGTTTAGATGAACATCCTAAAGAACATCTAGACTTCCAAATGGAAGTATCCACACCTTTAGGGAAAAGTGTCATTGTTAATCAAGTATATCGACAATGCCCTTTAGGGGTTCAAGGGAGACGATTCAAAGCAGATCTTATCGAATTACCATATCGGGAATTTGATGTAATTCTTGGTATGGATTGGCTTTCTAAACATAAAGCTGTAGTGAACTGTCAAGACAAAACATGACTACTTCAAACTGAGCAGGGTGATAATATCATCGTTTTTGGAGAATTATTTCCAAAACTACCTCAACTTATTTCTATGATGCATGCGAAAAGGCTGATACGTAACAAATGTCAAGCATATCTAGCATATGTTCGAGACATGCAGAAAGAAGCTCCGACATTAAATGACATCCCTATCGTTCGAGATTTTCTAGATGTCTTCCCTGAAGAGTTACCGGGATTACCACCATCTTGAGAAGTGGAATTTTCCATTGAGTTAGTACCTGGTACATCGCCCATTTCAGCAACTCCATATCGAATGGCTCCTGCCGAGAATGGCTCACTGCAGCACCACAGAGAATGGCCCCACCGCTCCCTCCTGCCTTGCCGACGAAATACACGGCACGCCGTGTTGATTCCGGCTGCCACAATGATGAAGGTGTCCATGTTGTCACCACTGAGGACTCCGCGCAGTCCCCCTCTATGCAACAGGATGACAACCCCAATCCCTGGATCGAAGTGGGGAGGCATCCCATTTTGTCCAGATTGGGGGACAGATCCATGGCGAATCAACGCCTGTATGTCAATATCCGGGGGATTGACAAGGCAAATTCACCAGTTCTCGACATTCCCCAGCAACAACGGAAACAACCTGGGAGAAGGACTCCAGAGCGTATACCCGCTTTGGAGAGGCTAGGGGGCAATCATTCCCCCAGATTTGCCCCCCCATGCCATCAGCTGAGGCCTTCTCCCCCAAGGCAACAACGCGTCTCTCCACCGCGCTAACAACAACATCAACCCCTGCGCCAACCAAGGCTATCACCGCCAAGGCGGCGGGTTGAATCTCCCCCACGGCACCAGCGCCGGGTGGATCCTCGAGAGGAGCAGATCCGCCTCCTGACTCAGCAGGTTAACGAACTGCGGGCTGCAGCTGTCATAGCGGTACCGCCACCGCCACCGCCTACCTAGCATACGGCGCGAGATGCTCAACTGGAAGCGCTAGCGCTCCAGGTCCAGCAACTCTAGGCCCAGTTCAACCAGGAGCCTACTACGGTGAGGGTAAGGACTGCTACCCCCTTTACCACGCAGATTATGTAGGCCCCTATACCCCCAAAGTATAAGGGGCCCAACATGCAACTCTATGGGGGTAAAACTGACCCCCAGGAGCATTACACTCGCTACCAGTCTGGCATGTACATGTTGGGCGCTAGCAATGAGTACATCTGCCGTATGTTTCCCTCCACCTTAGAGGGGGAGGCATACGATTGGTTCAACGATCTACCTGATGAGTCCATTGATTTATGGAGAGAGCTCGCTACACGCTTCCTCACACATTTTGCCGCAAGGGCAAGGACGAAGAAGCACTTCTCTTACCTGTTGTCTGTTAAGCAGGGCAGAGATGAGCCTCTGGGCAAATTTCTGGAAAGGTGGAATGAAGAGACCTCCAAGGTCTATGGGGCTGAAGACAACACTCGTTTGGCTATGGTCCAGGAGGTCCTGTGGGCCTGCGGCTTCTCAAGGAGCCTTATCATTGACCCCCCACGGGACTATCAGCGGGCACTCCACCGTGGGCAGTACTATGCCCTCGCGGAGGAGGTGCACGGCCACAAAAAGGCACAAGAAAATGCTGCTAAGCCCCAAAAGCAGGAACAGAAGCTACAGGAAAAACCAAGGTAGCCGCGGGAGGAAAAGGCCCGTGATGACAGTGATAAGCATCGAGGCAGGGGCAACTTCAGAACCAGACGCCCCTGGAACGGCCCCAAGTTGATGGCGCCCGAGGTCCTGACCCCACTGATCCATTCTTTCAGCCATATTCTAGAGGTGGTAGATCAGGAAGGCTTGGTGGTTCGGGATCCCCGAATCAACGAAATCCAGCAAGGGGATAAATCGGGCCCCTACTGCAAGTTTCACAGGTTTCACGGGCATACAACAGATGAATGCCACACGCTGAAACTGGAAATCGAGAAATTGATCAGCCGGGGCTATTTGTCACGGTTTGTCCGGAAACCAGAATCCGGCCAGAAGTGTGGCCATGAACGCAGATCCCGAGACAACGAGCGGGAGCCAGACCGCTCCCCGAGAAAGAATGACATTGGGCTGATCTCCGACGATGATTCGGCCAAGGATAACAGGCGCAATCAGCGGCGCCAACATGAGGTCTGGATGATCGTCGGAGGAAATACGGGTGGTGATACCGCCTCACAAAGAAAGAAGTGGAACAATAAGCTCTACGTGGGGGAGATCACAAACCCCCCACCTGCTGCTAAGAGAGCGAGGTCGAACGTGATCTCGTTCACCGACCGTGATCTGCCAGACTTCCCTTCTCCCCACAGGGATGCTCTGGTGGTGAAATGCGAGGTGGACGCAGCCATCATCCACCGCGCCTACATTGACACCGGCTCCTTTGTCAATATTATGTATATCCAGACATTCCATGAGCTCAACCTCCACCTCAACTCTCTGAGGCCCATCCGAACTCCCCTCTCCGGGTTTACTGGTGACTCTATAGACGCCGAGGGCACTATCGAGCTCACCCTTAAGTTCGGGGATGGATCTCATCACTCCAGGATCCCTGTGGAGTTCGTGGTGGGGCGACTTGAGTGTGCTCACAATGTCATACTTGGAAGGCCAACATTGGAGGACTTGGAAGCGGTGATATCCATGCGGCATCTATGCATGAAATTCCCAACTGAGACCGGGGTCGGCTATTGCATGGGTAGCCAGAAGATAGCCAGATCCTGTTACATGAAGATGATAAAGCGAATGGCAGCCAGGGACATGCGCATCAATACTATTTCACAGGCCGCGCTTGAAGAGGAAACTCCTAAAGCTGAACCCGTAGGCGCACTTGAGACCGTCATCCTGGACCAGTCTAATCTAGAAAGAGCTGTCCAGATCGGAACAAATTTAAAGCCAGGATTGAGGCAAGCAATTATCTTTGTTCTTGTTAAATAATTATTTAAAGCTGGACCAGTCATTTTGCCCTGGGCCCCGATGAGATGCCGAGGATTAGTCAGGATATAATAACGCACAAGCTATCAGTGGACCCAAATGCAATGCCTGTCAAACAACGGCTTCCGGGGCTACCACCAGATTTTCATGAATGAACTCGACGCCCCGAAGACAGCATTCATGACTCCAGAGGGCATCT
The DNA here is from genome assembly GCA_945859875.1 of Cuscuta europaea. NCBI lineage: Eukaryota > Viridiplantae > Streptophyta > Magnoliopsida > Solanales > Convolvulaceae > Cuscuta > Cuscuta europaea. The sequence continues at coordinate 801,689 of CAMAPE010000098.1, forward strand.
TCTGCTATCTAGTCATGGCATTTGGGCTCAAGAATTCAGGCGCCACCTAAATACGCATGGTGGCCAGGGTCTTCAAGGCTGTGCTCGGCAGAACTATGGAAGCATATGTGGATGACATGATAGTCAAAAGCCGCAAAGCCATCATGCACGCCAAGGATCTTGAGGAGATTTTCAAAATCATGAACAAGATCAACCTCCGGCTGAACCCCAAGAAGTGCACATTTGCAGTTCAAGGGGGCAAATTCGTGGGCTATATGATTAGCCAGCGGGGAATTAAACCAAACCCGGAGAAGGTGCAGGCCATACTTAATATGGAGCTGCCCCGAAATGTCAAGGAAGTCCGGAGGTTAACCGGGAAATTGGCAGCCCTCAACCGATTCCTTTCAAAATTGGCTGAGCGTGCACTGTCTTTCTTCCAAATTATGAGGAAGTCTGCAATATTTCAGTGGACTCTCGAGTGCCAGACAGCATTCGACGACCTCAAGAGATACCTAGTCTCTCCACCAGTATTATCAAAACCTGAGCACAGAGAAATTCTATTCCTCTACCTCGGCGTTAGCCATGGGGCCGTGAGCTCGGTCCTGATTCGCGGGGAGGATGGAGCTCAAAAGCCCATCTACTACATAAGCAAAACTTTGTGCGACGCCGAGCTCCGGTACTCCCAGTGGAGAAGACTGTACTTGCAGTGGTATGGACGGTGAAACACCTGGCCCACTACTTTCAGGCCCACGATGTACATGTTCTCACCCACCAACCACTGGGCCAATTAATGCGGAGCCCAACAAGCTCAGCCATGATGGTCAAATGGGCCGTCTTCATGAGCCAATACTAGATCGAGATCAAACCGAGGCCGACCATCAAAAGGCAGGCCCTCGTCGACTTCATGGCAGAGTGCATTGCCAGAGATCTAATCCCAGTCACCTCAACTGATGAGGACGGCTGGTGGACATTACTCACTGATGGCTCTGCAGCAGCCAAAGCTTGCGAGGGGGGGGGGGGGAAGTTGTACACATCACCCCCGAGGGCTTCCGAGCTTACTATGCTATACGCTTCGCATTCAAAGTCTCCAATAACGAGGCAGAATATGAAGCCTTATTATCTGGCCTACGCCTTGCAGCTAATATGCAGGCGGGAAAGTTGAGGATCAAAGGTGATTCGAGGCTCATGGTCGGGCAAATCAGCGGCTACTGTGAGACAAAGGAGGCTCGGATGAAAGAATACAAAGCTGCTGCACTCGAACTCCTGGGAACATTCCAGCTGTACGAAATTCTGCAGATACCACGAGCTCAACATCAAGAAGCTGACATTCTGTCCAAGCTGAGCTCGGACACGCCTGAGTATATCTCCAAGATAGCTCAGGTGGAGGAACTATCGACACCAAGCATACAACAGACGCTTATCCACAAGGTACAACCCATCCCAAGAGACTGGGCAGCTGATCTGAGAGAATACATTGACAACGGGCAACTGCCCCAGGGTGAGGCCGAGGCCAAACTTGTGAAGCTCCGAGCTCCGACCTACACCCTCCTCGATGGCGTGTTATATACAAGATCTTACAATGGTACGCTCCTACGCTGCCTCAGCGACAGCGAGGCCAAGCTAGCCATGGAGGAGGTGCATGCCGGGGTCTAGTCTGCACACCAGGGCCCCCACACTATGTCCAGAAAGCTTCTCCTACAAGGATATTTCTAGCCTACTATGGCAAAGGATTGCGCTCAGATGGCCAGCAGTTGCAACGCATGCCAACAATTCCAGAATGCCCCGGGACGCCAAGCAGTAAACTACGCCCCCATTAGCACAACAATCCCATTTTCCAGATGGGACGTAGACCTCGTGGGACAGCTTCCCCGAGGTACCGGCAACTGCAGGTGGATTATAGTCGGCATTGACTATTTCACAAAATGGATAGAAGCGGAACCACTGACCAGCATAACCGAGGCACAATGCAGGAGATTTGTCCACAAGAATATCCTCACTCGCTTCGGTGTGCCACAACAGCTCATCACGGATAACGGTACTCACTCGCTTCCAGGACATGCTGGCCAGATGGGGAATCAAACACACCGCAGCCTCCGTCACCTACCCACAGTGCAATGGAGAGGTGGAAAATGCCAACTGCACCATCTTGGCGGGCTTAAAAAAGAAGCTCACAGACGAAGGCGGAGGCTGGGTGGAAGAGATCCATAACATTCTGTGGGCCTACAGAACAACTCCCCGCGGAGTAACGGGTGAGACTCCATTTTCACTCTGCTATGGATTTGAAGCCAAAGCCCCTACGGAGGTCACAATCCTGACCCCGCGGGTCCTGTCATATGACCCCGAGAAAAATGAGCAGAACATGCGAATCGACCTCAACTTCATTGATGAAAGAAGGGAAAACGCTTTCCTGAGGTCGGAGAACAACAGATGTCAGGTCAAGAGCTATTACGATGCACAAGTCCGAGGTCGGGAGTTCCAAGTGGGGGACTACGTCCTCAGGCGACGAACAGCCAACCAACCGAATGAGGGAGGCAAGATGGCCAAGAAGTTCGAAGGGCCCTACCTCATCACCGATGTAGTCCGGCCCAGAACTTACAAACTAAGCACTCCAAAAGGCACGGAAGTTCCAAGGTTATGGAACGTCCACCACCTGGTGAGGTACTACCAGTGACCCAACGCTGTAAAAGAGACAATAAGCCCTCGCCAAATGGAAACTTTGCACAATCACGGGCATTGGAAATCCGGGGTCACTGATAGCAACCTCGGCCGTACACTGTAAACTATTAGCGGCTGCCATTTCAAATCAATAAAGGGTTCAACACGAAACTCTCCCTGGGAGCAATTTATAAGTCTTCCGGTCCAAGCTCAACGCTGATATAAGCCGAGGCAGCTTCGTAAGTCCTCGCAAACATTGGCTCTTCAGCCTACTATCGAATTCCAAGGCCGCTCTGTAAGTACTTGATGCTTCTGGGATAAAAGCCCCAGCGGCTCCCAAAGTTCGAGGTCATTATGTAATCCCTCGACAACGCACACTCATCAACCGAGCCCCAATAACTGAGGCGACTTCATAAGTCCTCGCGAATACAGGCTCTCCAGCCAAGGCTCCGACAAGCTGAGGTGACCATATGAGCCCTCACATCTCCAGGGATAACAGCCTCGACGGCTCCCAACCTCTGAGGCCGCTTTATGAGCCCTCACATCTCCAGGGACAACAGCCTCGATGGATCCCAATCTCCGAGGCCACTTCGTAAGCCCTCAATCAAACAGGGACAACAGCCCAATGCGGCTCCCAAAGAGAGAAGTCGAGGCATCTATATAAGCCCTTGTTCCTTCCTCACAAAACAAGCAGGGATAGTAGCCCAACGCGACTCCCAAATTTTGGGCTCTGGCAACTCCGTAAGTCCTGGCACCCCACGAAATTTCGTCTCCCCCTTTAGCATTGAAGGCGCGGGGGGGGGGGGGGGGTAGAGGCGCAATGCCAAAGGCTGGTACTTGATGCCCCTCACCTTGGTTAAGCACCACCCGCTTTTGACCCCGTCGGGCTCTCGTACGAATCCCGCAGCGCCGAGCTCTAGTCCATATCTTGCGGTCCGGAAGGTGGTCAGCTCCCTAAATTGAGGCGCAAACGCCGAAGGCTGGACTACTTGACGGTCCTGACCTTGGTCGAGCACCTCTCGCTTCTGACCCCTCCGAGCTCTCGTACGAATCTCACAGCGCCGAGCTCTAGTCCATATCTCGCGGTCTGGAAGGAGGACAACTCCCTAAATTGATGGTGCAATGCCACAATCTGGAATTAAAGTCCGACTGCTTGCACCTCTCGCTTCCGACCACGCCGGGCTCTCGTACGAATCCTGCATAGCCGAGCTCTAGTCCATATCTCGCGGTCTGGAAGGAGGTCGCTATCAAAATCTCTAGCGCAAAGCCAAACAGCCCGGAATTAAAGTCCAGCTGCAACACAGCGCATCACTGCAGATTCCAGCCGAGCTCGCTTAAAGACCTCGTATCTGGAACCTGACTGCCGGGCCCGCTTCTCAAGCCCTACGGACATCTTAAGACCTACTTTCCAGGTTCTGTTTACACATTATAGCTGTTTGGGATATTTTACAAAATAAAATGCCTTTGCAACAGCCACTCACAGCAAGTGAAGCAACTGTTGCAACTCTGCTAAAACTTTCTTGTCGCAGGCTGAGCAAGTGCTCTTAATAGCACGGGCTCAGATCAGTTAACAGAGGAGGACTTCGAAAAATGAAGTCACCTCACCTGTTCAACGCACCTGTTGACCTTACATTGTGATTAAAAAGGCAAACCAAAACGAAGGTTTCAAACTATTTTCCTAAGGAAAAACTAGTCCAAAAAAGCTTTATTAAGCACAGGGCACCGGACAAACGAGTTACTGGCCGCAAGAAAACAGCACAACCTAAAGCTCCAAAGTGACGGCCAAAAGCTCCAGTGAAAGCTCCAACGGTTAGCAATCACTGATACTGATAAACTCTTCAGTGATGGACCCCTGAGAATCCATTATTGCACAAGCATGTAACATGCACAATCCAACATGGATACCTGAAAATCCATGATTGCGAATCAGACAAAGGCAAGTTCCCTACCATTGAAAAACAGCAAGGAACCATCAATGCCTCACCCAAGCAGGGCTGATTATACAACCCCTGCTGGGGACAATTGCTGCCATTCAGTAAACACACACTAAGCTCAAAGCTAAAAGAGGACAGGCCATTCGTGGCCCATCCCCACTCAACACAACCTGTGCAACGTATAGACAAATATGCAAAGCACAGCAAGCATAAAAACTGCACACAAAAGGAACATTTCATACACAATACGATTGTCAGGAGTTGTTCCAAGAAGGTCTACAACAAAGGCTCAACAGCCAGATGTGCATAAAGATTAAGGGGAAGGGGAGTCTACTCCTTTCTCTTTCTCTTCTTCTTCTTCTCCTGCTCCACTTCCTCACCGACCTCAGATGGCTGTGCCTTAGCAGTCAAGGAATACTGAATCTGCTGGCTAGGTGCAATCTCCGGATGCTGCATAGGTTGGGGAAGCTTATATTTCTTATGGTTGAAGCTAGGCAGAGTCGCTCGAAGCCGATCGTAAATGTCCTTCTGCATCATATATTTTCCATAGTTCAGAGTGGGCGGCAGCTGTCTCCGCATGAACTCCAGCCCGTCAGGCGTGGCTAACCGGCCATCAATATGTTTGCCCATGACCCCGTGAAGCCAGCCAACGGTTGATGAAGGAGCTGGATCCTTAGAACATGAGGCCTGAAACTCGGAAACAACACCCGCCCTTGCTCTTTCAATAGCAGCAGTATGGCCCGCCATGTAGCCTTCAAATTTCTTCTGAGTGGCGGCCATTTCAGCTTCATGCTGCATTATCCGAGCTTTGTCGTACCCAGAAGCAACCTGAGTTTCTGCAAGCTCATCCCTCAGCTTATCCAATTCAGCATCCCTGGAAGCCACATCAACCTCAAGCTCAGAAACCCGGGCTTTGGCGATATCTGCCTCCTCAGCCTGTCCCTTGATCCGCTCCAGAGTCCGCCCCTGCTTGACAATTTGAGAGCGGGCTTCTTTTAGCTCAAGGGCCACCCTGTCATGCTCCGCTTCCCATTCACTCCGCTCGCGGGTGGCCACGGTGAGCTTATCATCCAGGGTGGAACACCGGGTCTTCACGACGCAGTGCTCATTTTCAACCTCGACCAAGGAGTTGCGGAGATGGTCTCTCTTTTTCATGGCCATATTAGAAATGTCTATCATTCTTTGCCACTCAGCCAGGCTGATTTTGGCCTTTTCAATGGCAGTTGTGGCCTTGTCCTCAGCAGCCCGGGCCCGCTCCTCTGCACGCTGGACCTGGGCCTCTGCCTCACCCAGTGCCAGGACAGCCTTATTGGCAATATCCTGGAGGGCCTCAAACTGGGATTGACATTCCCTAAGACGGATCTCAGCATCCTGAGCCCTCCCCTCGAACTCATTCATTTGCTTTTCAGAAGCCTCCAGGGCCTGCTGCGCTGCCCACAGACTATCCTGGAGATCCGCCTGCTTCCCGGCAACCATTCTCACCCGGAGCTCAACTGCCTCTGTCCTAAGGGCCATTTCGTAACCCAGAACGACGGCCTGCAACGTCGGGAAAATATGACTACAAAAAACAGAAAGGAAGGCAAAACCAATGCATAAGGAGAAGCGGAAAAGAGAGCACACCTTAAGCGCACTGGAGGGAAGCTCCTCAGCAACGCTTGGGGTGTCCATCTCCCCCATGACCCCAGTATCACAGGGCAGCCGTAGATGGGCCAGCAGATCCATAGCCCCAGCGTTCTCGGAGACAAAGCCCTGGTCGTCCCTGAAAGAGAACTGGAACCTGTGCCTCTTCCGTCCGCCGGCAGTATCATGTGGTGGTCCACTCCCCTTGGCCACTGAATGTTTTTTCCGGCCACCGGCTGGGGTACCACCACTGTGCCCTGGAGCATCCGAGCCCAGGCGGCTTCAGAGCTGCTAAACAGTCTCCTTGTCTTCGTCATCATCTTCACCTTCATCTGTGGCATCTTCAATGACCACATCGGGTGAAGGGGTGGGGGCTTCATCTGCCGCAGCATAGGCAGGAACCGCGGCACCCCCGTGTTGGGCCGCGACATCATCTTGCTGAGCGCCCCCTCCACCAGCAGCAACCGCATCATGCCCATTTCCAGAATCCTGGGAGGAAGAGGAGGAACCACTGGAAGACGGTTCATCGTATTTAACGCCAGCAGTGGGATGAGTCTTCATTCTCCTGCTCCCTTGTGCCTGGTCAAGTAGGTCGAACAGGCTGGCACTACCTGCAAAACCACAGTTAAACACAGCAAGATGACAAGGAGTACAGGCATAAAACACCAACATTGAGCACCAGACCAAGGATAAGTACCTGGAGAAACCACAGAAGGTTGAGAGGAGGAAGCCAAATCAACCTTTGCAGGATCTGCCCTTTTCTCGACGGGCTCAACTCCAACTTTTGCAGGATCTGCCATTCCTGCGGAGCCAGCAACCCCAGAAGGTTTAGAGGAGGAAGCCAAATCAACCTTTGTAGGATCTGCCCTTTTCCTGACAGGCTCAACTCCAACTTTTGCAGGATCTGCCATTCCTGCAGAGCTAGCAACCCCAGGAGCAGACGCCTCCCCTGAGCGTTTCTTCCTCTCCAACGAATGCTCCTCATCCTCTGAAGACTCAGGCCTGGGAGGGGACATATGGGAAAAAGCCCTCTTCTCACTTGACGACTGGGGGGCAAACACATCGGAAGCAGTGGGGCCATCACCCGAGCCCTGTCCCATGGCCAAGGACGCAACAATAGCCGCAACAATGTCGGCTTCCTCCCGAGCATCGACTTGCGCAGCGTGTTGAGACTCACCACCAACGGTAGCCCCTTCATCTTCATCAGGAACCTCAGTAAAGAAGACGAAGCCCAAGTCCTTCAGCTTTTCCTCGGGCAGAAAAGTTGTGATGTCCAGGTCACCATACCCGACATAGGTGCCCACATCGTCAGCAAACTCACCCAGCGCACCACCATCGTGCATATTGAACGACAGGGAACCTGGGGCAGTGAAAGGAGATCCCCCCTTCCTATCAGTGCAGATAAACACAAATTTGTGCTTCCATCCATGGTGAGACGACAGGGTATGGTAGAACCCACTCCTGCCGGACCGTTGGGAGATAAGAGCATAACCCTGATTCTCCAGCGAACTATTAAGTCCAATTTGGAACAAGTGCTTGAAGAGGCCGACGCTAACCTTCAAACCCAGATCCTTGCAGCGCAAGAGGAAGGCAGCCATCAGGTAGAACCCATTGGGGGTTACCTGATAAGGGAGTAGCCAAACCCAGTTGAGATACTCCACAAAGAACGGGTGCAGCGGAAAGCGAAACCCGTGATCCATCGCGTCCAGATGAACCGCAAAAAAGCCAGAGGGGCAAGAGGACGCCAGGCTCCCAACTTCGGGCCTCATGATATCAACAGTAGGACCAGCCATGCACCTGGCTTCAGCCCACTCAGCGTCAGTAAGGGCGCAAACGTCCACGAGAGGTCCATTCTCCGCAAGGGTGCCCACCACGCCCCCACGCTTTCCCTTACCACCTTTCCGCCTCCTGAATGAGGGGAGGGGGGCACATCAAATACTACGGGAAATTCTTCAACATCCCGTGGAGGGCCAGCATTGTCTCCAGCGTTAGCAGAAGCACCTTGAGAAGACATTTTTGAAATCTGCAAAAAAAGACATACATGCAGAAAATCAAAATCGGGGTTGGGAACCAATAATCCGACCCCAAAAAAAATTAAACGCTCGAATCAGCATCAGCATGCGATTGCGAGCCCAGAGGTACCAACCTCATCAAGAATGGGGGACTGTAAACCCCCCATCCCTCAAAAAGCCAGTTTGATGGGAAAACTGTTGGTCCCGTTTGTAATGGGAACAGTCTAGAGGGGGGGGAGGGTGAATAGACTGTTCAAGAATTTAAACTTTTCTCTAAGTCAAAACTGACTTATCAGAGATGCTCGAAGTCTGATGACAGAGAAGGTCGAGTTCTGATGGCAGAACTGGACCTGGCAGCGGATTAGGTTCTGTCCGGGTAGCCTCAGACAACACTAAGGCAAATGCCTTTCTGATAACTCTTAAGGGAGATCTGCTGAACACAGAATCCAACCTTTTGAGTCAAGCAGTTTAAGTTCTTAAGTGCAGAGATAAAATAAGTAAGTAAGTGACACCGGGATTTTTATAGTGGTTCAAGGAACAACTTGTTCCTCTAGTCCACTGTTCCACTAAGCTTGCAAAAACAACAGTTTACAACGCCTTAGTCCCTAGAACTTAAGAAGCTCTCCACGTCTTCTTCAAGTCTAGTTGCCACTCAGGATGCAGTCCTGCTTCCTGATGGCTGGTCTCGTTTCACTGAGTCTCTTGAAGTATCCCCACTTCACTTACTCAAGCTAATTTGAGACGTCCCTTCTTTTGCAAGAAGTGTTTGATTCAAAATCAGTTTTCTCCAACGTTGCTTCTTCACAAAGGATGAGTAGATGAAGTTTTCGAAGTGTTGAAGAACTGAGGAACTTTGCAACTTGCTAGTTGGATGAGGGATTAGAAAATATATCTTCCAACTGTAGCCTTTTCTTGTTAAGAGTGAAGTTTGAATCTCACGAAGGCTTTGAGGTATTTGATTTAGAGTAGAATGATCTGAGCAAGTTCGTCTGGCAGATGTTGTAGCAAAAGTTCTTCCTCGTAGTTCTTCAGAGTGTATCTTATATACTGGGAGCAGTCTTCCCGTTGGAGTGTAGAAGACAGCTTCATTAAATGCTTGTACTGTTGACTTGACCGGTTGGACCTTCGATTTGCTATTTTGGGGGGCGTGAATATACTTGCATGGTCAATCATCAGCTTTAAATATCTCTTCGTACGTACAGCATTAAATGTGCATTTAATGTGTGTACAGTACCATATCTCCGTTGAAAGGTTCGTAACCGTTAGGGGATTTCCCGTTAGTTTAACGACCGTTGGTAAGTGCTTTCGGAATCTGGTGTGTTTGGCAAAGTCTTATGAGGCTCTCTGGTTCAATCTTTGAAGTCCGCCTCTGTTGCCAACTCTGGTACCAACACTGATATCCAGTTCTGATGGCTTCTCTGGTGAGCAACTCTGGGAGCAACTCTGGTAGAAGCAAGGTGGATCTCTGGCAAGTAGACTAAGCTAAAACTTACAAAAGAAATTTTAATACAAGAAATCTAACGGGGTACTTTCAAATTCTAATTAACCTAGCATCATCAAAATCTAAATACATTTATTCCTTACAATTTCCCTCTTTTTGATGATGCCAAAACCCTTTAACTATTTCCAGAGAAGTGCCTTTCACCATAAAGAAGTTTGAAACTTTTCATTAAAATCTTGGTGGGCAACTTATCATAGGAGAATAGTAAGAGTACGATACATTCAGATAGCAATTAAAGCAAATAAGGTAACAGAATAAACACAAGGAAGGTGAATAAGAACAGACATTTGAGTAAGCCATGCAAAAAGAGGCAGAGTTGGTATCTTATTTATCTGAGAGAGAAAATAAAAATTTACAGAATCAGAGATAGAGAGTTAGAGATCTTCTTCATCTACCTGTGGTCCTGGTCTGTCAATCCTTTCGAGCTCTGCATTTACCTTAGCTCTGATTGAGGCTAGATCCCTCGGATTCTGATAGTCAGCCCAATGAGGTGCAAGTTTGCAGTCCAAATAATTTCTAACAGCTTCTGCAGTGTTCTTGCCAGTGAGAACCTTCATCCCGTACCAGATTTCTGCTTCTTGGATAGAACCACCATGGTTGATCTGGACAAGTCCATCACTATCCATGAACAGATTCTCTCGTTGAAGGGGTGTCATCAGCTTCCTCATTTGTTCAAACTGAACTCTGTCTGGCCTTGACAGACCGCTCTTCATCCAATCATTGAATGAAAATGATGAGATCTTTTTCTTTGAGCTTCTTGGAGGAGGAGGTGGAGGTCTGGTACCTGCAGCAGCTAGTCTCTTCTTTCTGGTTGCATCAAAGTATGGTGCAGGATCAACAGTAGAGGAGGGTTCTCTGATAGATAGGGCTCTAGTGTTAGGTCCTTCCTCTTCTCTGGTATCTTCCCCCTTTTTGGCATCAATAAGATCGCCAAGGAGGAGCTCAATCTTGGAGAACTCAGAGGCTTGGGCATCTCTGATCTCATCAAGAGTCTCTGGCAGAGTCTGAGTGACAGAGGCAGGTCCTTCAATCAGGCTCTGTTGCTTGTCGACTGCAGATTGGAGATCCTTAGTGCTGACTTCTAGAAGAACCATCTTCTGGTATCGTTCCTTATCAGACTTGATGAGAGCTAGGCCTTGCTCTTGATGCTCCTTGTAGAGGGAGTGTAAGACTGTGAGCTTCTGAGATGAACTATCAGCAGATTTTTGAAGAGTATAAACAGAGTCTGAGATCTGCTTGATTGTCTGGTGCTGGGCAAGTAGAGCTTGAGAGTGAGAGTGGAGAACAGAGTTGATGCCACTGACATCTCTGGAGACAGAGTCTATTCTCACCGTAGATGAATGCATGAAGTTGTGCAGAGTTTCTGATAGTGCAGCAACCTTGTCTGTCATATGCTGGAATCCGATTGTGAGTTGAAGGTTGGTATGGGTTAGCTCTTCGTGATGCTTGTCGTTCAGGTCAATGATCTTGCTCAGATCATGAACCAACAGACCACCAAATTCTTCTGCAGATTTCACAAACTGGTTGAAAGGAATCTGGGGTTCTTCAGGTGTAAATCCTGGCATCTCTAATCCTCTGCTCTTGGGAAATGGAGGAACTCTGGTGGATGGTGTAGGGGAAGGAACTCTTGGGGGTGTCCTTCTCCTTTTAGATGTTTCATCAGCCGCAATGGAGGAGGTGAATAATCCATCATTGTCACTTTCTGAAGAGAGGACTCTGAAGACTGGTTTCTTCTTGGGTGTAGAGGCTACAGAGTGGTGAGATGATCTCTGTGGAGAGGCAGTTCTGGAGGGTGATAAGGATTTCTGATGAGGTGAACTCTGGGGAAATGGGATTATTGGTTTAGGAATAGGTTGGTGTGAGGGGGATGGTGGGGGTGAAGGTGATCGATTTCTGGTGTTTGAGGGTTGTTTGCAAGGTGATGAGGGTCTGGATTTTGGTTTCTGGTGAGATGGAGTTCTGGTGGAAGAGGGTGTAGGAGAGGAGGTTTTCTGAGGGGATTGGGTTGAAGGTTTAGAAGGTGATTTGGAGGGTGATGGTTGAGTAACAGGAGATTTGGGAGGGGAAGGAGGAGGTGTAGGGATTACCTCAAGAACAATCTCTGAGAATATGGATTCTCTCCATTCCTTGATCAACTTTTCCATGGTTAGAGCAATATCATTTGCTGTGGAGGGTTCTCCTTCCTCATGGGCACTGTAACGAAACTTGATGAGAGATTCTTTTCTCTTTTTCTCCATTAGCCACGCATCAAATTCTTCCATCTCATCCTCTTCCAAAGCTTTGACATGCCTTTCAGGAGACAGGGCAGTTGTTGGAGCTTTACCTTGATATTTTTCTTTCTTTTTCTGTAGGACAGAGATGAGAAAAGCAAGGTTGAAGCACTGTGACACATCTTCTGTGCCTACCCAGTGAAGAACTGCAGCTTCTTCTTCCTCATAAGCATCAAAAAACTGAATTATTTTCTGAAGTGGTCCCATTCTCCATCTTCTCCATGCTAAGACTCTATCAAACTGCTTCTGCAGAATGATGTTGTAGTAAATCTCTGGTTTCTTCTTTGGTGAGGCTTCTCGTTCTGGTGAGAGAGCAGAACTTGGCAACTCTGGTGCAGATTCTTGTTCAGCCTCAGGTTGAGTTCCAGATTCTGGTTCAAGTCCCCCCCTGAACTTCTGATCTCTTGACAGGTGAAATTTCCTTTGTCTTTCTCTTCTTCTGTTTTGGTTGAGGGCTCGAGTTGTCAGAGTCATCACTCTGTACAACTGGCTTTCTTCTTCTCTTCTGCTTTAGTTTTTTGGCAGGAGATTTTCTGGTGGCTTTTGGGGAGGGCAGCTCTGATGCAACCTCATCTGTTGCATCCTTTTCTGATATTGTCATTCTGTCATTCTTCTTCTTCTTTCAGACTTCCCTTGCAGCCTGCGTCTGCTTAGGTGGTTTTGAATGCTCAATGGGTTTCTTGGAAGTTTTCTTTAGAGCTGTTTTGGGCTTAGCAGCCTGTTCCTCTCTCTTCTTTTCTAGCCTTTCCTCTCTCTTTAGTTCAGAAGAAATGGCTATGTTGAATTTTGGAGAGGCTGTGAGGAAGATCGTTTTGGAATGGTCAACTGGGAGGGTATCCCTGAGTTGAACTCCTTGGGCAGCAAGGATGGCAGAAATGAGAAGTCCATGTCCCATCTTGGTGGAAAATAGACCTGTTTCTGAGTCTTTCTTCTTAATAAATTCAGTCAAGGAGCCAAAGATTACCTCGCCCCAGTTGATGTTCATGCCATGGTGAACTGCAAAAATCGCCTTGGCATTGTTCTTGTTCATTTCGTCAGTTGAAGCAGTTTTGCACCATAAGCACCAGTGCAGGATGCTGACAAGTTTTTCATAGTCCTTCTTCAGCAAGAACTTTTTCATATACAGCTTGTCCAGTCCGGCGGCCTCCGGGCGGCAGTAGGTCTGCACAAATCCTTCAGTGGAGATTTCCACTGAATCAAGAGTGAGAAGATTGTGGGTTTCCGGGTCTTGGGAGTCCAGTTGTACCCCAAAGAATTCGTTTAGAGCATCTGCATTTAGAGAAATTCGTTGACCCTGAACCTGGGAGTGAATGTCGGTCTTTGAGATGGTGGCGTTGAGGTAGAACTCAGCCACATCCTTGATGCTGAAATGCTCGTAGGGATGAGCAACAACCTTTGAGAGTTGTGAGTCTGTCATCCCCTGGATAATCTTGGTCATCCTCTTTTGGTTTTCTGCAAGTAATGGTAGAGATGACATGTCGACCTTCATGCCGGAGACAATGTTGGCGATGATGGTCTTTGCTTCTTCCTTGGTGAGGTCGTTGATGTTTAGGATGTTCATTCTTAGAGATGAGTTACGAAGAGTTCTGAGGATTGAAAGTTTTAGAGAATCTGAAGGCTTGAATGCTAGAGCAGTTTTTAGAGGGATAAAGTAGCAGTAGGGATTTAGGTTGAAGAAGGTGGATATAAAAGGTTTAGAGTAGTGGACGTTTGAGATATTGGCGGTTTCGAGGTAACATTTAATGAAATGCGGGCGGAAAACGTTTCTGTTAGAAGAGTAACGATCAGGGGTATTCTGGTAAAAGACCGTTTCAATTAATTAGGTCTTGCCCGTACCTCGAAATGTTGCTAAGTCCACAACCGTATCTGCTGTCTCTCTGATAGGGATCTCTGGTCAGAGGAGGGGGTTTCTCTGATGTGAGATTCTGATGAACCGCAAAAAAGCCAGAGGGGCAAGAGGACGCCAGGCTCCCAACTTCGGGCCTCATGATATCAACAGTAGGACCAGCCATGCGCCTGGCTTCAGCCCACTCAGCGTCAGTAAGGGCGCAAACGTCCACGAGGGGCCCATTCTCCGCAAGGGTGCCCACCACGCCCCCACGCTTTCCCTTACCACCTTTCCGCCTCCTGAATGAGCGGAGGGGGGCACATCAAATACTACGGGAAATTCTTCAACATCCCGTGGAGGGCCAATATTGTCTCCAGCGTTAGCAGAAGCACCTTGAGAAGACATTTTTGAAATCTGCAAAAAAGACATACATGCAGAAAATCAAAATCGGGGTTGGGAACCAATAATCCGACCCCAAAAAAAATTAAATGCTCGAATCAGCATCAGCATGCGATTGCGAGCCCAGAGGTACCAACCTCATCAAGAATGGGGGGCTGTAAACCCCCCATCACTCAAAAAGCCAGTTTGATGGGAAAACCCTCATTTTGGGTTTTCCGGCTAAACTATGACTGACGAAGAACGAACGAGTGGCACCGGAGACTAACCTGGTTAGGGAAGTCGACGGAGAAAGCTGGAACTTCGGTAATACTAGCCGGAGAAGAATAGCTCTGTGATTTCTCGAGAATTCTGAAAGCTTGAACATAAGTAAAACGCAAGGGAGAAAGATGAAAGCTTTTGCCTTTTATACTTCCCTTCAAAAATGAACGGGAAGCCTACACATGGCGCACTATTCTCCAACCACCAAAAACACTCAAAGGTTTTTTCAAAAAGGCGTGCAAAAAGGCGCAATGATGGCGTCGTACAATCACTTCAAATGCCATCCCTCGCATTAAATGCTCAGAAGCGGCTATTAATTCAAAAAGTTGCAAAAGGAATGTTTAAAGATTCCTATTTGTACACATCAGCGATACTACACGCCACAAATTCTCCTAAGTCCACCAAGCGATAAATACAGCTGCCTCGTCCCCCTCAAACTCATACTCTTCCGCACTTAGAAAATATTCTAAGTCCACAAGAGTGGGGGACTGGTAAGTGGGGGACTCGGGAAAGAAATCAAAAAGAAATCAAAAAGCAAAACAAGACTACAACAAGCTCAGAACAACGCAGCCACCTCGGGATCAGCACCTAACAGGTATATCTCCAAAAACGAGCTCTGCGCACACACACACACACACATTAAAATTCCTTACAATCTTTTCAAAAATTTTATTAACCCACGGCCGGGGCCGTGGATGTAGCAACTAACCCATGAGGCAGGTTTGGAACGTGGAATACACGGAGCTGGAGCTCGGACTTCTCTGCAGCGGGACGTCGCTTTCCTCTCTAGACTTCATGGCAAAGCGGAGTATACTCTTTTTCCTCCGTTAGAATTTTTTCCCATAAGGTTTTTCCTCAGCGGAGTTTTTAATGAGGTACCCCTTTGTCATGACCATGGAAGAGCAGCACCCCTGCCGGGTGAACATGCCCAGGAAATTGAAGATTTACTCTCTCTCACCTCAAGTTTCACTTTCGCTTCGGAGAGTGGGGGACTCATGATGGAGTATATTCCCGTATACCCCAGGGGTATCATAATCGCCGGTACAAAATATCACGGACCCATTCTGGAGTACGCGAAAAGACTAAGTCCACAACTATACCGACCCCGACCCTGATTAGCCAAGGTCAGGAGCAAGCGCCAGTCGACAGAACAAGCTAAGGACCGAGAAGTTGCCCGACCCCGACCTCGATCACCGAGGTCGGGAAAATACCAAGCTCAGGAATTGATCAAACTCGACCAGTTAAGAGCCCGACCTCGAGATGCCCGAGCTCGGCACCAAGTCTGATCCCGGGAGTCAAACGCAGGATCAGCAAGCACTAGGCAGACAACTACTTCAAAGGCGGGAGCAAAGGGCAAAGGGGCGAGTCCTCTTATCACGGGCCCGAGCTCCCAGATATCGACCTCAGTAATCCCCAAGGTCTGAGTGAGGCATCATGGACTCAGATGAAATCCGCAAGGATTTATCCCACGAGGAGATGTCGCCACGTCATCATCAACGCTAAGGAATATTCTCAGTTACCCACGCTTAACCACACGGGTATTTTGGCAGCGATTCTATCAGCAACAAACTCCAATCAGCCAGCTGTGATAACCTTCTCTCTCCAATCAGCTTTACACGCGGCTGCTCCCCATCAAATTAGGGTGTTAGTTTGTTAGAATAAACTTTACACGTGTCCCTCTCCTATTAGTCTAGCATCTTTTGCTTGGGCACCAAGCATTTCTCTTTTCTCCTTAGTATAAATATCACCTTCCAACTTGTGGATAGGGATGCTTACTTGATACTTGAGACTTATACACTGAGATTTTGCCAAGTTATGATTTGTACTTTCCGATCACTTCACTCTCTCCCTTTTCTCTTATTCTCGGTGGATTCCGGCCACCCCTGGTCCAACGATCCATCAGGAAGAGTTATTCAAATTCTTGAAGAATGATGCGAGGATGTGCTATTGAATTCAAAGGAAGTTGGGAGAAATATATACCTCTTATGGGGTTCCCTTACAACAATAGCTACCAAGCTACCATCCAGATGGCACCATATGAAGCTCTTTATGGTCGCAAGTGTAGAACTCCAGTGTGTTGGACAGAGCTAAGCGAGAGAAAAATCATTGGGCCTAATATGATTCAAGAAACAAAGGAGAAGATCAAATTGATTCAAGAACGACTCAAAATGGTATCGGATAGACAAAAGTCATATGCAGATCTCAGGCGTCGTGATATCGAGTATGCTGTGGGAGAAAAAGTTTTCGTGAAAGTATCTCCTTGGAAAAAAGTACTTCGTTTCGGTAAAAAGGGTAAGTTAAGTACGAGGTTTATTGGACCTTATGAAATCACAGAGCGTATTGGTCCTGTAGCCTATCGACTAACATTACCACCCGAACTAAGTCAAATACATGATGTATTTCATGTATCTATGTTAAAAAGATACATACCAGATCCTTCACATGTATTAACATCCGGGACTGTGGAGATTGATAAAGATTTGACATATGAAGAAGAACCAGTGCAGATACTCGCTAGAGATGTAAAAGTGTTAAGAAACAAAACGGTTCCTTTAGTCAAAGTTCTCTGGAGAAATCACACCATGGAAGAAACAACATGGGAAACAGAAGAAGCTATGCTAGCCCAGTATCCACATTTATTCAACAACACTGGCTAAGGTAATTTCGAGGACAAAATTCTTTTAAGAGGGAAAGAGATTTAACGCCCCAAAATCTGGTCTAATCGTTAAGTTAGATGCAAATAAATTTATAGTATCAATATAAATAAATAATTATATTTCAGTCAAAATTGGTAAATTTGTTCTTAATTAATTCTTCTTTAGTTTACTAAATAAGAAACTCTTAGTCTTATTTTATGAAAATTTCCACCGTACATGATTATAAGAGTTAAGATTAAATATTTTTTTATAGCACATAAAGTGATAAGTCAACAATACGGACTATTAGATTCCTAGCTCCAATATTTATTAGTTTAATTTGATAAACCTAGTGATGAATAATGATCTAAATAAACTTGGAGGAGTAGTGATGCGGCTTCACAAAATCCTCATCATAGGACACCTGGTATTATTAAGACACGATCCAAATGACAAAGATCATATATGGCGGTCCAATTGTCCATATAAATAGGTGTTGCCATTTCAAAAGATTTTAAGTGCTAAAAAGATTTAATCAAAGAAGTATTTTTCTAGAGGAGATAGTCGTATATCAGGAGTACAACCTTAAAGGATTTTCAGATAAATTTTGTCTGTAAGGTCAGTACGTTTTCACTCCGTTTAGATTAATATATATCTTAATAATGATATGTTAATTTCCGTCCCCGTTTCTTGTTATGTTATGGGGATGATGAACATTATATAATTTAGGGATATTTTATGTGTTTCGAAATCTGTAAAGTATGGAATTATTATTCTCAATCTGTAACTATCGTAAAAATAGCTTCTAAAACTCACTCAACGAAAACCAAAAATCCGTAGCTCAGATGATATGTTTTTAAAGAATAAGGCATTCATGTAAATGATATATAGTTAGTTAAATATAAAGTTAGTGCCTTAGTTTTATAGCCTGCATATATGCGTTAGCTCATATTCATGCATATATATACGTATAACCTGTATATTAGTGTGTGTGTATATATGAACTTATAGTATATAAAGCATGCATTAGTTGGGTAATATTACAGAAGGATAAATGGAGGTATATAATACGGTGATAATATACGAAGTATATGCTACGTAGGTACATGTATGCATAAGTGAATAATTCAAATTGTATATGTATATATATGCTGTTACGTAATTAATATTCACATATGGGGTATTATATACTAATTATATATATTACTCCGTGTATATATATATATATAAATTATTTGACATTAGTTACAAAATGCATGCACTAAGGCTGTACGAACGTGTGTTTGAATCTTCGATTTATTTTCTTAAATTTTAAAAAAATGTATTAGTACGTATGTTACTAGATATATCCGTAAATATATAAATATGTTTATACCTAGCAGATCAACATAAATAAGATATCCATGAAAGATTTACGTGGGTGAATGGATTGTGATAGAATTAACTAATTCTATTGGTAATGTGTTATTTTTAATACTTATCTAAAACCATTTTCTGATAATATTTCTTTTAAATCATGTGTTAGTAACTTAATGTTCGTCCCGTTTATATTAGGAACAGTCTAGAGGGGGGAGGGAATAGACTGTTCAGAATTTTTCAAAACTTTTCTCTAAGTCAATACTGACTCGTCAGAGAAGGTCCAAATCTGGTGACAGAGAAGGTCAAGTTCTGATGGCAGAACTGGACCTGGCAGCGGATTGGTTTCTGTCCGGGTAGCCTCAGAAAGCATTAAGGTAAATGCCTTTCTGATAACTCTTAAGGAAGATCTGCTGAAAACAGAGTCCAACCTTTTGAGTTAAGCAGTTAAAGTCTAAAGTGCAGAAAGTAAATGCGTAAAGTAAATGACACCGGGGATTTTTATAGTGGTTCAAGGAACAATGTGTTCCTCTAGTCCACTGTTCCACTAAGCTTGTAAGTTAACAATTACAACACCTTAGTTCCTAGCACTTAAGAAGCACTCCTCGTCTTCTTCAAGTCTAGTTGCCACCCGGGATGCAGTCCTGCTTCCTGATGGCTGGTCTCATTTCACTGAGTCTCTCAGAAGTATCCCCACTTCACTTACTACAGTTAATTTGAGACGTCCCTTCTTTTTCAAGAAGTGATTGATTCAAGACCAGTTTTCTCCAACGTAGCTTCTTCACAAAGGATGTATAAATGAGGCTTTCAAAGTGTTGAAGAACTGGATGAACTTTGCTCTTTGTTGGACGAGAGGATAAGGAGTTGATATCTTCCCATCATAAGCTTTTCTTGTTTGAAGTGAGTGAATTTGAAATCTCAAGAAAGCTTGGATGCTGAGGGTATAGTTTTAGCAAAATGTAGAGCAAAATTTAACTTGTAGTTCTTCGAAGTGTATCTTATATACTGAGAGCAGTCTTCCCGTTGGAGTGTAGAAGACAGCTTCATTAAATGCTTGTACTGTTGATTTGACCAGTTGGACCTCCGAATTGCTATTTTGGGGGCGTAAAGATATCTGCATGGTCAATCACCAGCTTTAAATATATCTTCGTACGTACCACATTAATTGAGCATTTAATGCGTGTACAGTACCCTGTTTCCGTCGAATGGCTCCTACCCGTTAGGGAATTTCCCGTTAGTTTCACGGCCATTGGAATGTGCCTTCAAATTCTGCTAAGTAAGAGCAAGTCTGATGAGGCTTTCTTATCCGAACTCTGATGTCTGCCTGTGATGCCAACTCTGGTACCTGCCTTTGTACCCAACTCTGGTAGCTTATCTAGAGAGCAACTCTGGGAGCAACTCTGGTAGACATTCTGATCAAGAAGACCAAGAGGGTTTCTGGCATGTCGACTATGCTAATACTTACAAAGAAAAAATCTAATACAAAATTTCTATAGGGGTACTTTCAAATTCTAAGTAACCTAGCATCATCAAAATCTAATTACATTTATCCCTTACACATAACATAAAATATGAGAATTACCATACGATAATCAGTACTATTCATAAAAAGTGAAAGATTAATTTTCTAAAAAAAAGCCTTACTCTTGGTCTGGCACTCTGACGCGGATACTTCTGTTCTGTTTAGTGTACTACGTACACTCCTGAAATTCCGTTTTAGAGGAATTAGTGTTCTCCTGTTTAGTGTACTTTGTACACTCCTAAAATACTTTTAGAGCACTATTACTCTCCTATTAAGGATCGAGTCTCTTCGGTGAGCTCGTCCTTTCTGTTGAGCTAGCTTCTGTCAGGGATTGGCACGTGTAACTCTGGCGATTACGTTTCCATATCCTTCCTGGGTAACGTGGGTGTAGTCGTACAGACTTTGTGACTGTATTCCTTACTGTTAGTATTCCTCTTTCTAGGTCCAATTTCTTGAGTTTAAGGCTAAGTAAATTAATTTGTCTTATTAATGATACATTAAAAAAATGAGAATTATCTAATAATCAGATATCTGAACTTGTTCTGTTTTGTATATGAATATTCTGACATACATGAAAGTTTATTCAGTTCATTCAGGTATGTTTATTTGTTCTAATGTTCACGTGCTAATTATGATATGTCATTATATGCTTTGATATGTTATATGTGTTATTACCGTACCACTCAGCACATTGTTGAGCGGGTAGTTGTTTGTTTTTCCTACCCGTAGGTCAAACACTGAATCAACTTGAAGCATTGGGATGGAAGGAGGCATAAGGCTCATATGCATATGGTGTGTTTTGTGGGATAATTTTGAAATAAACTTTAATTTCCATTTTGATATTTTGTAAAAACCATCCGCTGCAGTTAAATCAATTTTGTGATATTAACATTATGTCTGTTTAATAAAATTCCTGTTCATTTTGGAGTAGTAATGTCAATTATTTAATAATAAAATTATGCTTTTTAAAAAATGTTTACATACAGTCTAATTTAATAAGTCTTTTAATAAATCTGTTTCAATTTTTCTGCTATGTGACAAATCGCTCGGGTCGGCGGGGTCGATCCGGGTGGGGTGTTACAAGATGCAACAATGTATAGAGGGATCATTGGATCTCTTCTGTATCTAACTGCAAGCAGACCAAACACATCACTCTCTGTTGGAATCTGTGCCAGATATCAATCAAAGCCCAAGGAGAGCCATCTAAGTGTTGCAAAAAGAATCATCAGATATATCAAAGGAAATCCAAATGCAGACCTATGGTATCACAAGGGAGGTAACTTTGAACTAATTGGTTACTCTGACTCAGATTTTGTAGGTTGCAGGTTAGACAGGAAGAGCACCTCTGGTCACGGCCAATTGCTAGGTGGGAGACTTGTCTCCTGGTTTAGCAAGAAGCAGAATTCAATCTCAACAAGCACAACTGAAGCATAATATATTGCAGCTGGGAGTTGATGTGCTCAGCTTCTCTGGATGAAACAACAACTCATGGATTATGGAATTCATGCAAAGGAGATCAAGCTGCTCTGTAACAACGCCAGTGCCATTGCAATCACCCAGAATCCAGTACTTCATTCCAGAACAAAGAAATTGAGATCAGACATCACTTCATCAGAGATCATGTTGGGAAAAAACATATTTGTATGGAGCATGTACCAATAGAAGATCAACTTGCAGATATCCTCACTAAATCTCTCAGTGAGACAAGGTTCAACAAGCTAAGGGAAGAACTGGGAATGATGAATGATCTTCCCAGAGATGCTTGATTCAGAGTTACCCCTGAACCAACTCTTTTTTCTGGACCAGAGGACCATCTACCAGAATACCTCTGAACAGAGAACCTCCTTTTCAATAGAAGACCTCCATTACTTGCTGACTTTAATAGAAGTGGTTGTGGACTTAGTGAAATTTCCGAGGATCGGGCAGACCTAACTACTTAAGCAGGTCATTTACGTTTCTACCCCTATTAATTATTACGTTAACAGAAACGTCTCTGCGCCCACATTTCATTAAATGTTACCTTGAAAACGCCAAAACTATCAAACATCCACTAACCCAAATCCATTTATATCCCACTACTTCAATCTAAACCGCCAGTGCTCTTTTATCTCTCTTGCAATCAAACTCTCTCTCTACAAACTCTCAAAAACTCTTAACCTGTATAATGGCGTTCATAAGCTTCAACTCCCTGACCAAAGAACAGAAAGCAACATTCGTCAAGATTGTCCTGACTGGGATGAAATGCGACCTGGACGTGTTACCCAGATTTGCTGAGAACAGAGTGAGAATGGAGAAAATCATAGAGGGACTGCACGAATGTCAACTGAGCAAAGTCATCACCTTTGACTTTGAAGTTTACAGCAACATGGATGTTGTTGAGTTTTATCTCAATGCTTCATACAAAGATGAGGTCATCGAATCTCACGTTCAAGGAATAGATATTCGCATTGATGATGACACCATCAACAAGCTTTTAGATATCCAACTTGAGGAAGGTAATAGCTCTCTTTTTGACCTAGAAGAGGTTGATCTTACAGTTCTTGAATTCAAGATGAACTACTGTGAGGAGGGAGAAGATGTTGAAAAACTGGACGTGAAGAAGTACCTTCTCATGAAGGAGTTTGAACTCCTCATCAACATCTTCCACAAATGCCTGTGGTGCAAATTTACTTCTACTGATGACGTCACGATCCCTAATGCCAAGGCCATCTATGCAGTGCATCTTGGTGCTAATATCATCTGAGGACAAGTGATGGTAATGTCCATCATTGAGTTCATCAAGAAGAAGAATCCAGTGACTGACCTATATTCTGGCAAATTAGGTCATGGGTTGCTAATTTATGAGCTGCTGATTGCTCAAGGTGTTTCTCTAAGGAAGACTTCACCCCTCGATCACACAAAGCTAATCTTCCTAACTGCCTCCCCCAACAGAGAGATTGATATCAAGACTGAGCTCAAGCGCTAACATCAAACTGATAGAAAAAGGTAACAAATTCTTGAAAACACTCAAGAATCATCTACAGAGAGACCTTCTGCTGATAAGAAGACGAAGAAGTCAAAAAGGCTGTACCAGAACAACCCAAGAAGGTCACCCAAAAGAGGAAGAGACTCTGTGGTGATGTTGCTGCACCTCGCAACCAGAAGAAGAAGGTAGAAGAATCTAAGCTTCTCTGTTTGAGAAGGTGGCTGACAAACAGGGGGAACTTGAAGACTCTTTGTCAACTGATCCTCCTCAGAGCAAAATGAAAAGAAACAAACAGATAGTCTCCAGTTCCAGCTCTAGTTCTCACAGAACCAGAGATGCAGATACTAAGGGGGAATCCAAAATCCCCTCATCTGTTCAGGAACCTGAACATAACTTGGTGTTGTCCTCACTAGAACACCAAACTAAGCACCAGGTTAGCTACACCTCTACTCTGGACACACAATTTGAGCTTGTGTTAGCTTGGAGAGAATGGAGAATGTGACCTCTCTCAAAGATCATCTAGTTCTTTGACTTTTATGAGCAAGAAGAAGAGGAAATCCTCAGCTGGGCTGGAACTGAGGACGTCTCTCAATGCTTTGACATTGACCTCCTCTCATCTGTTCTACAGAAGAAGAAGGACAACTACAGAGGGAAGGCTATCCTCACCTCCTCTGAAGAGGAAGAACCAGTGAAGCCCTTGGAAGATCATGAAGTGGTTGTATTTGATGCCTGGCTACTTGAGAAAAAGGCCAAAGAATCCTTGAATCCCTTTTCCGTAGTTATCCTGGAGAAGGAGAGTCATACACTGCCAATGATCAAGGGCTGGCTATGCAATTATTGATCAAGGAATGGAGGGCTTCTCTGTTCGAAGACACAGTACTTGAGGTAATTCCACACTCCCCCTCTGTACATACTGCAACAGAACCCCTTCTTTCCCCTGCCAGATCACCTCACCCAACCACTCCTGTTGACTCTCCTCCACCATCATCCTCAACACCCAAATCACCCTTTGCTTACAAGAAATCCCCTTCACCCAAAATTGCCACACCTTACTTAACTCCACCTCAATCCCCAGCCAAACAGAACACCAAAACTTAACCTAAACCAAACCCCCCTCATCCAAGAAAACCCCATCCAAATGACCCTCACCTTACAAATTGAACACTCCCAGCAGAAACCGATCCCCTTCACCTCCTCCCTTGCCTCAACAACAGAAACCTGCTCATACCCAACAGCCCCAAACTGGGAATAACAGCTCCGGTAATCCGAAGACCGTATCTGCAACCCTAGCACAACAAGGTTACTCTAGGCACTCTGTTGCCTCAAACCCTACTCCCAACAAGAAGCAACGGAAGCGGGACATAGAAGTCATTGATCTCTCCCCCTCTAGCTTCAGTGAGTCAATGATGGGTTCATTGTTAGTAAATTTAATGTTGCCACATCCAAGAGGGAGAAGACTCCTCCTATGGATCAAGAAGTGGATCTCTGCTCTGCTCACTCTCAGCAAGCTAAATCCCTCTTGGCAGATGATAAAGAAAGATACCAAAAGATGGTACTCCTTGAGGCAAGCACAAAAGATGTCTCCTCCGCTATTCAAAAGCAACAGAGCTTAATTGAAGGCCTGACCTCTGTTACCCAGACATTGCCTGAAGCGATTGAAGGACTTGCTACAGAACAGGCCACATAATTCCATAAAATTGGGATGCTACTGAAGGACATGATTGATGCCAAAAAGGGGGAAGAGATTGTTAGGAAATTGATGTAACGTACCTCGAAAGTACAACAACGGAAGTTTAAAAATTTTCCCAAACAGATCTTTCCTGATTATGACAAAACAACGAATATGACAATAATAACAGATCTGAGTTAGAACTTACAGATCTTCCAGCCTAGCGGTGATAATCCTTGACCTTAGGTATCCACGTGATTTCTCCTCTCCGAAAGAACGGTTAGATTTCCCTAAGAGAAAGGCTAGGAAATCTCTTTGCGGGGAAATAAACTGGTAATACTGAATCTAAAAACTGGTCTATCAATTATGAAGGAGAAGGATGTATTTATACTAGTTCGAAACTAGTTTCCCAATCACAATGAAAGTCTTTCTAATTAATGAGTTCTAATCCTGCTAGGACCAATACTCCTAATTAATTAAATAAGTAGATAAAACAAAACAAAATAATAATAATAATAATTGAGATGTGGCTGCACGCCACTCTCTAATTATTATATATTAATATTTATTTTATTTACTTTTCTTTTAATTCAAAATTACAAAAGAAAATATCTACTTTATTTAATAATAAATACATCTTATTTAAGTATGATAAATCTAATTTACTTAATTAATTCTATCAAATAGAACTCTCCTTCAGCTTCATGAATTAAATATGTTTAATCTAATTAATATTTAATTCATTTTCAGTATTACGAATTAAATATTATTTAATCCAATTAATAATATTTAATTCCTTCTAACAATTCAATCGGAAGGTATAATCACTTGTTGTGTGACCCATAGGGCCTTATATATTAAGCACTAATCAAATTAAGGTCTTAGCGAATCCCTAGACGATTCTCCAGACAAACTTAATATATAAGGACGTTTGCGAGGACTATACAAACTCCCTGTAATATAGAGCCCATAGTGATACGGTCCTTTCATTCAGCGAACATTCAACTAAGTCTAGAACATGATATAGTGTCTATCCCAATAACTCAGTCTCTGTCTCTCAATCTTTCTAGATGATCCATAACGATCATATTCGATATCCAAAACGAATATATCTTTGCATTGGCCAATGACTTTATGATCCATCTAGATATGAGAAGTAGAATGTTCTCTCTTAATCTATTATGAGGAATGAATCCTTTCTTGGCTCAACTACTACTCCATGTGCTTCGTGATGCACCCAACACATGTTGTATCTACCCCGATTGGAGTGCAAGCGTTGGTCATGGTCAAAGTACATCACTCCGCACATGTAGTACGTATTGACCTCAAGTCGGAGGACTATTATACTACTCTATACGCCGATAATCCCATAGACACATGAATAGAACTTATCAAATGGTTTCTCGGTGGGTATGCCAATATTCTCTAAAATATCTATGTGACCATCATGAATTACAGGAACTCATAGTCGTGAGATCAACTATACTTTCTAAAAGTATGATGCAGTCCACATACCAATCTTATCGCATATCATCAATATCTCATTCTTGATGATCATTGATTGGGGCTATTTTAGGACCTTATGTTATATCATATAAGCTCCCACTTACTTATTGACAACATAAATCCAAGGGAACACAATAATGAATAAAACATTGACAATCGAAAACAATCATTCATAAAGTGTAATACCGTGTATATATCAAATATAAAAACTAAATGTGATCAAGTACATATGTCTTTAAAGAAATGATTGTCGCTAGGACATATATACTAACAGAGATTCCTACAAAAGTTCATGGTGGTCAAAGCTCCAAAGCTCTCACCATACAACTCAGGACCTCTGTTGATCCTGCTATCTACTTTGCACGTTCCAAACAGAAGAAGCTAACAATACGAAAGTACCAACCTCCCCTGGCTCCCAAGAGATCAAAGAAGAAGACTTCCACTTTCTCTTTTTCTGATTGGCAGAAAAGTGGAATGTCAAGGCCTGACAGAGCCCAATTTGAACAGATGAAGAAACAAATGACTCCCTTGCAGCAAGAGAATCTCTTCATGGATAATGATGGACTTGTCCAAATCAACCATGGAGGATCTATTCAAGAAGCAGAAGCATGGTGGCTCAAGGAAGTGATCCGTGGAAAGAACTTCTCTGAGGTTGTTCGCAATTATTTGGATTGCAATCTCTCTTGACACTGGTCGGAGTACCAGAATCCGAGGAATCTACCCTCAATAAGAGCCAAAGTCAATGAACGTATCAAGCAGATTGATGAAGCCACAGAAGAGGTAGAAGAAGACTCTTAATCTTTGATTTTTGTATCTTTACTTACCTCTCTTGAATAAAATAACTGCTCTGCCTCTCTGTTTGAACGACACTATTGATCCTAACCTTGTCTGCTTTTGCTCTCTGTTAACCTTTCTGTCCTGATTGATTTTGTTTTTCTCTAATACCTTGTATTGATTATCTTTGTTTTTTAACTCTTACTTCTTTCCTATGCTAAGTTGCTCTGAAAGTTTTTATAAAACTTAAATCTTTTATGGTGAAAGGCACTTCTCTGGAAGTAGAATAAGGGTTTTGGCATCATCAAAAAGGGGGAAATTGTAAGGAATAAATTGTATTTAGATTTTGATGATGCTAGCTTAATTAGGATATTAGAGTACCCCCATTAGAAATCTTGTTTTAGAATTTTCAAGTGTAAGTTTTAGCATAGTCGACGGACCAGAGAACCTCAAGGATTTCTGTCTCGACCAGAGATGCAACAGAGAAGGAAGACCGAGACTCCAACAGAACTGCTATCAACTGCTCTACCAGAACTGCTTTACACTTGGACAGTTTCGATCAAGCTACCTGAGCCGGTTAAACTAACGCGAAATTACACTAACGGTTAAGAGCCTCTCAACGGAAGTTTCTACTGTTCATGCATTAAATGCACATTCAATGAGCTTCACACGTTGAGATATTTAAAGCTAATGATTGACCAAGGATCCAGGAGAATAATATTTAATACGCCCCAAGATAATAAGGGGGCCACTTTACTGGGATCAACCGGTGAAATCAACAGTACATGCATTAAATGAAGCTGTCTTTTACACTCCAACGGGAAGACAACTTTCAGTATATAAGATACACTTCGAAGGATTGAAATTAGAACAATTGAACATCGATTCCTCAATGATTCACATTCGCACAAGCAAAATATTCAAACTCTTGAGACTACATCTTCAACATCTCAACAAAAGTAAAAGCTTACGTTGGAAAGATCAAAAACTTCATATCTCCATCTTCCAACAAAGAGAATCGTTCCACCAGTTCTTCAACACTTCTAAAGCCTCAACTAAACATCCTTTGTGACGAAGCTACGTTGGAGAAACAATTTTTCATTCAAACACTTCTTACAAAAGAAGGAACGTCTCAAGTAACTGGAGTAGTGAAGTGGAGATACTTCAAGGAGACTCAGTGAACACGAGACCAGTCATCATGAAGCTAGGAAGAGCATCCCGTGTGACAAGTAGGCTTGAAGAAGACGAGGAGTGCTTCTTAAGTGCTAGGACTAAGGCGTTGTAACTATCGTTTTACAAGCTTAGTGGAACAGTGGACTAGAGGAACACGTTGTTCCTTGAACCAATATAAAACTCCCCTGTGTCATTTACTTATTGCTTTTAATACTTACATTTACTTTCAACTGATTAACTCCAAAAGACTTGGTCTCTGTGTTCAACAGAACTCGTCTTGTGAGTTAACAGAAGGCCTACTGCCTTTGCATCTCTCTGAGGCTAACTGGACAAAACCCCTACCAGAAGACCATCCGCTGCTAGTCTGTTTCTCAACGGAAGAGGCTATTCTGTTAACTCTGGTACTTAGCTTAAAAAGGTTAAAAACCAGTACAGTCTATTCACCCCCCTCTAGACTGTACCTTGTATAACCGGGACCAACACCACTCCATATATTACCCACTACCTTATTCTAACTGATCACTGCTCTTTATCTGTCTAGCTTTTTATCTCTCAAACATTCAAAACCTCCCAGAACCTTCGTTCTTCAGAAAAACTTCAGAAACCTTTTCCTCTCCTTTCCAAAAACTACTAAAATGAAGTTCATCAACATCACCGACCTTACTGAGGAACAAGCACAAACCCTTGTTGACAACAACCTAGATAGATGAGGGTAGATATGTCTGCACTCCCCCAACTAGCTGAGAATCAAAAGAAGATGAAGAAGATCATCCGAGGGATGACCGACTCACAACTGAGCAAGGTGGTTGCTCACCCATATGAGGCATTCAGCACGTTGGACGTGGCTGAATTTTATCTGAACACCTACATCATCGGAGATGCTGTCCACTCCCAGGTGAATGGCCAGAGCATAGAAATCGATGTTGATGCTCTAAATGAGTTCTTTTACGTCCAACTGGACACACATGATGAAGAGACACCCACACTCATCGACCTTGATACTGTGGAAGTCTCTGTCGAGGACTTTTTGCAAACCTACTGCCGCCCAGAAGTCACCGGCGTAGAAAAGCTGTTTATTAAGAAATTCCTGCTGAAGAAGGACTATGAGAAGCTGGTCAAGATTCTGCACAAGTGTCTATGGTGCAAAACTGGCTCAACTGATGACATGGACAATGCCAACGCCAAAGTTGTCTTCCCCGCAGTTCATCATGGGATGAATATCAACTGGGGACAGGTAATTTTCAAGTCCATCTTTGAGTTTGATAAAAAGAAGGACAAGAAGACATGCACGTTCTCAACTGCTATGGGACATGGCCTTGTTATTTTTGAGGTTCTTCAAACCTCAGGAGTGGAGCTGAGGAAGCCAACATCTGTGGACCACTCCAAGACCATTTTCCTCACAGCCTTTTCCAAGATTGATGTGGCCATCAAGGCAGAACTAAATAGAAAAGATGTGCTAGAAAAGAAACGAGAAAGGCAAGCTGCAAAGCCTAAGACCGTTTCTAAGAAGATCATCAAGAAGTCCACTACGACTTCTGATCTGCCAGAGAAGGAAAAAGCTGAAAGGGTGATAGTAAAAAACCCCTCTGATGCAAAGTTGGTTGCACCAAAGAAGGTCCAAAGAAGGCCCCAAGGAAGTCTCCCTCAAAGAAACAAAAGCTGAAAAGGAGAAGAAAGATGATTGTTCAGAGTGAGGACTCTGATGGTTCTGAGCCCCAGGTCACGAAGAAGAAGAAGCAGAGTAGGTCTGTTAAGAGCCCTACAACTTAGGGGGGGACCAGAACCAGATCCTCAACCATCCTTTGCACCAGAGGTACCCCTGGTCGTTTCTTCACCAGAACACCAAGTTGTACCAGACAGAGAACCTCAGGTTGATTACAAAATTGCTCTGGATAGACAATTTGACAGGGTATTAGCATGGAGACAATGGATAATGGGTCCTCTATCATAGATCCTGAGACGGTTTGACTTCTATGAGACAGAAGAAGAAGTTGTTATACAATGGGTAGGCACTCATGACATCTCGAAGTGCTTCGATCTCCATTTTCTATCATCTGTCCTACAGAGAAAGAAGGAGAGCTACAAAGGGAAGGCCATTTTGATCTCAACCCCACCAGAGGAGCATGTCAAACCTCTGGCAGATCATGAGATCTATGATTTTGAGGCATGGCTATTTGAGAAGAAAGCCAAGGAATCAGTGGATCCAAACTTCACTGTTGGTGAATCTCCTACTCCAGATAACCAATGATTAGCTATGATGGAGCTAATCAAGGAATAGAGAGCCTCTCTGCTTGAGGAAACTTCTCTTGAGGTAATTCCAACTCCCATTCCTTCCCCACCTAAATCACCTCACCCAACATCACCTGCTGGATCACCACCTGCCTCCCCGTCACCTCCCAAATCCCCTTCACCCAAACCTGTTACACCATACTCAACTCCCCCTCAATCTCCCCTCAAACAGAACACCCAAACCTCACCGCATCAGAAAACCCCCTCCCCCAAGAAACCCCCATCCAGATCACCCTCTCCTTGTAACTAGAAATCCTTAACCAAAAACCGATTCCCTTCACCTCCTACACAGAAAACCCCCACTCAACTGAACCCCTCCCTCAAAAAACCCAATTCTGTTACCTCCTCTAAACAGAAAACCCCCCATCACTCACTATCCCAAAAACACTCTACTCAGCAATCTATAGCTTCCAATCCTGTTTCTCCCAAGAGGATGCCAAAGATTCATGTTGTTTCCTCAGACAGCAATGATGGGTTCATTGTTAGATCTTCCTCTGATGGAAAATTTACTTCTAAGAGAAGGAATACCCCACCAGAACAGCAGCAACTGAAATCTCCTACACTTCAGAAAACCTATGCCAGAAGGCCACCAATGTCTAAGGCTAGAGGTCTGGAAATTCCTGGTTTTGGAGATGAACAACCAGAAATCCCTTTCAGAGATTTCATGAAGGCAGCCAGTGAATTTGGAGGCCAAGTCCTTGATAGTCTCCAGAAGCTCATTAAGATCAACAAAGGTGCTCACAACCAGCTCTCACATATCACTGAGCACTACAGGATTGACCTGCCCTGCATCTCTCAGAACATTGATGCCCTGAAAGCCTCTCTCCTCAAGTTTACAAAATCCACCACTGCCAAGACTGATGCACTCTCTAGCTCAGTGAAAAGCATTCATCATGTCCTCTTCTCCATCCACCAGACTCTAAGCGATCAAGATGCAGCAATTTCCAAATTGTCTGAAGAAGTTGATGATCTGCAATGGTCAGATACCAAGACAAAGGAACAACTGCAGAAAATTGAGGAACTGTACTCTGCCCATTCTCAGCAGACTCTGTCCCTCATCTCAGATGATAAAGAAAGATACCAGAAGTTGATACTCATGGAGGCAGGCAACAAAGAAGTATCCTCTGCCATCCAGAAGCAGCAAGGCCTAATAGAGGGACTCACCTCTGTTACGGAGACTCTGCCAGAAGCAATTGAAGAAGTCAGAGATACTCAAGCCTCTGAGTTTCACAAGATAGAACTGCTTCTTGGTGACCTCCTTGATGCTGACAAAAAGGGGGGAGAGGAACCGCAAGGTCAAAGCTCCAAAGCTTTAACCATTCAGCCACAGAAACCCTCTGTTGATCCTACTATCTACTTTGAGAGAACCAAGCAGAAGAGGACAACAGAAGTCACTTACAAACCTCCCCTGCATCCAGATCTTCAAAGAAGAAATCCTCTACCTTCTCCTTCTCTGACTGGAACAAGAGCAACCTCTTGAGACCAGAAAGGGAGAAATTTGAAGAAGTCAGAAGAAGGATGACACCTCTTCAGCAAGAAAATGTCTTTCTGGACACTGATGGGCTAGTTCAAGTCCGTCATGGTGGTTCCATAGATGAAGCTGGAGAATGGTGGGCTAAGGAAATAGTCCCAGGAAAAACTGTACAAGAAGGAATCTTGAATTATTTGGACTGCAGACTCTCTCATGCATGGTTAGAGTATCGGAATCCGAGGGACTTAGCCTATATCGGAAAAAGAGTAAATGAAAAACTCAAGTCCTTTGAAGCAGCAGAGGTAGAAGAAGAAGACTCTTAATCTTTTTATCTCTGTATCTTTACTTACCTCTCATGAATAAAATTACTGCTCTGCTTCTCTGATGATTATCTATATCTCTCATCTAACCTCGTCTAACTTCGCTATCTGTTTATTATGTTTTCATTGTATTATTTATCTCTTGTGTTCCTAACTCTTACTGCTTTCCTATGCTAAGTTGTCCACCAAGATTTATAATGAAAGTTTTTAACTTAATTCTTTTTATGGTGAAAGGCACTTCTCTGGAAGTAGAATAAGGGTTTTTACATCATCAAAAAGGGGGAAATTGTAAGAAATAAATTGTATTTAGATTTTGATGATGCTAAGCTAATTAGGATATTAGAGTACCCTTTTTAGAAATCTTGTATTAGAATTTTTCTATGTGTAAGTTTTATCATAGTCGATAGGTCAGAAACATTCTTGGATCTCTGTCTTGACCAGTGTTGCTACCAGAGCTGGTCACCAGAGTTGCTATCAAAACTGGTCACCAGAGTCGCTACCATAGAACCTCATCAGACTTGCTCAGACTTAGAAACATTCAAAGACTTCTCAAATAGTCGTTACAACTAACAGGATATTCCCTAACGGCTGGGAGCCTCTCAACGGAAGTTGCTTCTGTTCATGCATTAAATGCTCATTTAATGAGCTTCACACGTTGAGATATTTAAAGTTGATGATTGACCAGACCAAGATATTCTCGCCCCCAAAATAGCAAGTCGACTACTTTTTGAGGATCAACCGGTCAAATCAATAGTACATGCATTTAATGAAGATGTCCTCTACACTCTAACGAGAAGGCATCTCTGAGTATATAAGATACTCTTCGAAGGACTGGAACCCTAACGATTAAACAACTCTCTCAAAGCACATACATTCAAACGCTTAAAGACTACAACCTCCATTCATCAAGAGCAGAAAGGTTTACAGTTGGAAAAGATTATAAACTCAATATCTTTTCTTTCCAGCGTGAAAAAATCGTTCCTCCAGTTCTTCAACACTTCTAAAGCCTCAACTGCACATCTTTTGTGACGAAGCTACGTTGGAGAAACCGTTTTTTACTCAAACATTTCTTGCAAAAGAAGGGACGTCTCAAAGTAACTGGAGTAGTGAAGTGGAGATACTTTAAGGAGACTCAGTGAAACGAGACCAGTCATCAGGAAGCAAGGACTGCATCCCGGGTGACAGATGGACTTGAAGAAGACGTGGAGAGCTTCTTAAGTGCTAGCTCTAAGTGTTGTAACCCGTGTTTTTACAAGCTTAGTGAAACAGTGGACTAGAGGAACACGTTGTTCCTTGAACCACTATAAAAATCCCTGGTGTCATTTACTTTACATTTCTGCATTAAGATTCTAACTTATTAACTCTCAAAGACTTGGACTTTGTGTTCAGCAGATCTTGTCTTAAGAGTTATCAGAAAGGTATTTGCCTTAGTGTTTTTCTGAGGCTACCCGACCAAAGAACCTCTCTGTCAAGTCTTTTGAGACTTAGAGAAAAGTTTGAAAAGTTGAACACTCTATTCACCCCCTCTAGATTGTTCCTTGTGTAAACGGGACCAACACTTCTTAAACGCATTTTATCATTTCATGGAATATCATTCTGATTTCTTTGAGTAATCTCATGCCTGAGCTCAAAGCATGGCTCATGATCCTTTCTTAAAACCTTTTATGCATACCATTAATTAATCATTAATCATGTCACATTTCCATAATCCATAATTAATACGGGTAATCACAAGTTCACATACCTTTTTATATATTCATTTACTAGATTACTTTAGTTAGTCTCATACATAGTCCAAGTATGCCCTCTTAGACATTTAAGAAAAATATACTCATGATTAATCAATAAATTAATCTATTTTCCATTAATCACATAATGCTTCCATAACCCATATTTAATATGGTTAATCACAAGTTCACATACCTTTTTATATATTTATTTACTTGATTACTATAGTTAGTCTCATACATATTTCAAGTATGCCTTCTTATACATTTAAGAAAAATATACTCATGATTAATCAAATAAATTAATCTATTTTCCATTAATCATATAATACTTCCATAACCCATATTTAATATGGCTAATCATGCATTTTAATCCATTGAATCTTTTATCAAATCATGATTTTTGATTAATTTAGGTAATCCAAAGTTTTACTCAAGATTTACACGTAGTCGTCCACTCACCTTGAAATGATGCTAGCGAGAAAGTGGTTGGAGTCAACGGAGTCACCTTCTCGGAAGGTTTTGATGTTTTCGGTAAACTGGTCTTACTCCAGTCATAACTCCGTTCATGGTTAAAACTATCCTTACAACCCCTCATTCTACACCTCTAGGAGTGTAGAAAAAGATTATGGTCTCATATGATTTATTATAAATCATATATGATATTAAATGAAGGATGAAAAATACTAATTAAGTCATTACCTTGATTTTTCCTGAGTTTTCTTCACTTTCCCAACTCTTTCTTCTTCCTTGAGCATCCCTTTTCTTAAGCTCGATTTTGACTATGAAGAAATGGTGTTGAAGAGCTTCCTATATTGTTTTTGGGTGGTTTGGTCGAAGTGCTAGGGGGAAGGATGTGAGATGGCCCCTTTTGTCTTTGTTACATAATAAATGAGGGAGGGAGGTCCACCTAAAGTCATCCTCACACCAACCCATCACTCTCATCTATTTTACACCACAACCTCTTGTTGTGCAGCCCCCCTTATGTCAAATTGAGTTCACAAAAACGTGGGATGCCATCCCTTTATGTTCCGAAATGTACATCTGATCCTGAAAGTTATATTTTCCAGACTATTTTAATTAAATTTCATTTTATCTATTATAAAACAAGTGATCTGGAATTGATTATTCCTTGTCCTATTACATCAAAGTGTGAGTATATATACACGATATATTTTAAATGAGACAAGTTTACACGAACTTGTGAAGTGGTCCACTGATCTCTAAAATGTAATGCAAGATCAACATTCAATTTGGACATACTAAGACGTTCCTATATAAGTATAGAGCAACATTCATGTCCGGCCTGGTCGGACAGGAGGCTCCTCCGGCCACCTCCATTTGAGTTGGTTCCGAGGTATTTTTGGCTGAATTTTTTTGTGTATGTTCCTCATCAAGTATAGTTCATGCATACCAAATTTGAGCAAAATATTAAATTGGGAAGGTCATCAAATGATTTTTGCATGAAAACTGGTCCGGAATATACATATAAAACGCAGTTTTCATGCAAAAATCATTTGACGACCTTCCCGGTTGAATTTTTTTGCTCAAATTTGGTATGGATGAACTAGACTTGATGAGGAACATACACAAAATTTTTCAGCCAAAAATACCCCCAGAACCACCTCAAATTGAGGTGGCCGGACAGGGGGTTCCTCCGGCTTGGCCAGACAGGAACTTTCGTCTATAAGTATATACCACATCTCCACTCGACGATTGCATATAAGTTCAACTTTTCAGTTTTCATTATCTAATGGAGGTGTCAAATAAGAATGTCTTTAGAATGTAAGTGTTGTCACCCCCCAAAACATCAAATTAAGCAGGGTAACATATGTTCAACTAACGGAAAATAGGCGGGTTAATCATTGAATAGCCTTCATTTTTGCTTCTTGGTTTTACGATCCAGGGCCTTCTTATATCCAGCTTCAAGTTTCCTTTTTAGGTCATTTAAATCTTCATCCCTCACTGTGCCATTTAACTTTTTGTTCATTTCATAGGCTTCACTAAGTCTCTGACAGCATTCTTTGCTAGCTGAACCGTGTGAAACCACTGCCACAGAGAGGATCAGTAGAGAACAGAACACACTTTTGTCTAATTGTTTATAAATAATGATGATGATGATGATGATGATGATGATAAAGAAACTAAATAGTAGGTCTAGACCAGATTCCTGTAGACCACCACAAAACATGATTTCAACACAGAAAAGATATAAATAGAGAGAGATCACAAAATATAAGACCAACCTGGATTTGGATAATCTATTCCAATAACGCATTTCACTTTTTGTTGTACAGAGAGAGGAGCAGTCCATTGCTCATAAATATACTCCTTGGGCATGTCTGTCATTGAAGTGAAACATTCATTTTATGGAGCAAAAATGAGACTGCCAGTAAAAGCTGTTCTAATTAGACCCATAGTGACATAGTACAGTGTACCTTTTAATACAGGGAGAAAATGCCTTATGTACTCTCCGTTGGGATCATATTTCTTCCCAAATGAAACTGGAGAATAAATGTGGTGATACTGAAATAAAATTAAAAAGAGTTGCTATGTTGAAGCAAAAAGAATAATAAATCATTACAAATAACTGATGTAATGATATGATGACCCAATATAGAAGCAAAGATTTGTACCTGGTATGAAAATGAAGAGCAAGAGAGCCACAGCCAATTCCCATTGTTGATTGCCCAATCTGAGTCAATTAGTAATCTCTCAAAAATATCACGTCCTTTCTCCCAATGGATGAACTACATGAACAAAAATTAGATATGAAGAACAAAACATAAGTACTTCGTCACAATTGGTATGGGAATACTTGATAAATTAATAAATACTTGCCAGATCTCCGCGAGTGAGAAAGCATGCTACAGAATGCCGTGCCAGATGATGCATCCAACCCCACTTTCTCAGCTGTGATAATATATAATGTACCAAACATTTCATAATTATTATAAGTTGAGTGCATGATTCTAGCTTAGCTTGTACATTTAGAAACTTAGAAAGCAAAAATAAATAATAAACCTGGACCATTATGGCATCAATCCAAGGAAATCCTGTTCTAGCATCTCTCCAAGCAGCTAGCAGTTCATCATTGTCATTCCAAGGTATCTATTAGAAGAGCAAGCAAGTTACATGCAAACACCCCAAACTTCAGCTTCAACCTTTGTTTTCTCAAAGGAATTGTATCAACACAAGACCTCGAAGATTGCTTCATTATCAATCTAAGATCTAAAAGATAAAAATTAGGGCCCGAATGATTGAAAACTATCAATCTAAGACTTGAAATATCATGAATTTTATTTTTCTTTGAAATATTTGTAATATTTTCTAGTTTTATTTTACTAATACTTTTGTGAAGAAATAAAAAACTATGACATTTTAAGTCTTTGATTGATAATTTCCAATCATTAGGACCTTGTATCGATAATTTTTTTCTTTCAAGTCCTAGATTTATGTAATTCCTTTCTCAAAAGAGGGAACGGGAGGCCAAGAGAGATGTTGAGAGGAGAGGCTAGAAAATGGAAGAACTTGAAATTGGATGGGTGAGGTACTGAAGTATGAGAAGTTTGGAGGAGTCTAGCTCCACCACTTCCCCTGTAGTCCCCCAACTAAAAACACAACACTCCTACACTTTCTTCCCGATCACTAAAACCAAACAAGGTCTTAAAAAATGGTCAAAGATGGTTCAGCATGTGCATAGATACTTGAAATTATGAAGCACGGACACAGGTGCGGGTCAGGGAACAGTGTCTTGAAATTATGTATGTATGTATGCGGTTCAACACGCACGCACGTATACACATAATTACATAAAATATTTATATGCATAAAATGGCAAATGATACTCAAAATATTAAACTTCATGATACTATATTAGAATTTTTCTGACTATTCCACTTCTAATCATGATAAAGCTTATCTCATATGGACTTAAACAATGCAGTAGGCTCCATACGTAACATAGTTCGAGACTAGTGGTAGAAGAATAAGAAGAGTTGAAAGTAGAAGAAGAACAGTAGTAGTCAGTGGTCACAATAGTAGTTGAAGAAGGTCTCTAGCTGTCGTCAAAGATTTTCTGGTTCAGTGTTTAGTTTTTTTAGCCACAACTCTAGTCATTGAAGAAGCAGAATAGAGATGACTAAGAACAATATATATGAGTCTTAGAATGGGTTTTATGTACTTGGAAGGGTTTTATTCGGTTACTTCTTATTCTGGAAAGCCTACTTTACCCAAAATTTCCTCAAAATTCTCTAATCGTAATGCAGACAACTCACAAATTCAATAGTTCTGCTATAGCGCCCGCTACTAGCCTACTACCGCTATAGCGGCTGCTGTTTCTGCTAACGTCAAATACTCCACTACAGATGTTGTAGTAGCACCCAGGTGTCGCTCCATAGCGCATTAGTGACTTCACTGATACATGCACACATACACACACACAAATGGATACATACACATGTAAAATGTAAATATATATAAACGAAAAAAAAGAATACATATACATGTATGTTTGTGGAATTATGGCGACAAACCCTGAAGAATAAGGGTTTCAAGCTGAGCCGAAGCAAGACTGTATATGGAGTGCAAGTTTAGTGGGGTAGAAACAATGTTAACAGTGGGGCCAATTACCTTTGATAGTAAGAAGATCTCATTTGGTGATATGTTGTGTTACCCAGGCTACCTAGGTCAGAAGGACGGTGAATAAGATAAAGATGTATCCTATAGAACCAAAACAGGGCAACTGAAATAGAAAAGTGTGAAGATTTCTATACGACCAATGTATGCCTACTAGACCGAAGGGTAAGTTCTATCGGACATCAATCAAACCTACATTATCGTATGACGTACAATGTTGGGTTGTGAAACAATGTCACATTCAAAAGCTGAGTGTGGTTGAGATGCGCACGTTGTGTTGGATATGTGGACATACTAGAATGAGACAATCATTCTACACCATCTATTGAAGATATGATGCAAGTGTCTTGATTGCGGTGATTTGACAATGTGTCTACAAGACCGAGTGATGCACCTTTTAGACGAATTGAGAGGTGGGGAGAAGAGGCAAGGAGGAGAGGGAGAAGACGACCTAAGACAGACGTAGATCAGAGTGGTTAAAACTGATATGGTACTTCTTGGGTTAGATGAGAGAATGACTTTGGAGAGAAGATAGTGGATAGAGAGTGTACGTGTGGAGAATTGATATTTTTTTATATCCCTTTTTCACTATTTATTATTTTTAACTCTCATGTCATATGTAGATTCATGTTAGCTGACCCCAAACTCTTTTGGGATAAGGTTTGGATGTTGTATACATATATACATACAGTTTGTGCTAGTGCTGCCAGTTGGGGTGTCAACTTATTCAGTGACAGTGACACGATTAAAAGCGGCGATGGTGTTGGCAGAAATGTAGGCTGCAACATCAAATCCGGGGCAGCAGCACTGCAGCAGTTGTGTATGAATTTCTGGCTGAAAGAGAGAAGACAGTGGTGGGAGCAGTGAAGGTGGATGTTCTGGCTCCACTGATCTTTTGTTTTCTAAGCAACCAAAGTTCCTCTTTTCTCGCCTCAACTGTGCTCTGAAATGTATCCTGCAGGGTCCTCGTTTTTGGTGCTGCGATTTTAGTTTTACTTATTATAAACTTTATGTTATTTTTCTAGTTTGGGCCTATTATTAGTAGAGTTAATTTGGGCCTAATTAGGGTTTACTTAATTAGGGTTGGATTAGGGTTTCTGTTGGGTCTGTTACTAGAAGGGTATTTAAATCCCTTGTCAGGAGTCATTCTGACTCATCAGTTAATAAAATTAGACTTCAGCCTTTTGGCTCTAAGCAACGGTTTCTACCGTTTAAAATTACTGGGCAACGGATTCTTGTGTTGATTATTGTTTTCCGTTCTCATCACTTGACCATAAAAAGGATCCAATGACACAATTCAATATTGTATGATGTGGACAGATGACTCTAATTACCACCTGTTTGCATATTTTATTGCCCCTCATACGATCAAAACTAGGAGTTCCAAAAGCAGCTGTGTAGAAAAAATCTCTCCAAAGCAGCTGCATAAGTTAAGAACTTGGTCATCCTGTTTACAAAATCTACAAGCCGACAACTACTTATAGCAGCAAAGAACTAACCTGTCCAAGAAGAGAAACAGGTGGAGATGTGTGCTTTTTAACAGTTCTTAGAACTTCCTGAATTGACTGATAGAAATATCTACAAGAGAGACAGCCAAACTTTCCGAAAAATGTAAATGCCAAATGGATAAGAATGATCTAACAACGAAGTACTAATGTCTTGCAGATCTTATATGACTCACTTTTAAGTAGGGAGATAAGACAGTTGTGGCAGGCCTTAAAAACGCAGATGGGTTGCCCCTGGGTTTCTCAAAATCTGCCACCCATTCCTGCAAAAATGAAAACATAATTCCAAAAAAAATAGTTTTGGCTGAGTGTATCAGGATTTGGGTCTTATTTTAGTGTTACTGAATTATGGCCTAATTTTAGATTCAAATTGTTATAGAGGTATTTGTAATAAGTATTACATACTACCTCCGTTCCCCTAACATTGATACAAGAGAGGTGGTGCAGTTATCAAGAAAAGTGAGTTTTTGTGGTTAATATTGAATTGATAAAGTGATAATAAAGTAAGAATCTACAAAAACATTACCAAATTTGGTATGAGACAATTTTAGTTGGACGGACAAAAAAGAAAAGATGAGACAATTTTAGCGGGACGGGGGGAGTATTATGTTAGACATGCAGCAAAGCAGCCGGTAGAATTTTATAATAAAGTGTATAAAAGAAGAAGTAATAAGACTGCTGCTAATAACTAATAACTAACGGATTGGTTAGTTAGTTAGTCTGTTGTCCCTGCGTGGACCTTTACTATAAATAGAGGTGTTCAGCTAGCAGAAGTAGGTTGGAATTTGGCTAGAACAGGACTGGGAGACTGGACATCTCGAATTGTCTAAGACTTGTATACTTTGATTTTGATGAATAAAGTGTGTGTTCTGTGTGTTGTTCATTGATGCTATATTGTTCTAAGTTGTTGGGATATAACTTCATCATAAGGTATAGACCTGGGATAGAAAACAGGGCTGCTGATGCTCTATCTAGAAGACCTATGCTCCAGTCTCTTTCAATTGTGACATGTCAAGAATGGGAAGGTTTGGAGGAAGAATTGAAATCTGACATCAAGTGTGCAGAGTTAATTCAGAAAGTGATTTCTTATCCAGATCAATACTCAGAATTTCAGATTATCAAAGGCTTGTTGTATTATAACAAGAGATTGGTTCTACCACAAGGATCACCCAGAATCACCAAGATCATGACGGAATATCATGAATCTGCAATTGGAGGGCATTCAGGGTATTTTAGAACAACGAAGAGAGTATCCAGTCTTTTCTTTTGGCAGGGTATGAAGAAGGATATCAAGAAATGGGTGGAAGAATGTGTGGTTTGCCAGACTAATAAGTATCAAGCTTTAAAACCTGCAGGACTACTACAACCACTCCCTATTCCGAATAGCATTTGGACAGACATTAGCATGGACTTCATTGGAGGCTACTATTTTAGTCATTGTGGATAGATTGACTAAATATGCTCACTTTATTGCTTTATCACATCCCTACAATGCTAAGGAGGTGGCTGATGTGTTCATTAAAGAAGTGGTCAGACTACATGGGTTTCCTAAAACCATAGTCAGTGACAGAGATGGTGTCTTCCTCAGTGCTTTTTGGTCAGAACTATTCAAATTAGTTGGGACACAATTGAAGTACAGTACAGCTTACCACCCTCAGACTGATGGCCAGACTGAGGTGGTTAACAGATGCTTGGAAACTTATCTCAAGTGTTTGACTGGAAGAAAACCTAAGAAATGGCTTAACTGGTTGCATTGGGCTGAGTATTGGTACAATACCAATTATCATGCTGCAATGAAAATCGCTCCTTACAAGGCCTTGTTTGGACAAGACCTTCCTGCAGTAATAAGGGGAGATGTTACACTTGCTGCTGTAGAAGAAGTATCCAAGTTGACTGCTCAGAGGAATATTATATTGGATGAGTTGAAAGAGAATTTGGCAATGGCACAGAATCAGATGAGGCAGCAAGCCAATAAGCACAGGAGAGGTTACATTGGAGATACGGGATCAGGTCTATTTGAAGATCCAACCTTATAAGCTAAGGAGTTTAGCAAAAAGGATAAACCAGAAGTTAAGCCCAAGATTTTATGGTCCATTTGAGATGATTGATAAGCTCAGTTATGTGGCCTTTAAGCTGAAGTTGCCAGAAGATAGCAAAATACATCCTGTATTTCATATCTCTTTGCTAAAAAAGGTTATCTCATCTACTACCTACTATCAACCTCTACCAAAGTGTCTGACTGAAGAATTGGAGTTACAGGTGGTGCCAAAAGAAATTTTAGACACAAGGGTTGATGCAGAAGGTAATCTGGAGGTATTGGTTCACCGGAGTAATCTGCCACATTTTGAGGATTCTTGGGAGTCCATGAGAATTATCAAAGAACAATTTCCAGAGCTTCACCTTGAGGACAAGGTGAATTTCCAGGGAGAGAGTATTGTTAGACATGCAGCAAGGCAGCCGGTAGATGTTTATAATAAAGTGTAGAAAAGAAGAAGTAATAAGACTGCTGCTAATAACTAATAACTAACAGATTGGTTAGTTAGTTAGTCTGTTGTCCCTGCGTGGACCTTTACTATAAATAGAGGTGTTCAACTAGCAGAAGTAGGTTGGAATTTGGCTAGAACAGGACTGGGAGACTGGACATCTCGAATTGTCTAAGACTTGTATACTTTGATTTTGATGAATAAAGTGTGTGTTCTGTGTGTTGTTCATTGATGCTATATTGTTCAATATTGTGTGATCCGTGATCTATCATATTACTTAGGACACGTTTACTTCACGGGTTATTAACCGGTGCTTATTAAGACTTACAATCCT
This sequence comes from Cuscuta europaea, assembly GCA_945859875.1. Taxonomy (NCBI): domain Eukaryota; kingdom Viridiplantae; phylum Streptophyta; class Magnoliopsida; order Solanales; family Convolvulaceae; genus Cuscuta; species Cuscuta europaea. The sequence goes on from CAMAPE010000098.1 coordinate 844,513, forward strand.
CGAATTAAAATCTCCGACCCCCTCCTGATCCTAACTAGGATCTCGAGATAAACAATCTTGAAGATAGCACTCTTAATCGGACTAGAACTCTAGTTCCTCTTTATAAACTGCACCTAGAGGCCTTTCAACTAACAAGATTGAATAAAATATTATTTATGGCCAATGGTTCAAAACTAGTCCAAGACACCAACCACTATTACTGTTAGCTCATTGGTAAGGTGAGAGATTCAAGCCCAAAATATGGTGGGACTGGTGCCAGAGTCCAATCTCAGAAAAGCTTGAGGGATCCTCTTGCTTAGATCCTTGTATGACGTTGTGATATTTCATATTTTTTCTTTGTACACTTCAAAATCAAGTAATCCTATTTTCCAAGGAAGAGAAAGTAAGGAACGGGGGCTAGATTGAGGTTGGGATACAAAGCCTTGTTTGATGTACTAGTAGAACTTTGAGACTTTCCAAAGACCATATCAGATTTGCATGTTCGTTTCACAATACCAATCATGTAATATATATAAAATAAAAATACTTTAACTCATTGCTATCTCATTATATACTCCATACAAGTGGAAATGAGCTTAAGATGATTGTGAAAGACATTATAGAATATTCTTTAGAATATGTTTTAGAATATTCTTCTACCTTTAGAATATGCTTTAGAATATTTTAGGAATATACTCTAGGATATTATTATTGTATAGAATCTTAAAGGAATATTCTATCTTTGTAATGTATATATATATGGGCTTGACCCTCCAATGAAAGACACACAAAAATCATTCTTCTCATTACTATTCTATCTTTAATTCTTACAACATGGTATCAGAGCCATCTGTTCCAGTTTAGCTTAGCAATATTTTTCAGAATCTCAGTTCATGCCTCAGCCAGAACCTTAGCCCAAAATTCAGAACCTCAGTCCAAAATCCACAGTTTCACAGAGCATCACCTCCACCCTAAGCAGTCACGCCTTCCGCCGCCGACCTTACACTCGAAATCCGCAGGCCACACGCGCCGTCAGAGGACCTCGCAGACCTAATCGCAGACCCAATCGCCGCAGAATCCATCGGAACTATTTTCAGGTGTCTTGAACGGTATTATCTTTCTGTGACTTTGCTTATTAAGTAACGACGACATTCAAGGATAGTATTTTGGTCGCTGTAAGTTTACTTAATACATAGCTTCTTATTTCTGCAATTAAAATAAAAAAAAAAGTCAAAAAAAAAAGTCAAAAAAAAAAGTCAAAAAAAAAAAATTCAAAAACAAAAAAAAAATGCCTGGTTCTGATACAGACACTTCCACCGTACAACATGCTCAGCCTTTGGTAGTTTCCGAAGTTATTCCCATTAATTTTAAAATTACTGAGCATAAACTTTGTGGCTCTAACTATCTTGAATGGAGTAAAACTATCAAACGTTATTTACGAAGCATTGATAAATACACCCACTTAGTTGATGACCCGCCAAAGGCGGAGATTGATAGAGCTGTTAATGCTGTCTGGCTTCGTGATGATTCTAGATTATGGAGAATGACGTCATGGGGTACGTTAGTCATTGTGATACTGTGAAAGAACTCTTTGATTATTTGGAATTTATGTATTCTGGCAAAGGTAATCTTAACCACATCTATGAGGTGTGCAAAGCCTTTTACAGGGCAGAAATGAAAGATAAGCCTCTCACAGCTTATTTTATGGATTTCAAAAAAACGTATGAAGAACTTAATACCTTAATGCCATTTAGTCCTGATATCAAAGTGCAGCAGAAACAACGCGAACAAATGGCAGTCATGAGCTTTTTGGCCGGTCTTACGTCTGATTTTGAAACAGCCAAATCACATATCCTATCTAGTGATGTGGTCTCTTCTCTTCAAGATGCTTTCAGTAGAGTGCTTCGCACTGACACTTCATCCACATCATCGGCACCTCAGCCAAGCAATGCTTTTGTAGGGCAAGTTCCAACATTCCCCAATGGAGGTGAGAAGTGGCCACGCACAGGACCGATTGGCAAAGGAGTAGTATGCAACTACTGTAAGAAACCCGGACACTTGATCAAAGATTGTCGAAAGCTAAAGTTCAAAAATCAAGGAAATCAAGTCGCTCACATTGCTTCCGCTACACAACCATCTAATGGATCCATCATTATGTCTTCGGAGGAATATGCCAAATTCCTAGGTTACCAAGAGGCTCTAAAGCATTCATCTACTCCTATCTCAGCTGTAGCTAATTCAGGTAATCCAAACACATGTCTTGTATCTTCATCCTCAAAATGGGTTATCGATTCAGGAGCAACAGATCATATGACAGGTAATCCTAGTCTTTTTTCCTCATTCCACACACCTCTTCATACTTCTAGTGTGACTTTGGCTGACGGATCTACGTCACCCGTTCTTGGTACGGGTACAATTGTCCCAACATCTACCTTACCTTTGTCACTCGTCCTAAGTCTTCCAAATTTTGCTTTCAATTTGATTTCGATCAGCAAAATCACACGTAAACTTAATTGTTCCGTAACCTTTTTTCCTGGATATTGTGTATTTCAGGATCTGTTGACGAATCAGGTTATTGGTAAAGGATATGAGTCAACCGGTCTCTATCTCTTGGATACATCCTTACCCAAATCAATCTCTTGTCTTGGCATTGGAACTGTGTTAGAGGCTCACTATTGACTAGGTCACCCTTCTCTTCCGTTGTTAAAGAAGCTTTATCCTCAATTCAATAAGGTGTCATCCTTACAGTGTGATTCGTGTCAATTTGCAAAACATCATCGAAGTAGTCTAAGTCCTCGAGTCAATAAACGAGCACATGCTCCTTTTGAACTGGTTCATTCTGATGTTTGGGGTGCTTGCCCTGTTGTGTCCAAATCTGGTTTTAAATATTTTGTTACCTTTGTTGATGATTATTCTCGTATGACTTGGATTTATTTCATGAAACGTCGTTCCGAGTTATTTTCTCATTTTTGTGCCTTTTGTGCTGAAATCAAAACTCAATTTAATGTACATGTTCGTATTTTAAGGGGAGACAATGCTCAAGAGTATTTGTCTGCCTCATTTAAGTTGTATATGGCTCAACATGGCATAATTCATCAAACTTCATGTGTAGACACACCTCCCCAAAATGGAGTTGCTGAACGAAAGAACAGACATCTATTAGAAACTGCGCGGGCTCTTTTATTCCAAATGAATGTGCCAAAACATTTTTGGGCAGATGTTGTGTCTACCGCATGTTTTTTGATCAATCGAATGCCATCTACTGTTTTAGATGGTAAAACTCCATATCAGTGCCTATTTCCAAATAATGAAAATTTTCCTATTCCTCCTAAAGTTTTTGGTTGCACTTGTTTTGTACGAGATGTTAATCCCCATTTAACAAAGTTAGATCCCAAGTCATTAAAGTGCATTTTCTTAGGCTACTCTCGAGTTCAAAAGGGGTACAGATGTTTTTCTCCAAGTACAGGTCGGTATATTGTTTCAATTGATGTCTCCTTTTATGAAAATACACCATTTTCATCAACAGACACAAATATCTGTAGGGAGAATGATGATATACTCATTTACACAGTCACTATACCCGAGTCCAATACTTCAACAGCTCTTCCCCATGTTACTTTTCCTGAGCCTAGGCCTCCGATACACTTGGTATACACCCGTCGACACAAAGTGCAAGATCACCCTCCACCCGTGGTTACTTCTCCTGATACTGATCCGATCTTATATCCTGAACCGACACATGCATCTTCAGATCCTGTCTCTACATCAGATCTTGATCTCCCCATCGCACTACGTAAAGGTACACGGTCTTGTACTCATCCTATTTCTTCATGTGTGTCGTATAATCAATTATCATCTGCCTCATGTTCTTTTATTGCTTCCATTGATTCTATTTCTGTTCCCAAATCTGTTAAAGATGCTTTGTCTCATCCCGATTGGCGTCATGCCATGGTAGAGGAAATGAATGCTTTGGATCTTAATGGTACCTGGGATTTGGTAGACTTGCCTACAGGGAAGAAGTCTATAGGATGTAAGTGGGTCTTTGCTGTAAAGGTTAACCCTGACGGATCCGTTGCTCGGTTGAAAGCCCGATTAGTTGCGAAGGGTTATGCTCAAACCTATGGCGTTGATTATTCTGACACATTTTCTCCTGTTGCTAAATTAACATCTGTCAGATTACTTATTTCTCTCGCAGCAACTCATGGTTGGCACTTACATCAATTGGACATTAAGAATGCATTCTTGCATGGTGATCTTCAGGAGGAAGTTTATATTGAGCAACCTCCGGGGTTTGTTGCTCAGGGGGAGTATGGGAAAGTTTGTCGACTTCGCAAGTCTCTTTATGGTTTGAAACAGAGTCCCCGTGCATGGTTCGGGAAATTCAGCCAATCAATTGAACGATTTGGGATGATAAAAGGCAAATCAGATCACTCTGTATTTTACAGACGAACGAAAACAGGTATTACATTGCTTGTGGTGTATGTTGATGACATTGTGATTACAGGGAGTGATGATACAGGTATTTTGGCCCTAAAGAATTTTCTTCATAGTCAATTCCAGACGAAAGATTTGGGCTCATTGAAATACTTCTTGGGAATTGAGGTTACACGGAGTAAGAAAGGCATATTTCTATCTCAACGTAAATATGTGCTTGACTTACTAACTGAAATAGGGAAATTGGGGGCAAAACCAAGCAGTACTCCCATGATTCCCAATGTACAACTCACTCATGAAGGTATGCCATTCGAAGATCCGGAAAGATATAGACGGTTGGTTGGAAAACTTAATTATCTCGCAGTTACCCGTCCAGATATTGCATACTCAGTGAGTGTAGTAAGTCAATACATGTCATCTCCGACAGTGGATCATTGGAATGCTGTAGAGCATATATTGTGTTACTTGAAGGGGACACCGGGACGAGGTATTGTTTATCAGAATCATAATCACATGAGAATAGAATGCTTTGCAGATGCTGATTGGGCTGGATCTAAAGATGATAGAAGATCCACATCTGGCTATTGCGTCTTTGTTGGTGGTAATCTCGTCTCTTGGAAAAGTAAGAAGCAGAATGTGGTTTCTCGTTCGAGTGCTGAATCAGAATATCGGGGTATGGCACAATCGGCATGTGAGATAATCTGGATAAACCATTTATTGAGTGAAATGGGATTGAAGACACCAATGCCTGCTAAACTCTGGTGTGATAACCAAGCTGCTATACATATTGCCAACAATCCAGTGTTTCATGAGAGAACAAAACATATTGAGATCGATTGTCACTTTGTTCGAGAAAAGATACAACAAGGATTGATCTCTACAGGATATGTGAAGACTGGAGAGCAACTTGGAGATTTGTTCACTAAAGCACTAAATGGAATTCGTGTTGGTTACTTATGTAACAAGTTGGGCATGATAAATATTTATGCTCCAACTTGAGGAGGAGTGTGAAAGACATTATAGAATATTCTTTAGAATATGTTTTAGAATATTCTTCTACCTTTAGAATATGCTTTAGAATATTTTAGGAATATACTCTAGGATATTATTATTGTATAGAATCTTAAAGGAATATTCTATCTTTGTAATGTATATATATATATGGGCTTGACCCTCCAATGAAAGACACACAAAAATCATTCTTCTCATTACTATTCTATCTTTAATTCTTACAACAATGATGATGGTGTTAAAACTTTCATCGTATCATATTTCTTCTTATGAAGGTTGCCACAAGAAGGTCATCCCATGTAAATAGTGTCACTATGCTATTCTTGCACAAATTTATAGCGCAAGTTATTTTTATACAATTAAGCAGCACAAAAAATCTAATGCTCCCGACACCAGATATTTGAGATTTAGATGATCTTGATGATTAACTGGACAAGGAAATAAATCTTTTATTTATTTCAGAAATGAATGACATGTGACAAAGGAAGACAAAGTTGAAAAACTTCGGTTAAAATGCAGGCCTTAAGACTTACCAAGAGAGTACAACATGGTATTGAAGAATAACTGTTTGGTGAAAACAACATTAACCCACACGTAATTCCAGACGAAGAGAAAGTAAGGAACGGGAGCTAGATTGGGGTTGGGATATGTGGATAACTATTGTTATATTTCATATACTTAATTACAAATGCTATACAAGAAGCTATATTTATAGCTACATTTAGAGAACTAGGGTTCCATATACAAAGATATACAAAATGGGCTAAGCCCAACTCTACTATGGTTTCTATACTCCCCCTCAAGCTGGAGCATATAAATCATATGTACCAAGCTTGTTACAAATATATCCCACTCTAGGACCTCTAAGAGACTTAGTTAGAATATCTGCAAGTTGTTCGGTTGTGTTGACATAATTTGTGATGATATGTCCGCTCGCGATCTTCTCTCGGATAAAATGGTAATCAACTTCAATATGCTTAGTCCTCTCATGATATACCGGATTTGATGCAATGTGCATTGCGGCTTGGTTGTCACACATGAGTTGGACCGGTTTTGTGTTTCCATATTTTAACTCTCGGAGAAGATGCTTCAACCATAAGATTTCACATGTCGCAAGGGCCATTGCACGATATTCTGCTTCAGCACTAGATCTGGCAACCACATCCTGTTTCTTACTTTTCCATGAGATTAAGTTTCCACCAATCAAGATGCAATATCCCGAAGTGGAACGTCTATCCATCGGACATCCGGCCCAATCTGCATCACAGTGACCTACAATATCATGGTGATCTCGGTCTTCGAACAACAATCCTTGTCCAGGTGTTTTCTTATGTATCTCAAAACTCGAATAGCTGCATCCCAATGTCTATTACATGGCTTATCAAGAAACTGACTAAGGACACTTACCGCAAATGAAATATCTAGCCTCGTGATGGTAAGATAATTCAATTTGCCAATGAGTCTTCTATATTTTTCCCTGTTGAGCAAAAGATCTCCCTGTTCTGACAAGAGTTTGACATAGGTGTATCCACTGGCCTGCAATCTAGCATACTTGTTTCCTCAAGAATATCCGATGCATATTTTCTTTGTGAAATGGCAATTCCATTTTGAGACTGTGCGACCTCAATGCCAAGAAAGTATTTCAACTTTCCCAAGTCTTTTGTTTGGAATTTGCTAAAGAGATATTGCTTCAGGAGTGCAATTCCTTGTTCATCGCTACCTGTAATGACAATGTCATCAACATATACAACAAGATAAATACATTTGTTGCCTGCAGAATGTCTATAAAATATAGAGTGGTCGACATCACTGCGAATCATGCCAAAATCGCAGATAACGGCACTAAACCTCCCAAACCATGCACGTGGTGATTGCTTCAAACCATATAAAGCACGACATAATATGCATACCAAACCAGACCCCCCTGAGCAACAAAACCAGGTGGTTGCTCCATATAAACCTCCTCATGCAGATTACCATGAAGAAATGCATTTTTAATATCCAATTGGAATAATGGTCAATGGCTCATTGCTGCCATGGATAAAATCAAACGAATCGATGCAATCTTCGCTACAGGAGAAAAAGTGTCAGTGTAATCCAAACCATAAATCTGAGTGTACCCTTTTGCCACAAGGCGTGCTTTAAAACGATCAACTTGCCCATCAGGACCAACTTTAACGGTGTAGATCCACCGACACCCAACCACTGATTTGCTAGGGGGATGGGAAACTAATTCCCACGTCCCACTAGAATGAAGAGCCTCCATCTCAGCCAATATGGCCTTACGCCATTCCGGATGTGCCAATGCCTCATGTGTTGTTTTAGGGATGGGTATATGAGACAGGTGTGAAATGAAAGCAAAGTAAGGGGTAGAGAGGCGGTGGTAACCCAAAAAGTTATATATGGGGTGTGGATTCAAAGTAGAACGTGTACCTTTTCGGAGGGCAATGGGCAAATCATCCGGAGTATTTTCGAGCGGTGCGGTAGTTGATGGTGATGATGCAGGAACCGTCATAGGGGAATCAACTGGCGTGGTCACGATAGGCTCAATGGGAGGAGGTCGAGGGCGACGATGGTATACTTGTAATGGAGGAGGGTCTACCACATGAGAGCAGTGGGGGTGGTCATCAGATGGAGGGGAACGAACGGTGTCTGGATAGATGGGCCGGAGATATGAGATGATGTCCAAACATGATGGAGTGTCAGCAGCAGATAATGGGTAATAAAATGAGGACTCGATAAAAATGACATCAGCCAAAATAAAATGCTTCTTAAGGAATGGAGAATAACAACGATAACCCTTTTGGACTCGTGAATTTCCAAGAAAAATGCATTTTAGTGACCTAGCTGACATTTTAGATAATCCAGGTGTAAAATCATGGACAAAACACACACACCCAAACACATGAGGTGGTAATGGAAAGAACTCACGAGTAGGAAACAAGACAGAATAAGGAATTTCATTATGAATAACTCAGGAAGGCATTATATTTATTAAATAACACGCAGTGAGTACAGCGTCTGCCCAAAACTGCGGTGGTGTATGTGAATGAAATAACAGAGTGCGGGCAGTATCAACTAAGTGTCTATTCTTGCGTTCAGCTACCCCATTTTGTTGAGACATGTGTACACAAGAATACTGGAGAAGCATACCCCGTGATGTCATGAAGTGATTAAAGGGTGGCGCAAAAAGTTCTTTAGCATTATCACTGCGTAAAATTTTGATAGAATGACCAAACTGAGTGTGGATTTCAGCACAAAAAGTTTGAAAAATATGGAATAATTCAAAACATTCTTTCATTAAAAACAACCATGTGTAACGGAAAAGTCGTCCACAAAAATAACAAAATAGCGAAATCCTAAAGTAGAAGTGACTCGATACGGACCCCATACATCTGTATGAACTAAATCAAAAGGGGACGCAGCCCGTTTATTAACACGCCTTGGAAAGGATTGACGAGGTTGTTTTCCAAGGTGACATGACTCACAATCTAAAGACGAAAGACTTGAGAAACCCGGAACCATACGTCGAAATTTTGAGAGGCTAGGATGACCCAAACGGTTATGTAACGTTAATGCAGGTTCAACGGAGACACAAGCGATTGGATCAACAGGAGGAAGATGATACAAGCCTTGAGATTCATGCCCGACGCCAATCATCTTCCTCGTACGACGGTCCTGCACAATTACAGAATCAGCAAAAAAGGTTATAGAACAATCAAGAGCACGCGTAATTTTACTAACAGAGACAAGGTTAAAGGGGCTTTTGGGAACTTATAAGACTGAATGTAATGGTAAGGATGAAAGTGGAAGTGCTTGCCCAATACCTGTGGCCGAAGTTTGATGGCCATTAGCCAGAGTAATTAAAGGAAGGTGTTGGTGCTTAGTAATATGGGATAAAAGATGGGGATTACCAGAAATATGGTCGGAAGCACCTGAGTCAATGATTCATGAGCCTGCGGTGTTGGAAACACAAGCGGTAGATGTACCAGGTGCAGACAAAGGCACATTAGCTGACTTAAATTTCTGATATGCGGCATATTCAGCTGGAGGTAGAACAACCGGAGATGGCGAGATCTGAGCAACAGTGGCTAAGCTAGAAGGTCTCCCGTGTAACTTCCAACATCTATCTTTAGTATGACCAATCTTATGACAGTAGTCACATTTAGGTCGGCTTCGACGCAGATATCCTTTGGTGTGTCCTCCGTCAGGCCCCACGCCTTGGGATGCAAGAATGGTAGAATCAGTAGAACCCAATTCAGCAGATATAGGGCCGCACGAAGAATTCGAGAAAAAACATTTGTCATGGTTGGAGCAATAGAACTTGAGAGAATTTGTTCATGAATAGATAAGAGCTCTGGGCGAAGACCCGCCAAAGCTAAAACCATAACAAGTCGTTGTTCTAGATGTTTCTCTCTATCTTCCGTGATGGGTTGAATGGTATTATACTCAAAGAGTAAAGCCTCAGCCCGACCTAGAAAATCCTGGATGTTTAATTCTTGTTGCTTGAGCATGGCAATTTTGGATCCGAAAAGACTTTGAATATCATTAGTGTAATTAGACTTGGTTTTCTCCCAAATCTGTTTACACGTTCGATATGATTGATATGTAAGATGAAGTTTGGAGTCCATGGATTGCCACAAAACATTGCACAACAGTGCATCCATATTCTCCCATTCTGTTTTCTTATCCTTGACTGAATTGGCATCTGTGAGCAGGTGATCAATTTGTCCTTGACCTTTGAATCACATCTCCACAGAAATGGCCCATGATTGATAATTAGCATTTCCAACCAAACGGTTCGTTGTAATAACAGGAACCGAAGCAAATGAAGAAAAACCATAAGACATTTTTTTTAATTCCCTTTTTTTGAGTTTTTTTTTAAATTAAAGAGAAAAGTAAATATGAGTAATTTAAAATTACTGCTGCAAGGAAAAAACTATAGCAAAGAGGATCTGTGAATAACAAAAAAAACAAAGCAACAGTAGCAAACCAGAGAGCAATGAAGAAGGTGAAGAAACTGTCTGGTGAAACGGCCAGAGTAGCTGTGAGCGGCCGGAGCAGCGGTGAGCGATCTGAGCAGCGCGTGGGTTCGGCGGCGGCGCGTGTGATCAGCGGCGGCACGTGAGTTGTCCGATGAGTGGCTGGTTTATGTTGTTTTGGTCGCCAGGAGTCACAGATCTTCAGTGTGTCTTCTGTGTGATCTCCGGATAACTAAAACGAAGTAGATCTGGAAATGTGTAAGTGAGTTGAAGGAAAGGGCGGTGGCGCGTGAGGGCGCGTGAGGGCCTCCGTGGCGGTACTGTTCCGGGTGGTTGGTCGCAATGGTATGCTGAGCAAGGCGGTAGGTGTAGATCGGATATTCACTACCAGAAGTGTGCTCCAACACCAATCGCAGCTACTGTTCACGCCGGAAATTATGCCGGAAATGCTTGCCGGAAACCAGCGCCCTAACTACAGTTTGCCATATAGGCTCTGATACCATGTGAATAAGTATTGTTGTATTTCATATACTTAATTGCAAATGATATACAAAAAACTATATTTATAGCTACATTTAGAGAACTAGGGTTCCATATACAAAGATATACAAATTGGGCTAAGCCCAACTCTACTATGGTTTCTACAGGATACAAAGCCTTGTTTGATGTGCTAGTAGAACGTTGAGACTGGTTCAAAATGCAATTGGCCGCCACCCTTAATAACATGCCCATCGCAGTCCTAGTGGACTCCGGCAGTACCCATAATTTTATCCATAAAAGACTAGTTCTGGCCAGTAAACCTTCACTGCACCAAAAATCATATCTTCATGTTCTAGTAGCTAATGGAGATCGGGTACCTATTTTGGGCACTTGTCCTCGACTTGACTTCTTAGTGGACGGACACACATTTACAGCTGACTTTTATGTTCTTCCGCTGGCTGGATTCGACATGATATTAGGCGTTCAGTGGCTTCGCAATCTTGGAGCAATTGAATGGGATTTTTCATGCCTTTTCATGCGATTTAGATGGCAGAACACACTCGTGGAATGGAATGGCCATGCTAGCACACCTACACTTCATGCCCACATGATTACCACGCCATCTCCCAAATTGGGAAGCCTCCTTAACCAATTTGAAGACATTTTCTGATTGCCTTCCGAACTGCCACCTACACGCGCGTGTGATAATAAGATCACGTTGTTTACGAGAACTAGCCCGATGGTTGTTCGTCCTTACCGTTACCCTTATTTCCAAAAAGACGAGATTGCACGGCAATGTTCTGAGATGCTCCAACAAGGTATCATCCGACCAAGCTGATCTCTTTTTTCATCACCCGTCCTTCTTGTTAAAAAAGTTGAGGGCACATGGCGGTTTTGTGTTGACTACAAGGAACTCAATTCCTAGAACCGTTAAGGACAAGTTTCTGATTCTTCCGGTCTTGGCTATCATTAGATCTGCATGGCAGAAGAGGATATCGAAAAGACAACTTTTCGGACGCATCATGGCCACTTTGAATTCTTAGTCATGTCGTTTGGACTCACAAACGCACCATCCATGTTTCAAATCTTGATGAACAACATCTTCGAACCATACCTTCACAAATTTGTCTTCATCTTCTTTGATAACATACTCGTTTATAGTAAGCCTTGGGTAGAACACATTTATCATGTCCACCTTGTATTGAAAACCTTGCGCACTCATGGCCTTTCTTTAAAGAAATCCAAATGCAGTTTTGGCGTGCCGCAAGTCCAATATCTCGGACATATTATTCATGGCAAGGGCGTTGAGGCGGATCCGATCAAAATCCAAGCCATCACGGAGTGGCCAATACCTCGATCAGTCACGGCTTTACGTGGTTTTTTGGACCTAGCCGGTTATTACCGCAAATTTATTCATCATTACGGTGAGATTGTCGGACCACTCACACAATTGCTAAAGAGCATTGCCTTTTCTTGGACCAACGCAGCTGAACAAGCATTCCACGATCTCAAAAAGCGCCTTTCCTGTTCTCCGATTACCTAATTTCAAAAAAGAATTTGTCGTCGAATGTGATGCATCAGGATCTGGTTTTGGGGCAATATTGCAACAGGAAGGTCATCCCATCGCATATTTTAGTTGCAAGATTGCTGCCCGCCATGTTAAGCTCGCAACTTATGAACGAGAATTGATAGGGTTAGCCAAAGCAGTCACACATTGGTGACCCTATTTAATGGGTATCTGAATTTCTGATTCGGACTGATCATTCCAGCTTGAAATATTTTGTTGAAGAATATTTTATTTCCATGTATATCTAGTTTACCATAAATAGATTTATTATGTCTTTATTACTTAGATTTATTCTATCTTTACTAAATAGGAAGTTAATCTCTGGAGATCTCCTAAGTAAGGAAGGTATCTATGATAGTTTTAATATATATATTCTTGTACATGATTCAAGGAAACACATACAGAGAAGTATTTCTCACCATCCCACCGTGTTAACCCTAATTTAACATGGTATCAAAGCCGCCGGTTAGCCTCTCCGCTGCCGCTGCCGGTGAAATTGCTTCAAGACTGTCATGACCAGTGACAGCTCTTCTTCTTCTAAATCTCCTACTTCTGAAAATTCTGAAGATAATTCAAAAAACAACTCGAACGAACTTTGACCAAGGAGCTGGAGGAATATCGGTCCGGAAATTTACCGGAAAGAATTACCTTCAGTGGTCTCAATCTGTACGAATGGGTCACCATAAGCCTCGTGCGAATGCGACTACCGGTAGGGAAGCAGAGGAAGAACCGCAATTCTCAAAAGGGCAGTTTGATTCTTTACAGAAGATGTTTTCTCAAGTTCTCAAGGCTGAAAAGGGGGAACCCAAGGGATTTGTCTCCAATTTGTTCGAGCAATCAAGTACCATACCTAGTGCCCTTGTCTCAAATACTCATCACACAAATGTTTGGATACTTGAGTCCGGTGCAACTGATAATATGAATGAGAACTTAAACCTCATCTAGAACATGCAACCTTACCCTCACAAGACAGGGGTTAGGATTGCTGATGGTACCTTAGCACCCATTGCTAGAATTGGTTTGGTTAAGGTCACTCAAAATCTCACCTTGTTTCCTGTCATTTATGTGCCAAAATTGAACTGCAATTTGTTGTCTATCCGCCAAGTTATTCATGATTTGGGGTGTGAAGTTAAGTTCAGTTCTCCTCGTTGTGTGTTACAGGAAGAGGGGACGGGAATGATCCTTGCCAGTGGTGAGGTTCGTGATGGCCTATACATTTTGCGAGGAACAGAGTAGGAGTTAGAGGAGTCTAGTTCTAAGTCTAAGAGTGCTCATATTGTAGCTAGCTTAGATAGTCGTATTGATCAAGTAGTTCTATGGCATCATAGACTGGGTCACTCCAGCTTTATGAATGTGATGTGATGTTTGTCAACTTGCAAAACACATTTGTACTGTCTACTCTGGATCTAGCTATCAGCCTACTAAGCCATTTGCAATTGTGCAGTGACATTTGGGGTCCTATGAAGGTCCGAAATATCAATGGTGCCCGATGGTTCATCACATTCATTGATGACCATACATGGCTCACATGGACTTTCTTGATGAATGAAAAATCTGAAACTACTGGTATATTTCAGAATTTCCACCGAATGGTTCAAACTCAGTTCCAAGAAAACATAAAAAGTACTAAAAACAGACAATGTTCATGATTACTTTAACCAGAATATGAGCAAGTATTTGACTGAACATGGGATTATTCATGCTAGCTCCTGCGTGGATACACCACAACAGAACGGAATTGCAGAGCGAAAAACCCGACATCTACTTGAAGTTGCTCGAGCAGCTATGTTCACTCATCATGTACCTCAACATCTATGGGGTGAGGCAGTCCTCACGGCTACCTATCTAATTAAAAGGCTTCCCAGCCGCGTGCTTCAGTTTAAGACACCTCGACAGGTATTACTTAAATCTTTCCCACATATTGCCAGTTTTACCTCAGATCTATCTCCGAAAGTGTTCGGATGTACTGTGTTTATTCACGTTGCACCTCATAATCGGTCAAAATTGGATCCCCATTCTATCAAGGGTGTGTTGATTGACTACTCTGCTGCTCAAAAGGGTTACAAGTGCTATGTATCATCTACACGGAAGGTATATAACACTCTGGATGTGACTTTCTTTGGGTCTCAGTCCTTCTTCAAACCGACTGTGCTTCAGGGGGAGAAATCTGACTACCCGGTTGTGTGTGAACCACAGCAATTTGTGGACCTTATTTCAGCTGAATCTGAGGTGCCTACATCAACCATGGAGGCACAGGGGGAACCTTGCTCTTGTGTCAGATGAACCTGGGCAGGAACAAGTTGGGGTGCAAGTGGAGAACCTTCCTCCTGTGTTAGATGAACCTGAGCAAGAACATGATCAAGTGTTGAAACAACTACTGGTGTATCAAAGGAGGAAGAACAAAGATGACAGTAAGAGTGAGAAATGTAGTGAAGAACAAAATTCTACACTACATGATGAAGCTGAAGACCTGGTTCAAACGATGGAGGAGGAAAGTCAAGCTCCTAATGATGATCTTGATATTCCTATAGCCCTAAGGAAAGGAATACGTAGTTGCACAAGATATCCGATTGGGAACCAAGTGAGTTATGATCGTCTAAATGATACTCACAAAGCTCTTACAATGGCGATTGATAATGTTACTATACCAAACAACATTCATGAGGCTATGAAATCACCTGAATGGAAGAAAGCAGTGATGGAAGAAATTCACGCATTAGAAAAAAACAGAACATGGGAAATTGTTCATCTGCCGAATGGAAAGAATATTGTTGACTATAAATGGCTTTTTACAATGAAATACAAGGCTGATGGCACTGTTGAACGACTCAAGGCTAGGCTGGTTGCAAGAGGGTTCACTCAAACTCAAGGTATTGACTATGAGGAAACCTTCGCACCTGTTGCAAAACTCAAAACGGTACGTGTACTTTTATCTCTTGTTGTGAACTTAGATTGACCACTATACCAGCTTGACGTAAAAAATGCATTCCTGAATGGTGACCTCGAAGAAGAGGTCTACATGAGTCTTCCACCAGGAATTCAGCATCTAAGAAGTGGGATGGTGTGCAAGTTAAAGAAAGCTTTGTATGGCTTGAAACAGTCTCCAAGAGCGTGGTTTGGACGGTTTGTTAAGGCTGTCATAGAGGGGGGATATTATCAATGCCAAACTGATAGTTCACTCTTCGTAAAGCATTCAAATCCAGGGAAGGTGTCAATCTTCATTGTATATGTGGATGACATCATTATAACCGGAGATGACAGTGAAGAAATACAACTTCTCAAAGATGAGCTTGTCAGAGAGTTTGAAATCAAAGACCTTGGCAGTTTAAAGTATTTTCTCGAAATTGAAATTATCATATCAAACAAAGGAATAGTCATTTCTCAGAGAAAGTACATCTTAGATTTGTTGAATGACACTGGCATGACGAACTACAAACCAGTGGACACACCGATGGAGCAGAACAAAACGTTAAGTGCAACTGAAGATGTTCCACGGGTAGACAAGGGAAACTATCAACCGGTAGTAGGCCGATTGATATACCTTGCACACACTCGACCTGATATTGCATTTGCTGTTGGAATTGTGAGCCAACACATGCATGATCCGAACGAGGAACACGTGGAAATGGTGGTTAGAATCCTTAAGTACTTGAAGAGTACTCCTGGTAAGGGTATACACTTCAAGAAGACTGAAGTCCGGGACATTACTGTGTATACAGATGCCAGCTGGGCTGGAGAGTTGAGTGATAGAAGGTCAACTACAGGATACTGCAGCTATGTTTGGGGAAATCTTGTAACATGGAGGAGCAAGAAACAAGATGTAGTGGCACGAAGTAGCGCTAAAGCCGAATACAGAGCTCTTGCTCTAGGAATCTGTGAGGGAATATGGCTAAGACGGGTTCTAAATGAATTGAAGATTGGATCAGCAGGGCCTGTCCATTTCTTATCAAATAGCCAATAAGCTATCAGCAATGTGAAGAATCTTGTCCATCACGATCGAACTAAGCGTGTGGAAGTTGATAAAGTTGCTAAAGGTATTGCTACAGTCAGTTATGTTCCATCCAAGCACCAGGCAGTTGATATTCTGACCAAGGCTCTCGGACGTGACACATTTCAGTTTTTATCTAGCAAGCTTGGATTAATTAACTGTTAGACTTCCCCAGGTATACTGAACATTAACAGAAAGATGAACAACAATTCAAAGAAACTACAGCAAACTTTATTAGCGATGAACAAGAAATCTGGCCGAAGCCCCCAATGAGCCGAAACCCCCCAAAAGAAAGAGAAAGTTCTCGATCTTCCCAAGTCCCAGATTAAAATGTCTAAACAGCCTGCCCTTATTTCCCCAGTCTATTCTATTTATAGTAAACCATACTACCGCCTACTGTTATTAGTTATTAACAGAATTTAACTAACAACTACTCCTATTTATCCTTCTTCTAGAATAAACTCTTCCATAATACTTGTCATCAATTTATGGCTGCATTTAGTCTCTAACATAACTCCCCCCCTAAACATCCACCTTGCCCTCAAGGTGGGTGATAGGACACAGCCAAAATCTTATGCTTCTACCTTCCTAATATCTCACTGGTTTCAGAGCAAAGAGCTTTAGTACATAATCTTTCCAACTCCCAAATTTTTCTGGTGAAATTTTATTCTTTTCACTAGCTTTTAGGCCTTCAATAGCCATAAATATTTCCTTGTCTTCCTGAGGTGTATCACCTATACCCTTAGCAGAATTTATGTTCATGCCCTGAGCCTCTGGGCCAGTGTAATGTAACACTGAAACCAAGCAAAATTTAGTGCGTGAGAATACAAAACCAACTCTTTCAGCACCAAATGCAGCTGTCATAATTCTGTGGATCCCCATTCTGAGTACAGCTTCATTTCCTTCTATCACCATCATTTCATTAATTGCTCCATTTGTAACAGTAATGAAGTACGGCAGCCAATCCCCATTCTCATTAGTCACCGCAAAGTATTTCTTGTGCTTCTGCATGACCATTATCAGTAATTCTTTAGGAAGCTCTAGGAAGGTGTCCTTAAATTTTCCATGTACTGACATACGTGCCTCAACAAGATTTCCAACTTCATTAATTAAACCAGTCTGCACAAAAGGATATCTATTTAAACTCTTTGAAAAATCATGGGACTGCTCCAATATAAACTTTTTGGGTTGATCATCATCAACAAAATTCCCAACATGTTGCATCAGATCGCCATAAGATGCTGCATCTACTACCACTACAGTGGCAGATGGAGTGATATGTATACCCTTCGAAACATATCCACTGAAAGGGTTGTTACGAGTGAGGGAATGGGTCATTGCTCCAGCTGTCTTTGCCGATATGTCTCCCCACATGAGATGACTTTCAGTTGCTTTAAATTGAGTATGTAAGTCAAGCTTGGAGTAGTCTAACATGCTGTCAACCGAGGGCTGCAATTCTGCTTCTTGTATTTCAAGGTGTTGGGCATGGCTAGACTTATCAGCATCCTGAATCGTAACAACTGGGCTGGAAATTAAATCCCTATCGTCTGCAAGATTCGGAGAAACATAATTTTGCCATTGGATAATCTGTCCTTTCTTCTCGATTTCGTCCTTCTTATTTATTTTCTTGATTACAGATTCGGTTGGCTCCATCCCAGTCTTATTTATTGACTGCGGAAAATCTTTAGCATGTTGAGCAACTTGCGAACTCAGCAATTCAGATAGGGAAGAATCTGGCGACTGCGAGTTGGGAGCTTCTACCTGTGTTTGTGAATAGGAAAGAGCTGATGGCAACTGCAAAGAACTCTTGCTTTTGGAATTCCGGCAGCGATGCACAGTCGTTGACCGTCCTCGCCTACGACATTTTTGACGCAGCTTGGGCTTCCCCTTCTCCAGGTTTGAGGGCTTCTCCCTCTCCAGGTTTGAGGGCTTCTCCCTCTCCAGGTTTGAGCGTTTCTCTTTGTCTGGTTTTGAGCTCTTCTCCTTGTCCATGTTTGAGCGCTTTTCCTTTTCTAGGGTTGAGCGCTTCTCTTTCTCCACTTTTCCGCTCTCAACCTTTTCTGCGAGCTTCCCCAATTTTCCGCGCCAATCCTTTCGCGAGTGCGAAACAGTTTGCGATTCCTCCAATCCTGTCCTCCTTTCCTTCGCCCCATCCCTTTCTACCTTTTCTTTGCCCTTCGTATGCTTCTCCTTCGCTAGTTTTCCGCGCTCCACCTTTTCCGCGGTCTTCTCCATTTTTTCACGCGAAACCTTTGGCGACTACGAATCAGAAGGGACATTTCGCGCTCGGTCTCTAGTTCGCCTGCGCGGTTGATGACCGATCTTGTTTATTCTACTCCACATCTCCGCAGCCCAATCATCGAAGGCTTGTTGATTTTGTTCGATCTTTTCCTGGTTCTTCTCCATCTGCGACAGACTTCTTTTAGCGACAGAAATTCCACACCAGCAATCGTAGCAGTCTATAATACCAATGTTAGACTTCCCCAGGTATACTGAACATTAACAGAAAGATGAACAACAATTCAAAGAAACTACAGCAAACTTTATTAGCGATGAACAAGAAATCTGGCCAAAGCCCCCAATGAGCCGAAGCCCCCCAAAAGAAAGAGATAGTTCTCATCTTCCCAAGTCCCAGATTAAAACGTCTAAACAGCCTGCCCTTATTTCCCCCAGTCTATTCTATTTATAGTAAACCATACTACCGCCTACAGTTATTAGTTATTAACAGAATTTAACTAACAACTACTCTTGTTTATCCTTCTTCTAGAATAAACTCTTCCATAATACTTGTCATCAATTTATGGCTGCATTGAGTCTCTAACATAACATCTACACCAAGCTTGAGGGGGAGTGTTGAAGAATATTTTATTTCCATGTATATCTAGTTTACCATAAATAGATTTATTCTGTCTTTATTACTTAGATTTATTCTATCTTTACTAAATAGGAAGTTAATCTCTAGAGATCTCCTAAGTAAGGAAGGTATCTATGATAGTTTTAGTATATATATTCTTGTACATGATTCAAGGAAATACATGCAGAAATCAGAGAAGTATTTCTCACCATCGCACCATGTTAACCCTAATTTAACACATTTACTGAATCAGCGGCTCACTACGTCCCCACAACAACATTGGCTAAGTAAATTAATGGGCTTTAATTTCCGAGTCGAACACAAACCTAGACACTTCAACACTGTCGCCGATGCTTTGTCTCGACAACATGAAGGGGTTATGAATCTGGCAGCACTCGCAGTTCCTTTCAATACTATCCTCAGTGAAATCCGGTCTGAACAAGCTGTTTCCCCGATTATGAACAATATCCGACAGGAAATCCAGGAGGGAAAGCGCGGCCCTGATTGGGAACTCCGAGATGGCTTAATCTATTATCACTTCAAACTCTATCTGTTACACACATTTGAAGTGGTTCAGACTGTGCTCTCAGTATTTCATAACATGGCTCATGAAGGGGTTGAAAAAACTCTTCAACGACTACGACGGGAGTTTTATTTGACGGGCACGAAGACTACGGTGGCCAACTTTGTCCAGGATTGCCAGACATGTCAAAAGCAAAAGTGGTTAACGTTACAACCCGTCGACGTATTGCAACCTCTGCCCATTTAGGCAGATATTTTCATGGACTTCATTGAAGGCTTACCAAGGTTCAAAGCAAATCTGTCATTCCGGTTGTTGTCGACAAATTCTCTAAAGCCGCTCATTTTATCCCTTTAGGTCACCCATATACGGCAGTTTCCGTAGCCAACATATTCTTTTCTAAAATATTTCGTCTTCATGGGCTACCGGAATCCATTGTCCCTGATCGTGACAAAATCTTTATGAGCAATTGCTAGCGAGAGTTATTTCGCCTATCGGGCACCAAACTTGTTTACTCCTCTGCCTACCACCCGCAACTAGACGGTCAAATGGGGGTTGTTAACCGCACGGTAAGGTTATTTTTGCGTTGTATCACGAGCGATTATCCCAAAGAATGGGTTCGTTGGCTGTCTTGGGTGGAGTAATGTTACAATACGTCCTACCATTCATCTCTGGGGGACACACCATTTCGCATGGTTTATGTTCCCCACCACCCAGGATGCTTTCCTATATACCTGGGACAGCCAAAGTGGACGGCGTTGATCTGGAGCTAATTGATTGTGAAGATCTTCTCAAACGCGCTCGTGACAGATTGGCTCAAGCACAACAGCGAATGAAAAGTCAGTTTGATAATGGCCACCGCGAGCTCTCTTTTGAACCTGGTGCTTGGGTCTGGCTCCGTTTACAACCATATCGTCAATTCACAATAAGACGGGGGAATTCCAAACTGTTGCAAAAATATTTTGGTCCATTTCAGGTCTTGGAGCGAATTAACCAGACTGCTTATAAGCTCCAATTGCCACCAGAAGCTCGTATACATAATGTTTTTCATGTATCCCTTCTCAAGCCACACCAAGGACCTCCTCCAGACTGCAAGGTAGTCAAAAGCGAGCGCCTGGGCGCTTAAGCGCATCAGGCGCAGCGCACATCAGCCCTATCGACTTAATAAAGGCCAGGCGCAGCTATCTGTGTAAGGCGCAGGTTAGGCGCGGAAGCGCTCGAGCGCTAAAAAGCGCTCGCTAATCTCACCTGAGGTGGAAACACACGTTTAAGCCTAATATTTTAGTTTCAGGTTATTTTAAATAAGAAGCCCATATCTTTAATATGATAAAGCCCAACTAAGTATCTAAATAAAAGGTAAAAACGATGTAAATTTGCGTTAATCAACACAAGTTAGTTCGCTACTCAAAGTCCTCTACTCTCCTGCTCTACTCTGCTCACATTACCTCGGTCTTCGCTATCTCCACATCAACCGCAGAAGCTGGCAGCACAATCAATGACAGTAAGTTTTCTTCTTCTTGACTGTTCCATTTTCTTTGTTTTTTCTTTTTTCAGCATCTACTTCTTATAAACTCTATACAAGTCAAACATATATATTTGTAAACTACCAATATAGTGGTCTATCATGTGTGACTCTCTTCGTTGTTCCATTTTCTAATCATTTAAATAGAAAAAATTTTCCATTTTTCTAATCATTGTCTTATTTGTCAAACATATATATTTGTAAACTACCAATATAGTGGTCTATCATGTGTGACTCTCTTCGTTGTTCCATTTTCTAATCATTTAAATAGAAAAAATTTTCCATTGTTCCATTATCAGCATTTTCTTATTTAATATTTTTATTCATGTACACTTCATATAATCTAATCATTGAATAGTTTCATGAAGTATACTGTGTAAATAATATCTGCCTTGTACATTTACAGGACATGAAAAATCGAACTTCAGCCACAGGTCTTGAAGCTGCCAAATCAGCAAAAACAGACCCGACTTGAAAACAAAACTACTTGGCTCATGAAAATGATGCAAATGCATGAACTTATTTTGGTGAGTCGTGACTTTATTTTTTAGAAACATGACTTTTTAATGTAGTTGGTTCAATGTGATGTTATATACATCAGGTTTGATACTTGCATAATAGTATATGTGATATTTTCTAAGTAATGCGCCTTACATGAGTCAGGCGAGCGCTTATTTGCGCCTTGCGCCTCAGGCGATGGGAGTACTCTGTCGCCTTGAGTGCGCCTCACGACTTTGACTACCTTGCTCCAGAGTCAATGGGCAGTCTTCCTCCTTGCATTCTGGGCACCAAAATTCCTGAGGCAGCTCTTCACAGCCGCTTTCTAAATGGCAGCTGGGAACTTTTAGTTCACTGGCAGGGACAACAATTGGAAGAGGCAACCTGGGAACCACTCAATTCATTCCAAACACAGTATCCTACTTTCAAGCTTGAGGACAAGCTCTTTCTCAAGGAGGGGAATGATGTTACCGACCAATTCTTTGGTCGCACATATAAACGAAGAGGACAGAGGGGAGCGGATACAGTTAGCGATCAAAGTGGCTAAGAGAAAGATCAAGTAAACCGTGAGAGTCATATTAGTATTAGAGTTGTATTTGAATAAGCAACTTAGCTTCCTATTTGTTTTAGGAAACCTTTAATATCTATTTAAGGGGATCCCAGTTAATTTAATAAACAACTTTTTGGTTAATTAATCTTGAGATCTCTTGACTAGGTCGGAGACCGATAATTATACCATTAAGCCTC
Organism: Cuscuta europaea; assembly: GCA_945859875.1. Lineage (NCBI taxonomy): Eukaryota > Viridiplantae > Streptophyta > Magnoliopsida > Solanales > Convolvulaceae > Cuscuta > Cuscuta europaea. The sequence continues at coordinate 867,095 of CAMAPE010000098.1, forward strand.
TATTTTTTGTTCATCTATTCCTCGTCAATTAAAATAGCTTCAGGGACATCATCGTTTACCTGTGGCCATTCCCGTTCGCGTCCTTGTACGAGGTCGCTAACTCAAGCACTTAACATAGTGTAATTATGCAATTCTTGCATGAATTTATAGCGCAAGTTATTTTTATACAATTAATCGGCACTACAAATTTGATGCTACCGACACCAAATATTTAAGATTTTAGATGATCTTGATGATTAACTGGACAAGGAAATAAATCTTTTATTTATTTCAGAAATGAATGACATGTGACAACGGAAGACAAAGTTGAATAACTTCAGTTAAAATGCAGGCCTTAAGACTTACAGTGAAAGTATGTTGGAATATACTTTAGAATATGCTTTAGAATATATTAGGAATATACCGTAGATATTATTATTGTATAGAATCTTATATAGGAATATTCTATTTGTAATGTATATTTATAGGGACTTCCACAACTAATGAAAAACACAGAAAATCCTTCTCTCCATCTTTAATAGCATTGTAGTTTATATTTCAACATGGTATCAGAGCCTTCCATTTTAGTTTAGTTTTTCATATTTCAGTTTAATTTTCAGACTGGGTTCTTCCTTCAAGGAACTTGAATTCAGTTTTTCAGATTCTTCAGAACCTCTAGGCACCATTCTAATTTCCCAGAAAATCAATTAGCCTGAGCTAATTTCCTAGAAAATTCCTTAGCACACAGTCTGCCCCACCAGACCTCAGAAATTCTCAGACCACACATTTCATCACCGCCGTACCCAGGTGGTGCGGCTACCTCCGACGACCCAGAAACCAAAGTCCAGACACCCAAACTCTACGCGACTGAGCCGTACGCGCTGCCACAGCTCGCTGACCTCAACTCACGCGCCGGAAAGTGACGTCCATTCTGCGGCCAGATTTCCGATCGGAAAACGTCATCCAACTCGCCTGCATATCGCCTATCTTCTGTTGTAGCTTCTCTTTGGGATGGTTGCGTTTCTTTCCAGCTCTTCAGTACGCTGACGTCGAAAAGAGATCGTCCAGGCTACGCGGAAATCTTTTCTTCCTTCCAGGCTTCGTAACGGACATAGGTACGCTCCTTTGTCTGGCTGTTCTTCGTTGAGGTCTGGCACTCTGGCATCGACCCTCTGTCTGGATTAGCAGTAAAAGCCCAAGCAGCTGGATCTTTTATTCTCCAGGTTGAGTCCACAAACGGGCTGCTCAGTCAAAGCCCAATTTTATTCTCCAAGGTCGAGTCCACAAACTGGCTGCTGTAAGTTCTCATTGGATATCTCAATTTTGAACTTAATTACATTCTCATAAAAAAACAAAAACAAAAAAACAAAGAAAAACAAAAAAAACAAAAAAAAAGTAAAAAAAAATGTCTTGTACGGGTCAATTTGACAGAGGCGTAATATGCAATTACTGCAAGAAGCCCGGGCACTTGATTAAAGAATGTAGAAAATTGTTGTTCAAAAATCAAGGAAATCAGCTAGCTCATGTTGCTTCCGCTACCAGTTCATCTGATGGAACAATTGCTATTTCTTCATACGAGTATGCCAAATTTATTTGCTACCAAGAATCACTAAAGCATTCATCTGTCCCTACTTCAGTAGTTGCTAATTCAGGTATTTCAAACACATGTCTTGTCTCCTCATCCTCGAAATGGGTCATTGACTCAGGTGCCACAGATCATATGACTGGTAATCCTAGTCTATTCTCATCATTTCACACATATTTACCTACTTCTAGTGTCACTTTAGCTGATGGATCTACCTCACCTGTTCTTGGATCCGGTACTGTTGTCCCAACTTCTACATTACCATTATTACCTGTTTTGAGTCTTCCTAATTTTGCATTTAATCTGCTTTCCATCAGTAAAATCACACATACTCTTAATTGTTCTGTAACATTTTTTCCTGGATATTGTGTGTTTCAGGATCCGTTGACAAAGCAGACTATTGGTAAAGGACATGAGTCAGCTGGTCTTTATAGTTTGGATACGTCAATCACAAAAGGTATCTCTTGTCTTGGGGTTGGAAATCTATTAGAAGCTCATTACCGATTAGGACATCCATCTCTCCCACTAATGAAGCAAATATATCCTCAGTTTAATAAGGTGTCATCTATACAATGTGAGTCGTGTGAATTTGCAAAACATCATCGTATTAGTTTAAGTCCTCAACTTAAAAAACGAGCAAATGCTCCATTTGATCTTGTTCATACTGATGTTTGGGGGGCATGTCCTGTTGTGTCCAAATCTGGTTTCAAATATTTTGTTACATTTGTTGACGATTATTCTCGTATGACATTGTTATACTTTATGAAACGTCGATCAGAGTTATTTACTCATTTTTCTGCATTTTGTGCTGAAATTAAAACTCAATTTAATGCTCATGTTCGTGTGTTGAGGGGAGACAATGCCCAAGAATATCTCTCTGCTCCATTTAAATCTTTTATGCTTCAAAATGGCATTATTCATCAAACTTCATGTGTAGATACCCCTCCTCAAAATGGAGTCGCTGAAAGAAAGAACCGACATCTGTTAGAAACTGCAAGGGCTCTTCTATTCCAAATGAATGTGCCTAAACAGTTTTGGGCGGATGCCGTGTCTACCGCATGTTTTTTGATAAACCGTATGCCGTCTTTTGTTTTAAACGGTAAAGCTCCTTCTTATCACTCACTGCTTATTTCCAAATAAAGAGCTTTTTCCTATCCCACCTAAAATATTTGGTTGCACTTGCTTTGTTAGAGACGTTAATCCTCATCTTACAAAGTTAGACCCCAAATCATTAAAATGTATTTTCTTGGGTTATTCTCAAGTTCAGAAGGGGTCTAGATGTTTTTGTCCAAGTACAGGTCGATATCTTGTTTCCATTGATGCATCATTCCATGAAAATACACCTTTTTCATCATCCAAGACAGATATTCATGGGGACAATGATGAAATACTCATTTACTTTGTCACTATACCAGAATCTACACCTTCTATAGTTATTCCACATGTTAATGTTCCCGACCCCAGACCTCCAGTACACTTGGTTTACACCCGTCGAAACAGAGCACCAGATCACCCTCCACCATTGACACCCGTGATTACTTATCCTGATATTGGTCTGTCCTTGATCTCATGTCCTGAACCGGTACATGCATCTTCGGATCTTGTCTCTAAGTAAAGGTCTTGACCTTCCGATAGCACTAAGTAAAGGTACATGGTCTTGTACTCATCATATTTCTTCATTTGTGTCGTATAGTCAGTTATCCCCTTTCTCATGTTCTTTTGTTGCTTCCATCGATTCTATTTCTGTTCCCAAATCTGTTAAAGAAGCTTTATCTCATCCTGAATGGCGTCATGCCATGGTAGAGGAAATGAATGCTTTAGATCTTAATGGTACTTAGGATTTGGTTGACTTGCCTACAGGGAATAAATCTATAGGATGTAAGTGGGTCTTTGTTGTTAAGGTAAACCCAGACGGATCTGTTGCTCGATTGAAAGCTCGATTAGTTGCGAAGGGTTATGCTCAAACCTATGGTGTTGATTATTCTGACACTTTTTCTCCTGTTGATAAATTAACATCTGTCAGGTTACTTATTTCTCTCGATGCAACTCATGATTGGCACTTACATCAGTTGGACATTAAACATGCATTCTTGCATGGTGACCTTTAGGAAGAAGTTTATATTGAGCAACCTCCGGGATTTGTTGCTCAGGGGGGAGTTTGGAAAAGTTTGTCGACTTCGCAAGTCTCTTTATGGTTTGAAACAAAGCCCCCGTGCATGGTTTGGAAAATTCAGTCAATCAATTGAACGATTTGGCATGATAAAAGGTCAATCAGACCACTCTGTCTTTTACAGACGAACGAAAGCAGGTATCACATTGCTTGTGGTGTATGTTGATGATATTGTGATTACAGGGAGTGATACTGCAGGTATTTTGGCTCTTAAGAATTTTCTTCATAGCCAATTCCAGACGAAAGATCTAGGCTCATTGAAATACTTCTTGGGTATTGAGGTAACACGGAGCAAGAAAGGCATATTTCTATCTCAACGCAAATATGTATTTGACTTGCTAGCTGAAACAGGGAAATTAGGGGCAAAGCCGAGCAATACTCCTATGATTCCTAATGTACAACTCACTCATGAAGGTGTGTCGTTCGAAGATCCAGAGAGGTATAGAAGATTGGTTGGAAAACTTAATTATCTCGCAGTTACACATCCAGATATTGCATACTCGGTGAGTGTAGTGAGTCAGTATATGTCATCTCCCACAGTTGATCACTGGAATGTTGTAAAACATATATTATGTTACTTGAAGGGGACACCGGGACGAGGTATTGTTTATCAAAATCATGATCACATGAGAATAGAATGCTTTGCAGATGCTGATTGGGCTGGATCTAAAGATGATAGAAGACCTACATCTGGCTATTGCGTCTTTGTTGGTGGTAATCTTATCTCCTGGAAAAGTAAGAAGCAGAATGTGGTTTCTCGATCTAGTGCCGAATCAGAATATCGTGCTATGGCACAATCGGCATGTGAGATCATCTGGATAAACTATTTATTGAGTGAAATTGGATTGAAGACACCAATTGTCTGCTAAATTGTGGTGTGATAACCAAGCTGCTATACACATTGCCAACAACCCAGTGTTTCATGAGAGAACAAAACATATTGAGGTCGATTGTCATTTTATTCGAGAGAAGATACAAAAAGGATTGATCTCCAAAGGATATGTGAAGACTGGGGAACAACTTGGAGATTTATTCACTAAAGCACTAAATGGAATTCGAGTTGGTTATTTATGTAACAAGTTGGGCATGATAAATATCTATGCTCCAACTTAAGGGGGAGTGTGAAAGTATATTGGAATATACTTTAGAATATGCTTTAGAATATATTAGGAATATACCGTAGATATTATTATTGTATAGAATCTTATATAGGAATATTCTATTTGTAATGTATATTTATAGGGACTTCCACAACTAATGAAAAACACAGAAAATCCTTCTCTCCATCTTTAATAGCATTGTAGTTTATATTTCAACACTTACCAAGAGAGTACATCATGGTATTGAAAAATAATTGTTTGGTATAAACAACATTAACCTATACGTAATTACAGATGAAGAGAAAGTAAGGAACGGGGGCTAGATTGGGGTTGGGATACAAAGCCTAGTTTGATGTGCAAATAGAACTTTGAGACTTTCCAAAGACCATATCAGATTTGCATGTTGGTCTCAAAATACCAATCATGTAATATATGTATAATAAATAATACTTTAACTCATTGCTATCTCATTATATATTCCATACAAGTGGAAATGAGCTTAAGATGATGATGGTGTTAAAACTTTCATCGCATCATATTTCTTCTTACGAAGGTTGCCACAGGAAGGTCCTCCCATGTAAATAGTGCCATTATGCTATTCTTCCACGAATTAATAGTGCAAGTTATTTTTATACAATTAATCGGCACTACAAATCTAATGCTAGCGACACCAGATATTTGAGATTAAGATGATCTTGATGATTAATTGGACAAGGAAATAAATCTTTTATTCATTTCAGAAATGTGACATGTGGCAAAGGAAGACAAAGTTGAAAAAGTTCTGTTAAAATGCAGGCCTTAAGACTTACCAAGAGAGTACACCATGGTATTGAAGAATAACTGTTTGGTGAAAACAACATTAACCCACACGTAATTCCAGACGAAGAGAAAGTAAGGAACGGGAGCTAGATTGGGGTTGGGATATGTGAATAAGTATTATTATATTTCATATACTTAATTACAAATGCTATACAAGAAGGGAAAGGGACATTCTAATGGAAGATGATAATATGTATCGTAAACTCATAAGATATACCTTGTTAGCAATTGACTCTCTCAACCTCCTTAATGCTTCTGATTCACCGCCTTTAAATGGTGTCTTCTCATCCTGCAACTCCATAAGCACTGATTAGTGACTCCCACCACACTGCAAAAAAAGAGTGAACAAAAACCAGCAATGGTGACCGTACCTCGCTGCTGTCAATATAGCCTAGTTCTTCGAGCGTTGGTACAGATGAAACTTCAAGGTTCCCCAAGTTCCCAATCGGAGGAAGCGAGGACACTGATAATGTTGACAGAGGGGTCGATTCCCATGAAGGCATTCCCGACAGTTTAAGAAAGGATTGGTAACTAAGAGGTGGCCTTCCCCCATTCTATCCATAACATTATAGACATGGATATTGATATCAATTAATTAAAGCTCAGCAATCCACGTTTAGTACTTAATTAATTTACCTTACGCAAAATGTCTGCAGGGTTAAATAATGTATGACTCACAGGAGTGAAAATTTCTATTCCAGCTGCATAGATGCTGTTCTGCATAGAAAAATTCAACTGTCTGCCAACAAATATGCTCTCCATCGTGAAAATAATCAGTCAGAATATAATACCTGTACTTTATCATCTAATGCTCGGTAATAAGGTTCTATGTCATACTCAAAGCATAGCTTGTTTATTTTCCACTGCAAATCAGTAGAATGAGAAATAATCTTAAAAAAGAACTTCTATTAATTAAATAAGAATAAAGAGTAAAGTAGATTGACTTGCGGTCTTGCAAAATAAACACTGTTCTGACAAGCAGTCACTAGATGCCTTATACATCCATTTAGCTAGGCGTAAAAAACGTCCAATTGATAGCCAAAAGTGTGACAAGGCATAGCAATCTTAGACGTGTAAGGCATTTTAAGACATGAAAAGACACAAGTGAAAGACAGAGTTGTTTAGATAGATCAATTTATAAAAAGATGGGCTAACCCTAAAAAAATCACTAGTGTAAATATGCTGACTATATAATTTACTCCTAAAATAAACACAATTTTTGTGTTGAAATTGTTTATAATTTTAAAAGATATATATAACCGGAGCCTTGGCGCACCGGTTAAGGTGTTGTTGTGTGCCTGAGAGGTCACGAGGGAAAGGCTTGCTCCTTATACACCCTTGTGGTGGGACCCTTCCTTAGGCCCTCGCCTTACAAGGATACCTTCAAGCACTGGGCTGTCCTTTTTTATTGGAAAAAATAAATACCCGTATCTAATTGAAAAATGGCACGGTTATCGGTTATTTAGACAATTATTAAATAAGGTTATTCGAGCATATTTTGAGAAGTAATTTTGATAGGTATATAATATACTAAGGTAATTCATGATAGGTATTTTTAAATCATTTAAGAGTGCTTATTATTTCCTAAAATAGAAATGAAAACCTTTAGCTAAATGTCCAAAAGAGGAAAATGAGAAGCTTAAGTTGAGACAGAGGGAGTATTACGTTTAGACTTGTATAAAATTTGATATGAATATTTATTACGTCTCACTTAAAATACTACATAATCCCTCCTATCCTCATGTAGGATACATTTGGGTTTAAAATGGGTTTAAAAAAATAAAGATACAATTGATGTTTTACAATTGTTAAATTCTAAAAGTAAGATAAAATAGTACGAGTACAGGAAACTTAAAAGGGTGAAACAATTGCTTAAAGAATAGAGTCGAAAATTAAAATGTTAGTAGTAATCACTTTCGGAAAGTTTTCACATTTTTTGTTAACCCAAAAGTAATGTAGAGTGTATCTAACATAATACAATTGGGGCTGAGGGAGTATTAAAAAAACAGATGCTTGTCCGGGCTTCAAAATTTTGAGATCCTTACCTCTTTTAAGATACTATAATCAAATGGCTTTTACTAGGTTTTGAACCAAGTTTTTAGAGCCAGGAACTATCAGTGTTTAGAGTGAATAAACAATGTTATATTCTGTATAGGATACGGAAAAGCATAATAACAACTCCCTGCGTTTGGGGAGGACAGGTACTATCAATTTGGAACACCAAAAAAGAAAATCAGGGACTGTAATTTGTGA
>CAMAPE010000098.1:880000-930000 GCA_945859875.1 Cuscuta europaea
TCCTGCTCTTCCTATAGCTCTAGTGATTCTGGACCAACCAATGTCCCACTAGAATCTTTATTACAAGATTTCCAAAAAGTCCAAGATCACCATGTTCTCTTAAGATCAGAAAATGAGAGATTAAAACAAGAATTTAAGGCCATTCATACTAAGTTGTTAGATGCCTTAACCAAAAACAATGTCTTAGAGGAAGAGACCAAAGAGCTGATAAACAAATTGAATAACTTCAGCATGGATAGTAAAAGCAGTGACCCTACTGCTGAAGTTGTTCTAACTAGGAAGAGAAGAGGAATCGACTATGTATCTCCCACCAGACTCACTCAAAACTCACCCTCTACAAGCCATCAACAGAATACAAGAAAGCCAATATACCAAAAGACTCATTCCCAGAATGTCCCCACAAGAAGGAATCTGCCTGCTCCCAGATCAAAATCCAAATCCCTGTATAACCAAAAACTTCTCACCCATCAAAACCCAAGAACCCGTTGGCAACCAACCAATAAGACCAACCACAGTCAAAACACTAAGCAGTCCCCTCCAAAAGCAAATAATCCTTGATGGAGTATATGGGTCTAGGCCCCAGGACCCACGTACTCAGGAGAATAGAAGGGACAGCTGTCACCCAGTGGGACCCTCATCGGCCGGATGACCCTCATCGGCCGGGACAAAAGTCAACCCGGAACATGATCCGGAAGCCAGAAGAACCGGGTGACCTCGTCGGCCGGGTCTTCGTCGGTCGTGCACTCGTCGGCCATAAAGAACTCCCAGAACCGGATTTTACACTTACTCATTTGTATACTCTATCATTTACTTTGTATCCGGCCCAATAGCGGTCCAGTTGTAAATGGGCCTCCCAAGCCCAAGGCTTGGGAGCCCAGACCGTATTTTTCGTATAAATACTTCCTCTGGAGGTAGTTGTAGGGGTTGGAAAATCATTTATTGGAGCATTTACTTGCACTTCCCTCTTTAGCTCTCACTTCTCTCTAGAATATACTCTATCATTTGGTGCTTTCATTGAGAGCTAGAACAATCAAGTTAGAATCCTTCGTCGCTACCAAGAACAGCTAACCACTGATAATGGGAAGAACTAAGTCAAACCGCAACCTCGTCAGCAAACCCATCCCTGAGGACCGGGAGAACAGGGAACGTGAGGAGGACGCCACGGCCGACCAGGTCGGAGGAGGGGATGTCTTCCAGGAGGCCATCAACCTCACGGCGGATCTACGCAACCAGCTCAACGACGGCGCCCCTGATGCCCGCATCGGCCTGGATAAGAAGCGCACAGAGAAGACAGACAATGCCACGGCCTAACCGTTGGTCACGGCTTCTCCGTCTGTTAACCCGCAGGTGCAGGCCGCACTATCGGTCATCATTGCCAGCCTGGCTCAGAACCCCACCGTCCTCAGCGCACTCATGCCAAGGACTGGGGGGAACATCACTCCACCCCCTCAGCCCCAACCGTTGGCCATCAAGCTAGGCAACGATGAGGGAGTGATAGCCCAGGACACATCGTCGTCCCACTCCCACCCGCTTCCCCTCTTCGGCCCAGACCGACCCCAGCGCGTGGAAAAGCCTCTGCCTTCAATAGGCTGGGTGACATGCGCCGTCGTCCGGTATCGGAGAGGATGGCGGGACGGATTGGTCAATGCTGGCCTGGCTTGCCAAGGGAAAGCCTGGGGTCTGTGTCCCGAACAGCGGACCAGCCCCACATGAACAAAGGCAAGGGAAAGCTGCACGAGGACGACGTACGCCACCAGATCAACGCGGCCCACATGCAAAACCAACAGAGCGTCACTGCGGCCGCCAGGGACCCTCGAGACGAGGTTATCACCCAGCTAGAAACGAGACTGGCACAGATGGAGGCCAGACAGTCGGCGAACATTCCCACGGCCGGTGCCTCCAATGACCCCGACCTCAATGCACTCATGAACAAGGTCAGCGCCCTTGAGAGGGAATTGGTTGAAGGACGAGGTGACCCTGTCATCCAGGTCAGGACCAGGACACCCTTCACTAACAAGGTGCTCTCGGCTCCCATCCCGGAGAAGTACAGGGGAAACGCCATCAAGACCTACGACGGCCGCTCCGATCCCCAGGAGCACTTCAGCCGCTACCAGAACAACATGCTAATGGTGAACGCGTCGGATGAATACCTCTGCCGTTGGTTCCTCTCCACTCTTGAAGGGCCAGCGTACGAGTGGTTCAACGCACTTCCCGAAGGAAGTATAGACTCATGGCAGGACCTTGCCCAACGCTTCCTCACCCACTTTGCCGGGAGGAAGCGTGCGAAGAAGTACTTCACCCATCTCCTCTCGGTCAAGCAGCAACACGACGAGTCACTCCGATCTTTCATAGATCGGTGGACGAAGGTGACCGAGGAAGTTGAGGGGGCCGATGAGCGCACCCTCCTCGTCCCTTATTAGGGAGCTCTCCGCAGCACCCCCTACGCAAGGGGCCTCATCACCGACCCCCCAAGGTCATATGCAAAGGTGCTTTAGCGCGGGAGTTTGTACGCTGACGCCGACGAGCTCCACAGCCACAAGAAAGACGGAGGCCACCCCTCCAAGAAGACAAATCCTTCGTCGGCCCTGGGAACATCCCCGGCCGGCCAGGGTGCCCAGGACCGTCACGGCTCTGGTGGACAAAGCAAGAAAGACCGCCATTGGCGGCCGAGGCTGGAACGGGCGGGGATCCCCCTCACGCACTCGGTCAGCACCATCCTCGACTACGCCAAGAAGCATGACCTCATTGAACAAACTCCTCGAACGCCGGAGGAAGTCCATGCCATTCAACAAGGCGGCATCTACTGTCGTTTCCACAAGAACACTTCCCACAACACCGACGACTGCATCACGCTGAAGAAAGCCATCGAGCGCCTGATTCGGCAGGGGGAACTCTCCCAATTTGTTAAAGGTGGCCCGCGCAAAAATACGTGGGTAAACACTAGCAAATCTGGGGGCGAACCCTCTACGAAGAAGCGGGAGATCGGTAGGCTCAGCGATGATGAAGAAGACTTTGAGGAGCCCCCACCAAAGAAGAATCACATTCACCTCATCGTAGGTGGAAACACTGGGGGGACTCCGTCACCCAGAGGAAGAAATGGGTCCAATCCCTCTACATTGGAGAGGTATCCCACGTTCCCCCCCAACCGAAGAAACAGCGGACGGGGGCGATCACCTTCACCGACAAGGATCTACCTCCGGGTACTGAATCACATAGGGACGCCCTCGTCATCCGGTGTGAGATTGGTAACTCGATCATCCACCGCACTTACATCGATACGGGGAGCTCCGTCAATGTGATGTACCTGTACACTTTCAAGCAGCTGAAACTGAACAAGGCTTTGCTCAAGCCGATCAAGACACCGTTGTCCGGTTTCACCGGGGACTCTATCGATGCCGAGGGCATGATAGTCCTTCCCGTGGAGGTCGGCGACGGCTCCCACCACATGAAGATTAACATGGAATTTATGGTGGTCAACCTTCAGTGCAGCCACAATCTGATCTGGGGGCGGCCAGCACTGGAGGACCTGGAGGCCATCATCTCCATGAAACACTTATGCTTGAAGTTCCCGACCAGCGGCGGCATCGGCTACACCAGAGGCAACCAGAGGATAGCCAGAGCATGTTACGTCAAGCTAACGAGGCCGGCCGAAAGAGAAGGGCAAAGAATAGACACCATCACTGCGACCGTCGCCAAAGACGAGGAGAGGCCACACGCCGAACCTGCCGAAGAGGTCGAGGAGGTCCCCCTGGATGCCTCCCGGCCGGAGCGGGTCCTGAGGATCGGGAAGCAACTCCCACAGGACCAACGTGATGACATCCTCCTAGTCCTAAGGTCGTATGCTATCATCTTCGCATGGGGTCCGGACGACATGCCAGGCATCACCCGGAAGGTGATCACTCACCGGTTATCAGTCGATCCGGCCTCCACGCCTATCAAGCAGAAGCGGCGCTACTTATCAGTTGACAGACGAGACTTCGTCAAGGAGGAGGTCATCATGCTCCTCTCAATCAACCACATCAAGGAGGTGAAGTACCCGACATGGCTAGCCAACGTCGTCCTCGCCCAGAAACCGCCAACATTCAGAATGTGTGTTGATTACACTGATCTGAACAAGGCGTGCCCCATGGACCCGTTCCCTCTCCCTAATATTGATCAGCTGGTGGACGAAACGGCGGGATGCGAGTTGATGTCATTCCTTGACGCCTTTAGAGGGTACCACCAGATATTCATGCATGAAGATGACGCCGAGAAAACAGCCTTTATGACCCCAGAGGGAATTTTCTGCTACCTCGTCATGGCCTTTGGGCTCAAAAACTCAGGTGCCACCTGCACAAGGATGGTAGCCAGAATCTTCAGAGTGGTCCTCGGCCGGACAATGGAGGCATACGTCAATGACATGATCGTCAAGAGAAAGCGGTCCGCCACACACGCTGACGACCTCCGGGAAATTTTTGAAATCATGAAGGAGGTAAGTTCCTTGGCTACATGGTCAGCCGAAGGGGCATTGAGATAAATCCGGAAAAGATACAGGCCATTATCAACCTGGAGCCACCACGCAATGTGAAGGAGGTGCAACGGCTGACATGTCGCCTGGCGGCCTAAAGCCGTTTCCTCTCTAAGTCAGCAGAAAGATCACTCCCCTTTTCCAAATCATGCGCAAGGCAAGCAGCTTCAAGTGGACGACGGAGTGCCAACAAGCATTTGAGGAACTGAAGCGGTACCTATCGTCCCCACCAGTGCTCTCTAAGCCCAAATCCGGTGAAACCCTCTTCTTGTACCTCGGGGTGAGCACGTCGGCCATCATCTCCGTGCTCACCCGCGAGGAAGAAGGGGTGCAGAAAGCCATATTCTACATCAGCAAGACACTCCGGGAGGCTGAGCTCAGGTACTCCCCCATTGAGAAGACGGTGCTGGCCATCGTCCACACCGTGAAGAAGCTGGGGCACTACTTCCAGGCCCACGCCGTCCATGTATTGACCCAGCAACCCCTCGGCGCACTCATGAGAAGCCCCACCAGTTCCTCAAGGATGGTGAAATGGATGATCTTCCTCAGCCAGTTCCAGATTGAGATCAAGCTAAGGCCATCTGTCAAAGGGCAAGCCTTGGCCGACTTCATCACCGAATGCGGCCGCCACTACCCCCGGGCAAGAGCAAGACGACACGTGGACCCTATTCACTGACGGCTCTTCGGCCGCAAAAGCATGCGGAGGCGGCGGCGTCCTCATTTCCCCTGAAGGATTCAGAGCATACTACGACATCCGCTTCAACTTCAGGGTGTCAAACAACGAAGCCGAGTATGAGGCCCTCCTCAGCGGCCTTAGACTCGTCGCCGGCCTTAAAGCCAAGCACATCAGAATCAAATGCGACTCCAAGATGGTGGTGGGCCAGGTTGAGGGCTCGTACGAGGCCAAGGAAGAGAGGATGAGACAATACCGGCAGGTGGCCGAGGAGTTACTGAAAGCGTTTGAAACCCATGAGATCACACAGATCCCTAAGGCCGAGAACGTCGAGGCCGACATCCTCTCAAAACTCAGCTCAGGTAGTCCAGAGCACATCTCCAAGATAGCTAAAATCGAGGAACTGAGCATGTCCAGCATCCATGCCAGCCCCGTCTCATGCATCCAGCAACGTCCGGAGGACTGGATCTCCGACATCATGACATTCATCACAACGGGGGGAATTACCCCAGGATGAGGAGAGAGCCAAACTGGCCAAACTCAGGGCTCCAAGCTACACCATTGAGGACGACAAGCTCTACAAGCGATCCTACAACAACACTCTCCTCCGATGCCTGCACCAGGACGAGGCCGAAGTGGCCATGGAGGAAGTTCACTGCGGTGTTTGCTCCTCACACCAGGGCCCTTTCAGCATGTCCAGGCGTCTCGTCATCCAGGGCTATTTCTGGTCGACGATGGCACGGGATTGTGCAGATCTTGCCAGAAAATGCACCGCATGCCAGGTACTCCAGAAGGCCCCTGGTCGGCCAGCCGTCAACTACGCCCCGGTCAGCACTGCCATTCCATTTTCAAGGTGGGGGATTGACCTGGTCGGCCCATTACCCAGAGCTGTTGGCAACAACCGCTACATCATCGTCGCAGTCGACTACTTCACCAAGTGGGTCGAAACGGAACCGTTGGCCAGCATCACAGGGGCGAGATGTCAGAGGTTCGTCCATAAGAACGTCATTACGCATTTCGGCGTCCCCCAAGAGATCATATCTGACAATGGCACCCAGTTCGAAGCAGCACCCTTCCAGGAGCTCCTTCGAGAATGGGGAATAAAGCATCGTTTCTCCTCCGTCGCCTATCCTCAGGGCAACGGCCAGGTTGAGAACGCCAACAGAACTATAATGGAGGGGCTGAAAAGAAAGCTCCAGGACACAGGAGGAAGTTGGGTCGACGAGCTCCCCAACATCCTGTGGTGCTATCGTACTACGCCGAGGAGGGCAACAGGTGAAACACCTTTTGCCCTGTGCTCTGGCTTTGAAGCAAAGGCACCCACAGAAGTCGTCATTCCCAGCCGACGGGTGGAGCAGTATGACCTTGAGGTCAACGAGGAGAACATGAAGATCAACCTCCACCTGGTCGAAGAGAGATGTGAACAAGCATTCATCCGGGCGGAGAACTACCGGCGTCAAGTGAAATCATACTATGACGCCAAGGTACATTCCCGGGAGTTCCAAGTGGGGGACTACGTCCTCCGCCGAAGGGAAGCAAGTCATCCGACGGAAGGGGGCAAGCTAGCCTTGAAATATGAAGGTCCCTATATCGTCAGTGCCGTGGTAAAACCCGACACCTAAAAGCTTAAACGCCCAAATGGGACCAATGTGCCACGAACGTGGAATGTACACCATCTGGTGAAGTTTTATCAATAATCCGAAGGAGGTGCAACCGGCGAAGCCCTCACCCCGTAATGGGTTATTGATTGAACACCACCCTCGGCCTTGAGCCACTTATGAATAAAAGTCACGTTCCTCTTGAATTTTTGGAATTTAAAGTAAAAAATTAACGGGTGCCCGCATCGGCCACCTTAGAGCGAAAGGCTCAGGTATGGCCGATGCAGCGCCAAACATCAGCAGCCTTAGAGCGAAAGGGCTCAGGTGTGCTCCATTGTATTTTGTATCAGCAAAGGGCTCAGGCCTGGCTGAGAGAGCACGTCGTATCGGCCCCTCAGAGCAAGACGCTCAGGCAAGGCCGATGATGTCCCCAGGACGAGGGGCCCGCAAACGACCCACACCTTGAAATGGGAAGCTCACTGCATTGTCCACGCGCCAGATCGCAGGACGACAGACTTGAAATCATGGTCGAGGTGACAAAATCCACAAACTCAGGGTTGGGCAACGGCAGCCGTTGGGAACCAACCAAAAGTCTAGCCCGCGTCATAAATAGGCGACGGGACCCCCCCGAGGCCATGGACGTTATAAACGAAGTCCAAGCCGTCCGGAGGACTATCGACCCCTTCGGCCGAAGCCTGAAAGAAGGACACTCCCCGAAATAGGGAACAAAAAAAAGGGAAGCCGACGGACCGTGCGTACTTGCCGGCCTCGAGCAACAAAAAATAAAATCCCCAGAATTATCCAAGTACATATCAGGCGAACATATCCATGTGCATATCCAAGTGTACATGGCCGACGAGGGTGTATATGACCGATGAGGGACACCACAAGGCCATCGTCTGCCACCCATAAGGAATGCAATCACCCAAGTGTGTTCAAACACTTAGAAAAATTTCTAAGTGTTTAAGAAAAAAAATCCTGAGTAGAATCCAGAGTGGCCGACGAAGACAAGGATCCAGGCTGCCCGACACTTGAGAAATTTCCAAACACTTGGAAACATCCCAAAGGGGCACCCCCCACAGCCGACAAAGGCTCTACACTCTCGTTGTCCCGAAAGGAGGGGACACACACTCCAAGCTCAAATTACAGAGATGAGGAAGATTCCCCCAGCCGAGGAAAAGACAGGAACTCTCATCATCCATGACTACGAAAAACAAGATTAAGGATTCTTGTTCGACAACTACGAATGAAACAAAAAGGATGAGGAATGACATGACGAAGGCTACACGGTGGATGAAACTACGAGCTATCCACACTGGCCGTAGTGGCCATAGTGGCCGACGAAGGCCCCAGACTAGGGCAGCTACTTAATTTGGCACTTAGAAAATTTTCTAAGTTTCTCTAAGTATTTTGGCTCACGAAGTCCACGACAACAGAGGATAAGGGGGGTTACGGCGAGACGAAGCGAGCACTCATACTTAAGCTGCCCGCTTCGGCCACAACCAGAGGGCAATCGAGGACAACTACGAACCAACTCCCAACACAATTGGACATCTCGTAAAAAAAAGAGAAAAAAAGACGATATAGTAAAGCATGAAAGCCGAAAAGAGGCATATTTTCATTCACAAAAAAAGTACAAGGGGGGCTTCATGGCCGTTACATTGTAAACAATCAAAGAAACAAAGTGATGGATCATGACTCCCGCAGGGCTTCTAAGTTCCCTTCAACACCGGCCTTCTCTTCAGCTTGAGCAGTGGCCCCATCGGCAGCAGCACCAGACGTAGCGGTGTCTTCAAACATACTTGGCTCATAGGTCCAATCATCACTGGCCTGGGAGCTCTCGATGGGGAGTTGCCTTTCCACAACAGGGAGCTCCAGTTCAGCTTCAGGATGCCTCATCATCGGAGGCAGGTCCAGGCCGACGGCCCACTCCTTGGCAACACCCAGATCCAGAAATCAACGTTGGAGCCTCCGATAGAGCAACCACTGCATCCTGTACTGGCCAAGGTCGTAGAAGACCTTCATCTCCTTCTCCTAGTACGCCTGGCCGTCAGGGCACTTATTGACCCAGTCAACGAGCTTCGCTGCCATGACGTCGAAGCACCAAGGAAGTCGGTCCTCGCCTTTCCAGCCGACCTCGAGGAATTTTTGCACACCGGCCTCGGCGGCCCTCTCTTCGGCAGCACTCAGGGCCGACTCTGCATCGGCCTTACCCTTCTCGGCCTCCTCGGCACGACGAAGGGCTTCATCGCGAGCCCGCTCCACATCGGCCAAGCGCTGAAGGGCCCCATCCTTCTCAGCGGCCAACAGATCAGCCTCATCCGCCTTTTTCTTCAGGCCCTCCACCTCGAACCGCAGCCTCTCCAAGCTGCCCAGAGCCTCATCGGTCGAAGCCACCTTCTCCTCGATTTGCTTCAATCGAGCAATCTCCCTTTGTTGCCTTCTGTTGTTCTCCATCAACATAAAGGCACCCTGTGGGAAAACAATGGTTAGACGACGATGACGCATAACAATGAAAAAGAGGAAGAAGACGAAGCAGACAGAGGAAAACTTACTTGGAAGATGTGGTCCATCCCACCGTCGTACATTTTGACATTGCCGAGCTTCTTCAGATAAGCCCAGTCCTCGTCGGGGATGGCCTGGGAGATCACCTCGTGGCCATCAACAATCTCGTTGAATAAACCGCCCTTAACGGGGTATTCAACCTCGAGCTTATAGGTCCCTCTGACCAGCTCTCGGCCAGACCCTTTCTTCCGGGTGGCCGCGGCGGCGGGAGGAAGGTTGGATACAACAGTGGACGGAGGGCCCGAAGTCAGATCCACCAACGCATCGGCGTTAGAGCCGCCTTCGTCCCCAGAAGGAACAACCAACGTCCCGACATCACCAGCAGGAGAAGACCTCTTCGGCTTCTTGGTAGGCTTCAAGCCCGCCTTAGTAAGTTTCTTCTGACCCTCATCGGCCAGCCGTTTCTTCTTCGGCTGGACAGGGGGCTTCGTCGTAGGGGCAGTAGCGGGCTGCTGGGCTTTCAGCTCTTCGGACGCCTTTAGTTGCGCCCTCTTCATGAAAGACATGCGATCCATAACAAAACCTGCACCGGAAAAAATACAAAGGGTCAGCAAATAAAAGGATAAAACTACGATGAGAAGGAGGGCATCGAAAAGGTATTACCATCGTCCTCAGCTGGCACCCCCAGATCAGGACCATCAGCCTCCTCGTAAGTCGTGGTCATCTTCGGCCACAACTCTACGTCATCGTCCTTATCACCATATACAAAATACCTCACGAAGCCGAGGGCGGCCATCTTGTACTCCGTGATGTATGTCTTCACGCTCCTCGGCCCTCCCTTCAGGAAAGCTTCAACCTGAGCGTCCAAGATGGAGCTCTTCGGCGTGTCGTGAAGATTGAACCGCCCACTGTGGCCGACGGAGGGAAATTCAACGCCCCCTTCACCCAACGACGTGAAAACAAACTTACTCTTCCAACCATGGATGGACGACGGCAAGTCAGTGAAGCTTCTCTTCTTCGGCAGTTGTTGGAGAGTGGCATAGCAAGCGCAGTTCTGATGACTTCCACGGCCTATCTGATAGAGGTTCATGAACAGTGCCGTCGACGACCGAATATCCAACTTTGTGCAACGTAAGAGGAACCCAACGATGAGCGAGTAGCTGTTCGGCGTCAACAAGGCCGGAGGGAGCCCTACCATGTCTAGGTACTCAGTGATGAACGGGTGAAGCGGGAACCGAAGTCCTTTGGCGAACCTCATCGGGTACACTCCAAAGTATCCCGGGGGTGGATTGAGAACATGGTCCGTCGGCCCGGGGGCCCTAACCCTACCAAACGGCCCCACGTACATCTGCGCGACCAGGTATTCACCCGCGTTGCTCTGCGGCCTGATGATGTAAATGTTGGCGAGATCCAGATAAGAAAAGGTCGGCCCCTTCTTCGGCCTCCTCACCCTTTTCGGCACCGCGACACCCTTGACGGCAGGCACCAGCTTCGGGCATGGGATGGCAGCCGACGTGGACGCCCTGTCCGCGGTTCGGGAGACTCCTACGTCCCCACCTCCAGATGATGAGGCAGACTCCTCGTTCTCATCGTCCTCATCGTCCTACTCCCCTGATTTGAACGAGCTCAGATTTTCAAGCTCTTCACAGAACTCTTCGACCACTTCGTAATCAAGGGACTTGGCGGAAGGCTCATCATCGTAGGGGTAGTACTCTTCGTTTAAGTCCTTCATCATAACACTATTACGGACCTAACGGGACCTACTTCAGATCTAAAGGTGTTTTATGCCTAACACTAGATCAAAGGCCTAGGAAGAAAAGTAGGCAAAATACAGAGGAAAATTTGATGAACTAACCTTTGAAGCTTTGAAGAACACGAAGAACACTTGCAAGGACTTTATCTCTCTAAGAAATTTGGGCAGCACTTCGGTAGCTCAGATCGCAAATGAGGACTTTCTTCGGAATGGGAGGGGTATTTATAGCCCCCCAACGGTCACTACAGGTGGCACCTCCCTAGTGGCCACACCAACGGCCACCAATGGGATGCCACCACATCGTAAATGGGCCAGGCCCAGTCCACAGAGCAACAACCCATCATCAAAGAAGGCTCTACGGAGCGAGGAATGGGAAAATAGCACCCACAACGGCCAAGGCATTCAACGTCCAACACAGGCTACTGCTACGCAGGTAGCACGCGTATCGGCCATTCAAACGACCATACATATTATGTAAAGAAAGGCCTTGCAACGGCCACAACACCACAAGGGTAGGGAACCCAACGGCCATCGGCCCTCGCACAACATTTGAAATCTCGAGATTTCAAAACTCGACATTTGATATCTTGATATCAAATCTCGATATCAAATCTCGATATCGGGTCTCCTTTATCGAAATCTTGGATCTCGATATTCAGATCTCGACATCTGAATTTTGATATTCTGCCTTTGGAAATCTTTTGATCAAATATCTCGAACGGTCATTTTTCTACAGCAATGGCTTCTGAATACAATGCCCAAGGGAACAGCAGTACTCCTCCCAGTCTAAGGAAGGGAGAATATCAGATGTGGAGGAATCGATTCCTAAATTTCCTCGAACACAAAGAAAATTCCGCTGCAATGCTTGAATCTTTGCTTGAAGGACCAGCTGAACTGATGATTTCAGTTGGAGGAGATCCAGAAAACAACCCACCTATCCCTCCAGAAAGGAGACGGAAAGTGGCATCTGAATACACCGAAGCTGACAAGCTCAGGCTTCGAGGTGATCTCATGGCCAAGACGTACCTCCTTCAAGCCATCCCGAACGAAGTATATGTGCTCATCGACAACATGCAAACTGCAAAGGAGATGTGGGATGAGATTGAGAAACTGCTCCAAGGCACAAGTGTCAACCTTAAAACCAAGAAAACAACAATCCTTATTGCCTATGACTCCTTCAAAGCTGCCCTTGGAGAACCATTGAACGAGACATACAACAGACTCGTCCAACTGGTCAATGAACTAAGGAAGATCAAAGTATTCAGGACCAACTTGGAACTGAATATAAGATTTCTCTCCAGCCTACATCCTGCATGGGAAAAGACAGTAAAGGATGTCAGATCACGCATTAACTTGGATGAAATTGATCTCTGCACGTGATACGAACACTTAAAGCAGTTTGTCAATGAGGTTGCTTGTGCTGAGGATCAACACAACACAAATCCCCTGGCTCTAGTGATGGAAGCTCAGCCCCGAAGGACAACCACACCGCTGAAAAAGAAGAAGAAGAAGGTGGTGGTTAAATCAGATGAAGATGAGAGTGATGATGATAAATCAGACCTGGAGGCTGAACTTGCAGACCTACAGAAGAAAATGGCACTGTTTGCCAAGAGATTTGCTAAGAAGAATAGCTCCTCCAACAAGCTGAGAACCTCCTCCTCAAATTACAAACAGAAGAACCATGATCAAGGATCTTCTAGAAAGCCATCAGTAGCTGAAGATGCCCCCAAATGCTACAACTGTGGAAAGGCTGGACATGTCATCAAAGACTGCCGCCTCCCAAAGAAGAGGGATGCAAACTTCTACAAGCAGAAGATGCTTTGGAATAAGCAGAAGATGCTGATGGTGCAGAAAGAAGAAGAAAATTCTGCAGTGCTTGCTGAGAATGATCACTGGGCAGAAGACACTTCTGACGATGAGGAGGAGGAAGAAAACTATGCCTTGATGGCACGAGTGGAGGAAGAAGATGAAAGAAAGGGTGATGCTGCGATCCCCGGAAGTGAATGCTCTACAAGCTCTGTAAGTACCTCTTATCTCCCTTTAAATAATCAAAATCAGTCCTTACTTGAGAAGGACAATCTAATTAAAGAACTAAAGGAGAGATTAGACAATAATCACAGGATACTGAAACAGAATCTAGACCAAAAGTCTTCTCTAAGTGTTCAACTTGAAATTGCGAAAGAACAGGTCAAAAAGGTGTCCTCAGATTTTGAAAGTTTAGAACTTAAGATAGCTGAATTAACTAAGAAATTTGAGGATAGTGAACGAGAAAAAAGCACAACAAAGGCTGAATGCGATTTTTTGCATAATAAAAGAAGAACACTTTTAAACAAAGTAAAAGAACTAGAGGATCTAGCTGCTAGGAGAGGTCAATCTGAACAGACAATTTTTCTAAATCAAATAAAGGATGACCGGTTCTACAATCCTAGAATAGGACTGGGCATAACCAACCCATGTAATCTAAAGAAAGTTAACTGTCTTCAGATTTATAACAAAGATTACATGGGACTAGGGTTTGGTGAGAAAATGTATTTTAGAAGTGATGAAGAAAACGCAGAAGTAGAAGAAGAAAAGAGAAAGAACCCTAAAGCTGTGATTTCTTGTGATTATCCTTCTGTTAATGAAAAACAACTCACACACGAAGAACCTAGTTCCTGCTTTAGTGAATGTCTTGACCCTTATGCAAAGGATATTCCACACATAGGACATCCTCTAGACCCACCCCCAAGAGTAGGTATCTCTAAAACTGGAGAGGAACCCTGTATTTTTCTTATGGCACAAAAACTCAAAAACCTCCAGAAAACTCTTGACAACGAGAGAGAGATTTGAAACAGAAAAGAGAG
This sequence comes from Cuscuta europaea, assembly GCA_945859875.1. Lineage (NCBI taxonomy): Eukaryota > Viridiplantae > Streptophyta > Magnoliopsida > Solanales > Convolvulaceae > Cuscuta > Cuscuta europaea. The sequence continues at coordinate 893,880 of CAMAPE010000098.1, forward strand.
GTTTTGAGAGTAACTGGCAGGAACTTCTTCATAAGTTCAATGAATTAAGTGAGCAATATCATGCTAAAACAACCTCTCAACCCGCTTCTAATAACAAGTCTGAAAATTCTCACACCTCACCTGAGAAAACTAAGCTTTCAAAAGGTTCGTCCACTCATCACTCTTCTCCTTTGCACACAAGACAAGAAGTGAAGAAGGAAAGAGAAGAGAAGGACGAGTGGAGGAAGAAAAGGAAGGAAATTGCTGAAGGCAAAAAGATTTTTTTTTGAAAATAAGACCAGCACGAGATCCAGTTCTATTTTATATTCTAAAGTTAAATGTAATTCTTTCTCTGTCAAACAAACTCCTAGTAGTTCAGTCTTGAGTCCCAAGCTGAATATTTCTGATACATCTTTTGGACACCGTTCAATTCATAATTCTAGTATTGCTTATGGTTAGTCTGTTCCAGACCCTCATAATTATGAATGTGATGTGAATGTTGTTAAATCCAAGCCTCACAGAAAGCTCAAACCGAGAAGGGAACCGAGAACAGAACTTCTAAGGGAATATTTTGTATACCTGATATGAAATATCCCCTCCGAGTTCATTCAATGAAACATCTTAATCGGCTTTCTAAGGAGGAAATTTTTAAAACCCAACTTAAGAAACAACCATTCAATCACAAAGCACGTGTCTACTCTCCTCCCACAACAAATCACAAGTGGGTCCCCAAAAACAGACCCACCAAAACTGAAACTAAAAGGTGGGTCCCCAAGATCAGACCCACCAAGCTTGAAACTGAAAGGTGGGTCCCCAAATTCAGACCCACCAAAACTAAAACTGAAAGGTGGGTTCCCATCAACAGACCCACCAAGACTAAAACAGAATGGTGGGTTCCCAAAAACAGACCCACCAAAATGGAAACTGCTAAGTGGGCTCCAAAAACCAGACCCACTGCAAAAGCAGATCTGGCTATTAGAGAGCCCGCGAGAGAAAGATCTTTTGTTGAGAAAGCTGCTGACCTTGGATCACAGCTAAAAGCAAGATTTAAAAAGGTGTTTTTTGTTGATAAGGAAGGACCCATTCCAAGATGGGTACCTAAACTTGTTTAATTGTTTTGCAGGACGGTCATGTGTGGCACTTAGATTCTGGATGCTCAACCCACATGACCGGAATAAAACACCTGTTGAGCAACTACACCAACTGTTACGGAGGCAATGTCAGATTTGGGAATGACGCCTCATCTCCTATTCTTGGATATGGGGACGTTATCTGTGCCAGTGTCACCATCAAAGATGTTTCTTTTGTCAAAGGGCTCAAACACAATTTACTGAGCATAGGGCAATTCTGTGACAGCGGGATGGAAATGAGGTTCTTTGCAAGACAATGCTGTGTTCTAGACAGCATGGGGAATACATTATTAACGTGCTACAGAACTTCAAATCTGTACATGATTGATCTGAAAAGCGTACAATCCACCTTTTCCATCTGTCTGCTGTCCAAAGCTTCCACAGAACAGAACAACCTTTGGCACAAATGACTTTCCCATCTGAACTTCAAGCATCTTTCAATCATGTCCTCCAAGAAACTTGTGAAGGGGCTTCCTCTATTAAAGTCTTCCGCTGATAATCATTGTAGTGTCTGCAAAATGGGCAAAATGACGTGAAGCTCCCACAAGTCAAAAACAGTACCATCATCTACTCACCACCTGCAATTAATTCACATGGATATGTGTGGACCTATGAGAGTCCAAAGCATCAACAGTCGAAAATACACTCTGGTGATCGTTGATGACTTCTCAAGGTACACATGGACAAAATTTCTCCGTTCAAAGGACGAGGCAGCAGAAAACATTATGACCTTCATCAGAACCATCCAGAAACTGCTACATCACAATGTTCGAATAGTAAGAACTGACAATGGTACCGAGTTCAAAAATCAAACTCTCACTGATTTCTATGAATCTCTCGGTATCACTCAGCAATTTGCAGCAGCTAAAACTCCCCAACAGAACGGAGTTGTTGAGAGAAAGAACAGGACTCTTGTTGAAGCAACACGCACCATGTTAATCCAATCCAGACTGCCTCACTTCATGTGGGCAGAGGCAATCAATACTGCGTGCTTCACCCAGAACAGAACATCCATTCACAAACGCTTCGACAAGACTCCTTATGAAATTCTCTTCAACAGAACTCCCGACATCTCTTTCTTCAAGATATTTGGCTGCAAGTGCTTCATACTGAACGATCGAACAGAAAGAAGTAAGATGGACCCCAAAGCCAGAGAAGGCGTGTTTATCGGCTACTCACTGCAGTCCAAAGCTTACAGAGTCTATCTAAGAGACAAGCGCACTATCATCGAGAGTGTAAATGTTACATTCTATGAAATGGCAGACTTTGCAATCGAACATCTACAGGCCGATCCATCACATGCTGTACCAGTGGCTTCTGATAAAGCTGATCCGAACTCAGAACACGAAGATGTGATTCTTAATTCTCTTTTAAGAAACTTCTACGAGAATTCACAACCTTCATCTCCTCCATGCACACCAGCTTCAACTTCAACTCCAATAGCTGAGATTCCACTCCTCACAGGTCCAGATGATGTACCATCCACACCCTCAACCCCTCAATCCAATCACAGAGCAGTGGATGATCATGGCTTTGCTACAACTCCAGAAACATCTCCACTGCACACCACCGCTGCTCAAGAGCCCTCAAACACCTATCAGGACTCGGATCAGCCAATCATCACTCCAACTCCTCTGGCTCATGAGAGGAAATGGACGAAAGCACATCCCGTTGATCAGATAATAGGTGATCCGAGTCAAGGTGTGCGCACAATATCCGCCACGATGAATGAATGCCACTTCGCCTGTTTCCTAAGCCAATCAGAACCATCAAAGGTCTCCGATGCACTACTTGATCCAGATTGGGTGATTGCGATGCAAGATGAACTCAATCAATTTGACAGACTGGATGTATGGACACTGGTACCCAAGCCACAGAAAAAGACTATCATTGGCACGAAGTGGATATTCAAAAATAAAAGGGATGAAGAAGGGACAGTTGTACGAAACAAGGCAAGGCTGGTTGCAAAGGGATATAATCAATAGGAAGGCATAGACTATGATGAAACGTTCGCGCCCGTAGCTAGAATTGAAGCAATCCGTCTCTTTCTTGCGTACGCGGCGCACAAGAACTTCACTGTCTTTCAGATGGACGTGAAGACAACTTTCCTAAATGGAACTTTAGAAGAAGAAGTCTATGTTGCTCAACCTGAAGGATTTGTAGATCCAAGATTCCCAGATCATGTATACAAGCTCAAGAAAGCTCTCTATGGGCTGAAACAGGCACCCAGAGCTTGGTACGATGCCTTGACCGAATTCCTGGTTGATTCAGGTTTCTCCAAAGGTAAGATTGATACTACACTGTTTATCAAGTGACAGAAATCTGACATCATTCTGATTCAGATCTATGTTGATGACATCATCTTTGCCTCATCCAATCCGCGTCTATGATGAAAATTAAGTTCTTCCTAGGCTTGCAAGTACGACAACTCTCTGATGGCATTTTCATCAACCAGTCAAAATATATTCTGGAAATGCTAAAGAGATTCAACATTGACGGCAAATCTTCCATGACGACCCCTATGTCCCCAAATAATAAACTGGGCTCAGACCCCTCCGGGAAGCCAGTTGATGCTACAAATTACAGGGCCATCATTGGATCTTTGTTGTATCTCACGTCAAGCAGGCCTGACATTGTCTTCTCCACATGCTTATGTGCTCGATTTCAAGCTAATCCGAAGGAATCCCATCTGACTGTTGTGCGTCGAACCTTACGATACCTTAAAGGCACTGTGAATCTAGGCCTTTGGTATCCTAAGCATTCAGGCTTTGACCTAGTCGGATATTCGGACGCTGATTTTGCTGGTTGCCGGATGGACCGCAAAAGTACATTGGGAGCCATCCAGTTCTTGGGCGAGAAGTTAGTCTGATGGTCTTCCAAAAAGCAGAATTGTGTGTCAACATCTACAGCTGAGGCCGAATACGTCGCGGATGCTAGTTGTTATTCACAAATATTATGGATGAAGACTCAGCTCAAAGACTACGGTTACACATTCCGCCATATCCCGATCTACAGTGACTCACAAAGCGCCATCGCCATCACCAGCAATCCTGTTCACCACTCCCGCACCAAACACATTGATATGTGCTATCACTTCATCAAGGATCACGTGGAGAAAGGAGATATTGATATGTACTTTGTAAGCTCAGAGCTTCAACTGGCTGACTTGTTTACTAAGGCATTGGATGAAAAAAGATTCCAGTTCTTAGTCTCCAAGTTGGGCATGTTGATCCTCGAGCCTGTTTAAATTTCATCTCCACTGGTCTGAAAAGTGTGTGTGTGTGGGACTTGTAAAAAGCGTGTGTGGATGTGATTTGTAAATAGTGTATGTGTGTGTTGCATGTGTCAAGGGGGAGAAAACCCAAAAAAAAGAACAAAAAAATAGCGTGTGTGTTGCATGTGTCAAGGGGGAGAAAACTCAAAAAGAACAAAAATAGTGTGTGTGCGTTGCATCTGTACATAGTGATTGTTGCATTTTTTTGGGGGGGAGAAAAGGGACAAATTTTTCACTGTTTGAGGGGAGCTCTAATTTTTACTGATATTGGGCCTCAAAAATCTTTTTCAATAGGCATTTTGTGCTAGCCCATAAATTCGGGCTCAACTATTTCGGAAAAGGCCCAGACTTCTCGCGTTTATAAGCCTCGCGAAACCCTTCATCCTCCCATTCTCAAACTTTTTCGCAAACCAGAGGCACGGAATCTTTTTCGCATACCAGAGCTCCTCAGAACCTTTCATCTTCTTCCCGACATCTCTCCTTCTCCCGCTTCTCATTTCGACTCTCACTACGAAGGTAGTCAAACGGATCATCTCTTTCTCTTCTCCATCGAAAACGTTGGAGGCCGAAATTAAAAACCCTTCTCGAAATCGTTCGTCAAAAAAGGGGGGTTTTAAGTGTAATTTGAAGGTCGAAATCCATTTGTATATTGTTTCTGCGTTTCTATTGTGTATGTTTTTGCAGGTGGGTTCGTCTTTTCGAGTTTCATGATCTCGAGCTTCAGTTCTCCAGATCTCGATTTCGTCAATTCGTCTTCGAGGAGAGATCTCGAGATGTAGCTCTCGACATCTGGATGTCGAGCTTTAAAACTCGAAATCTCGATCTCGAGATCTACATCTCGATATCTCGATCTCGAGATTTGAATCTCGAAATCTCGATCTCGAGATTTGAATCTTGAGATCTCGATCTCGAGATTTGAATCTCGAGATTTGGATCTCGAAATTTTGACTTAGCATGTTTTTCCAAAAAAAAAGAAAAACCACCTGCACCCATTGTCTGAAACTTGCAAACACCAAAATTTTTTCAATCTAATCTCAAAGCAAACAAACAATGAATTAATATGCTGACCCCCTGCTTTTACAGTTCATAATGGCAGGAACACATCAAACTCATATTGATGACACCATCTACCCAAAAGGGAAGTGGATCAAGGTGCTGGATAACAACTTCCAGCTAGACCTCACCGTGTTCAAATGCCAGAACCCGGTAATTCCCGCCATCATGAAAGGTCACTATCTCTGGGCCGCACTTCACAACGCCAAACCAGTGCCAGAGATATACCTACAACAATTCTGGGGCCATATGCATAAAGAGTCAGTGAAGGATCTCTCCAAGATCAAGACTAAGCTGAATGGCATGCACGTAATCCTGACGCCGTCTACACATGCGCGTAATCCTGACACTGTCTACGCTGCCAGTCCACGACTCATATGATCCACTGCCGTCCATTCCTGACCTTCTCAAGGACGTTGCAGCTCTCGGCTGCACCTCACTTCTTCCCCAACTGTCAAATTTCAATGGAGCATATCTCCATCACCCGTGGAAAAGCCTGTTCGGGTTGGTGAACAAATGCATGTCACCGAAGCATGCCGGGGTTGACAAGTGCAACAAGCAGATTCTACTCATCTTCCACGGCATTGCATACAACAAGAACTACGACATGGCTCAGCTCTTCTTCTCAGAGCTCATGGACCTGGTAAAAGCGAAGGAGAAAAACAGGCCAGGCACCATCCCATACGCAAGGTGGCTGGGGCTGATTATCCATGACTGCATGGCAGAGCACACCTCCATTCCTAGACGCAGTGCTGATCCACACTTCACAGCCCCAAAGTTGCAATATTTCAAAGCTGACAAGAACGCGGCTCAGGGCATGCGGATTCCTGGGTTCCTGCTAAATCTTGCAAATCCGTCCAACCTTGCAGTCCAACAGTACCGCGAGAGTATTGAGAGAACTGTCCCTATGGTTCAGCAAAACCTAGCTGGACCTACCCCGGGGACAAAGCCGAGTGCACGTGAGGGTCCTAAGAGAGCCCAAAAGCCACAGAAACCAGTGGCCGGTTTGCCCCATGAAGGAAAGTCCAACGACTCTCTCGAGACGAGTCGGACGGCTGAGGGCACCGAAACGGACGCTGAGGAATCTGCTGATGAATCGTCCAGTGATGCCCAAACTAACACTGACGATGAGGCATCCGATAGCGTGGGAACGGATGGCGATGAGTCATACTGTGATGACGATGATGATGACAGCGACGACGTTGAGCACACCTATGCTCTGATCAGAAAGGGTTACTGAATCTCCAAAGAAGATAACCGCTGAAGACGCAGCAACCATAATCGCCGGCAGACCCAAGATCTTCACCATCAAGGAATTACAAAATTCCAAAAGCGTTCACAGAGAAACCAACAGCTCCAAGGCTGACTATGATAAAGCAGCTCACGCCATCAAGAACTCTAAGGATGCCATCATTTGTGAAAAACGGGCTAAAATAAAGAATGACAAATCTGCTAAGCCAAAGCCTCAGCCTCACATCCGTAAGAGCCTCATAGATAAGGATGACGAGCACATATTCGCTGGCTGTGACCCGTTCATCCAGATAAGCCGAGCCGAATCCCTAAGTACAGGAGCCGATCTTTTCGGTTCCCGAGTAGAAGCTGCAACATCTGGCTCAACTGCGCATGCACAGCCCTCATCCAGCCACTCGTTAGCCTCCCAACAAGCTATCGTTTCAAAAGCACGGGACTCACCCACCTCTCTGGTTCCTTCCGAATCATTTGAGCGTACTATTGACCAATCGCCCGAGGTCAAAACCCCTCCTTCAAACACATCGAGTCTAGGTGTCACATTTCCAACATTTTCTTCATTTTCTAGGACACCTACACTATTCACATCACATACAGGTGCACCCACCCTGAACTCAACGACCAGAGCGCAAGCTATGACGGTCGGAAGTCCTGCTATGCCTTCAATGATTCCATCATTGCATGCAGGCCACACATCAGCTATCTTCATTGATGTTGTGACAACAGTTACAACCCCCATAACTGGCCACCCCACCTTTGAAGATGTCAACGTTCTCCTGAATCGCTTCCTGGATTCCACCATCAAACCATGGGTGCAAGAAGCAATGACCGCCCTTGCACAGGAATTTAGGACCACCCAAGCGGTTCAGCCTGAACATCCCACACCCCAACTGTCACGCCCCGGACCTAGCCGGACACGTCAACAACCCGCCGTACAGTACGAATAGTCAACCGCAGTCCAACTCATCCATACTATACAAAGCGTCATGAATATCATTCACACATAGTACATCCATAAACAAACATAATGTAAAACATTCATTTAAAACAGCGGAAGCATTAATACAATTGTTCAAGCCACACTTGGCATAACTAGGCATACAAGCCCCCAAAGTAATTATTCAGAAAATAGTATCCATGAGCATTAACGTAATTGTTTTTAAAACAGAACGGAAGAAGCACGAACCACGTCTTCTTCCCTCGAGCCTCCCGAAGCAAACGGGCAATGGTAGCAACCTTCAAGTTCTACCTGAAACTGTGGGGTGGCCTCCCCCGTGAAGGGGAGGTCAGTACTTGGAAACATTTGACAAGTACAATAGCAACTATACTAAGTATAATCAACGTTTTAATTTCCAAGTAAATAATAATTTATATTTCCCACTTATTATCTTTATAATAAGTAAATTCATTTATTTATCGGCACACGGCCCTTCTTATATATTCCTTTTCATTTATCATTCATACAACCCAACCCTTGGGTCTTATTATTTCTACGGGACTTGCTACCGCTGTCCGAGACCTCATGAGGCTCCCGGTTCGGACTCCAACATCCCGCCCCTGGACTCATACCCATCATCCCGTAGGAAGGTAAGGCCCTTCGGGGTCCTATCTTATGTGTTACCGCTACCGGAACCTAGTTAGGTCTCCGATTCGGATTCCACCCTAACCCGTGATCACGATGCAAGTCCATGCTATCCAACCCCGCTCTCTAGAGTCGGGAAGGGCCATGGTCCTTACTTATTTCCATAATTCAACCGACTATCCACAAGGACTACCGCACACCCGCAGGCCAATCCTATACCTAGGATCAATTTATTACTTACTTTATCTTGGGTATCCTTAAGGCCTACCCCTAGTATAACTTAGAGTTCATACTTTCCTACCTTAAAGCATCTCTTAAGACTACTTAAGGCATAACATTTCACAATCCAACCTTAGGATCAATCTTAACAACATTTCATTTTAATGTCCAACTAGTATCTTAATACTAGTCAAATTAATACAAACCAACCAAGTTCTCAACTCATAGTCATATAGACAATTCCAACTGATTTTCCTTTGAAAATATCATTTATCTCAATATTCAAAATATCACTTTTAATCACTCATATATTCTAATATGAAGAAAAAGTATATTTCAACATATGTTTCATAATAAATTCCACTTTCAAGTCAACATACTCATAACACATGATCATACACAATTTACTCTTAAATTTGTATATCATGCTCCTTTTTCTTTAGACATTAGTCTTTTCATTCTTAGGCATTATTAAGCATTAATAATCCATAAAAACACGTTTAATTACCTTCGGTAATCTCATGAAATTAACTCATTAATTATAAGCAATATAGTCAGCCATCCTCACCTTATGATGTGCTCAACTAGCTGCCTTAGCGAAACCCCTTCGATCCGTCCTCGTTCTAGGCCGTTCAAGAGTGAAAAATCTGGGAATCAAGCGAAAGCCGGGCGGCTTTCGTGAAAGGTGGGCGGCTTTCGGGCCTGCAGCTCGAAAACAGTCCCCAACAATGGCGGTTTTCCGGCGGTTTCGACTCCTATCGATTCCACAACTCTTCTAAGTTAAATACCACCATTTTATATCAATATTCTACACTTTTAAACGTGTAGAACATCATGTTTAATCCACCATATGATTTCTTAAAAATCATACACAAAAACTAGTTAAAGAAAATAGATAGAGTTCTTACCTTGAACTCAAACTATTTCTTATTGGATTGCTTCCCTCTTGCTGCCTCCGAACTAACACTCGTGAGATGACTTTCCCAGAGCTTCTCTATCCCCTTGGCTTGTGCGTATGGCTCACAATAGAAGAGGAAGCATCCCCCCTCAATCAAATGCAAAAATAATGCATAGATGGGGTATGGGAGGTGTGGGTGTTTGTCCTTAACATCTCATCACCCTCAAGTCCGCACCAAACACATTGGGTTGTCCCTTCTCGCTCTCACTTAGTCAACTAGGGTACCTAAAAACGTGGGGTGGCCCCCACTTAGGTGGGAGGTCATCCCGTTATGTCCCGGTGTGTACAATCGGCCCCGAAAGTTGTATTTCTCGGTCCGTTTTAATTATATTTTATTTTATCAGGCCAAATAAAATATATCACGCGTTCCTAATAATTATGGGCCTTTAGAATAGATGTACATTCCCCAACATTAATTTAGGAGTCTCCGAAACTCATTTCGGGCTGTTAACCGCTAAATCACCAATACCGGTAATTGGGTCTCGTTTGACCACCGGTCAACTCCATGCCTTTCCTATGGCCCAAATAAAATATCCACAACCATATAGATGTCATCTAGACCAAGATGAATATAATATGTGGTTCGGGAATTATCGGGCGGTCCCCGTTCCCGCTGTGGGCCCCACATGCAATTTACTATTCACGTAAAAGAAATAATAAAAATTTACAATCACGCAAATTCTTAAATCATCCTTCAAGGTTTATTACATAATTTACTAAAAGTAAATATGCTCGGGGTCGGTGTTACACCAACCTACACCCGAACCCTTCATCTATCCCTTCACCTTCTCGGGGAACCCATGATACAGAACCAGTATTAATCCCCACGCCCGACCACACCTTCCATCGATCTCCCCCTCGCTACCCTTCGAAACCTTAGCATCGTCTTTGCTGGACCATCTCCTCAACATCCCAGAAGCCAACCTCATCCTCCACCAGCAAGCCATCCTCGAAGCCCTCCTCTCTTCCCCTGAAACCAAGAGCAAATGCCATGACAGTCTTCGTGGTCGCAAACGTTCCCATGAGGACCCCGACGATTCGGATCCTCATGAGGGGGGAGAACAAGAGGCCACGAACACTCGAGCAAACTGCTTTAGCCAGCCACACTCCACAGCCCGTTCAACCTGAAACCCTCTACCAACCAACAGCCACCCGTAACCAAACTCTCTAGCCTGGTCGAGCTAGATGAAACATCCCGAGGCGTATCTCCTAAAGATACCAACCGAGGAGGGGATGGAAGTCCTGATGATGCTACTACTGGTACATCTTATAAGTCAGGCCATCAGTTAGAACCTCGTTCGAAGCTGATGACAACGGGAAATCCTAGTGACCCCGGTTGTCCCAGTTAACAGGTCTCCGTCACTGCAAGATCAACCAGCTACTACCATTCTGTCATAAGATGAAATGCACGATCAATTTCAGGATATCATCATTCACGACAAATGGCCTAGACAGTGGACGAAGATGGATCAAATCATGCAAGATGAAGAATGTGAAGATATGCAAAGGAACTGGTTCTTACGAGAACTCATTAACAAATGTGCAGAGGACATAATCAGGCTCGAGGATGATGAACGAAAGGAAGGGGAGAACTACAAGGAAACTCAGAAAGAACTTGAATCTGTTGTCAGACAAACGGCGGGACGACTTCCCAAGACAGAGAAACCTTGGGAAAATGTACGCATCAAAGCCCCCTTCCAAGAGGAAATCAGAGAGCGTATATGGCGTAGACCAGAGAAAGTCAGACCTCTGAACGAACTAAAGCTGCGTGGACTCACCCATCTCAAAGGAAAGCAGGCAGGAGGTCATCTTCATATGCTGATGCAACAGTCAACCGGGACTCAACGAGAGCTGATGGAACAGGATCTGAAATCTAACATTCTCCCAATTCATCAAATCCTACAGGTCAAGTCTAAGGATTATCATGGAGTGAGATTCTACTCTTACAAGCTTCAACGCATCGACGGGAGTGAATTCACATGCCAGGGGAAAACGATTTCATCATGCTCAAACCAGACGACATCTATCAAATGTTCATGGCGTACAGATACCTCCCAGTCAGACAAAGCAGAACATACAGCGAAGGCCTCGCAGCAATCAAGAGGTTCATGCTCAGACAAGTCAGAGTTCACTCATCTCACGACCTACAGATGGCTTATCGAGTGCAACTTGACAAAAACAAATCTAACAAAGCCAAGACTGTAATGGTCCAGAGCTAGAGGACTTCCCTGCATACCACATCTTCTTCACACCGCCAGCAGTCACATATCTCAACCACAAGAATGAAAAACGCCTAATGATGGTTAGTGAAGTTGAGAAATACTGTGATGGAACGCTGAAGATCATCAAAGAACAGCTGCTGAAGATGAAGGAACAACTAGAGCAAAAACTCGAGGAGGCATCGTCATACATTCAAAAGGAACATTCCACACTGGAAATCATTCTAAAAGCCATCGACGATCGCCTAGACAAGAGAAAACATGCTGAGGCAATATGAGCACGCGCTGAATATGAGGAAGCACTACTTCAAAGCTCAGAAGCAATAACAAGGTGGCACTTGATCACAAGGGGGGAGATTGTTGAAGATCATTTAATTGTGAATCAAGTTTAGGGTTTAGGGTTTAGGGTTTAGGGTTTAGGGTTTAGGGTTCAGAGTTTAGGGTTCAGGGTTTAGGGTTCAGGTTTAGGGTTGAGGGTTTTAGGGTTTAGGGTTTAGGGTTTAGGGTTTTAGGGTTTAGGGTTTAGGGTTTAGGGTTTAGGGTTTAGGGTTTAGGGTTTAGGGTTTAGGGTTTAGGGTTTAGGGTTTAGGGTTTAGGGTTTAGGGTTTAGGGGTTTTAGGGTTTAGGGTTTAGGGGTTTAGGGTTTAGGGTTTAGGGTTTAGGGTTTAGGGTTTAGGGTTTAGGGTTTTAGGGTTTAGGGTTTAGGGTTTAGGGTTAGGGTTAGGGTTTAGGGTTTAGGGTTTAGGGTTTAGGGTTTAGGGTTTAGGGTTTAGGGTTTAGGGTTTAGGGTTTAGGGTTTAGGGTTTAGGGTTTAGGGTTTAGGGTTTAGGGTTTAGGGTTTAGGGTTTAGGGTTTAGGGTTTAGGGTTTAGGGTTTAGGGTTTAGGGTTTAGGGTTTAGGGTTTAGGGTTTAGGGTTTAGGGTTTTAGGGTTTAGGGTTTAGGGTTTAGGGTTTAGGGTTTAGGGTTTAGGGTATAGGGTTTAGGGTATAGGGTTTAGGGTTTAGGGTTTAGGGTTTAGGGTTTAGGGTTTAGGGTTTAGGGTTTAGGGTTTAGGGTTTAGGGTTTAGGGTTTAGGGTTTAGGTTAGGGTTTAGGGTTTAGGGTTTAGGGTTTAGGGTTTAGGGTTTAGGGTTTAGGGTTTAGGGTTTAGGGTTTAGGGTTTAGGGTTTTAGGGTTTAGGGTTTAGGGTTTAGGGTTTAGGGTTTAGGGTTTAGGGTTTAGGGTTTAGGGTTTAGGGTTTAGGGTTTAGGGTTTAGGGTTTAGGGTTTAGGGTTTAGGGTTTAGGGTTTAGGGTTTTTTAGGGTTTAGGGTTTAGGGTTTAGGGTTTAGGGTTTAGGGTTTAGGGTTTAGGGTTTAGGGTTTAGGGTTTAGGGGTTTAGGGTTTAGGGTTTTAGGGTTAGGTAGGGTTTAGGGTTTAGGGTTTTAGGGTTTAGGGTTTAGGGTTTAGGGTTTAGGGTTTAGGGGTTTAGGGTTTAGGTTTTAGGGTTTAGGGTTTAGGGTTTAGGGTTGCCGGATGGACCGCAAAAGTACATTGGGAGCCATCCAGTTCTTGGGCGAGAAGTTAGTCTGATGGTCTTCCAAAAAGCAGAATTGTGTGTCAACATCTACAGCTGAGGCCGAATACGTCGCGGATGCTAGTTGTTGTTCACAAATATTATGGATGAAGACTCAGCTCAAAGACTACGGTTACACATTCCGCCATATCCCGATCTACAGTGACTCACAAAGTGCCATCGCCATCACCAGCAATCCTGTTCACCACTCCCGCACCAAACACATTGATATGTGCTATCACTTCATCAAGGATCACGTGGAGAAAGGAGATATTGATATGTACTTTGTAAGCTCAGAGCTTCAACTGGCTGACTTGTTTACTAAGGCATTGGATGAAAAAAGATTCCAGTTCTTAGTCTCCAAGTTGGGCATGTTGATCCTCGAGCCTGTTTAAATTTCATCTCCACTGGTCTGAAAAGTGTGTGTGTGTGGGACTTGTAAAAAGCGTGTGTGGATGTGATTTGTAAATAGTGTATGTGTGTGTTGCATGTGTCAAGGGGGGAGAAAACCCAAAAAAAAAGAACAAAAAAAATAGCGTGTGTGTTGCATGTGTCAAGGGGGAGAAAACTCAAAAAGAACAAAAAATAGTGTGTGCGCGTTGCATCTGTACATAGTGATTGTTGCATTTTTTTGGGGGGGAGAAAAGGGACAAATTTTTCACTGTTTGAGGGGAGCTCTAATTTTTACTGATATTGGGGCCTCAAAAATCTTTTTCAATAGGCATTTTGTGCTAGCCCATAAATTCGGGCTCAACTATTTCGGAAAAGGCCCAGACTTCTCGCGTTTATAAGCCTCGCGAAACCCTTCATCCTCCCATTCTCAAACTTTTTCGCAAACCAGAGGCACGGAATCTTTTTCGCATACCAGAGCTCCTCAGAACCTTTCATCTTCTTCCCGACATCTCTCCTTCTCCCGCTTCTCATTTCGACTCTCACTACGAAGGTAGTCAAACGGATCATCTCTTTCTCTTCTCCATCGAAAACGTTGGAGGCCGAAATTAAAAACCCTTCTCGAAAATCGTTCGTCAAAAAAGGGGGGGTTTTAAGTGTAATTTGAAGGTCGAAATCCATTTGTATATTGTTTCTGCGTTTCTATTGTGTATGTTTTTGCAGGTGGGTTCATCTTTTCGAGTTTCATGATCTCGAGCTTCAGTTCTCCAGATCTCGATTTCGTCAATTCGTCTTCGAGGAGAGATCTCGAGATGTAGCTCTCGACATCTGGATGTCGAGCTTTAAAACTCGAAATCTCGATCTCGAGATCTACATCTCGATATCTCGATCTCGAGATTTGAATCTCGAAATCTCGATCTCGAGATTTGAATCTCGATCTCGAGATTTGAATCTCGATATCTCGATCTCGAGATTTGAATCTTGAGATCTCGATCTCGAGATTTGAATCTCGAGATTTGGATCTCGAAATTTTGACTTAGCATGTTTTTCCAAAAAAAAAAAAAAACACCTGCACCCATTGTCTGAAACTTGCAAACACCAAAATTTTTTCAATCTAATCTCAAAGCAAACAAACAATGAATTAATATGCTGACCCCCTGCTTTTACAGTTCATAATGGCAGGAACACATCAAACTCATATTGATGACACCATCTACCCAAAAGGGAAGTGGATCAAGGTGCTGGATAACAACTTCCAGCTAGACCTTCACCGTGTTCAAATGCCAGAACCCGGTAATTCCCGCCATCATGAAAGGTCACTATCTCTGGGCCGCACTTCACAACGCCAAACCAGTGCCAGAGATATACCTACAACAATTCTGGGGCCATATGCATAAAGAGTCAGTGAAGGATCTCTCCAAGATCAAGACTAAGCTGAATGGCATGCACGTAATCCTGACGCCGTCTACACATGCGCGTAATCCTGACACTGTCTACGCTGCCAGTCCACGACTCATATGATCCACTGCCGTCCATTCCTGACCTTCTCAAGGACGTTGCAGCTCTCGGCTGCACCTCACTTCTTCCCCAACTGTCAAATTTCAATGGAGCATATCTCCATCACCCGTGGAAAAGCCTGTTCGGGTTGGTGAACAAATGCATGTCACCGAAGCATGCCGGGGTTTGACAAGTGCAACAAGCAGATTCTACTCATCTTCCACGGCATTGCATACAACAAGAACTACGACATGGCTCAGCTCTTCTTCTCAGAGCTCATGGACCTGGTAAAAGCGAAGGAGAAAAACAGGCCAGGCACCATCCCATACGCAAGGTGGCTGGGGCTGATTATCCATGACTGCATGGCAGAGCACACCTCCATTCCTAGACGCAGTGCTGATCCACACTTCACAGCCCCAAAGTTGCAATATTTCAAAGCTGACAAGAACGCGGCTCAGGGCATGCGGATTCCTGGGTTCCTGCTAAATCTTGCAAATCCGTCCAACCTTGCAGTCCAACAGTACCGCGAGAGTATTGAGAGAACTGTCCCTATGGTTCAGCAAAACCCAGCTGGACCTACCCCGGGGACAAAGCCGAGTGCACGTGAGGGTCCTAAGAGAGCCCAAAAGCCACAGAAACCAGTGGCCGGTTTGCCCCATGAAGGAAAGTCCAACGACTCTCTCGAGATGAGTCGGACGGCTGAGGGCACCGAAACGGACGCTGAGGAATCTGCTGATGAATCGTCCAGTGATGCCCAAACTAACACTGACGATGAGGCATCCGATAGCGTGGGAACGGATGGCGATGAGTCATACTGTGATGACGATGATGATGACAGCGACGACGTTGAGCACACCTATGCTCTGATCAGAAAGGGTTACTGAATCTCCAAAGAAGATAACCGCTGAAGACGCAGCAACCATAATCGCCGGCAGACCCAAGATCTTCACCATCAAGGAATTTCAAAATTCCAAAAGCGTTCACAGAGAAACCAACAGCTCCAAGGCTGACTATGATAAAGCAGCTCACGCCATCAAGAACTCTAAGGATGCCATCATTTGTGAAAAACGGGCTAAAATAAAGAATGACAAATCTGCTAAGCCAAAGCCTCAGCCTCACATCCGTAAGAGCCTCATAGATAAGGATGACGAGCACATATTCGCTGGCTGTGACCCGTTCATCCAGATAAGCCGAGCCGAATCCCTAAGTACAGGAGCCGATCTTTTCGGTTCCCGAGTAGAAGCTGCAACATCTGGCTCAACTGCGCATGCACAGCCCTCATCCAGCCACTCGTTAGCCTCCCAACAAGCTATCGTTTCAAAAGCACGGGACTCACCCACCTCTCTGGTTCCTTCCGAATCATTTGAGCGTACTATTGACCAATCGCCCGAGGTCAAAACCCCTCCTTCAAACACATCGAGTCTAGGTGTCACATTTCCAACATTTTCTTCATTTTCTAGGACACCTACACTATTCACATCACATACAGGTGCACCCACCCTGAACTCAACGACCAGAGCGCAAGCTATGACGGTCGGAAGTCCTGCTATGCCTTCAATGATTCCATCATTGCATGCAGGCCACACATCAGCTATCTTCATTGATGTTGTGACAACAGTTACAACCCCCATAACTGGCCACCCCACCTTTGAAGATGTCAACGTTCTCCTGAATCGCTTCCTGGATTCCACCATCAAACCATGGGTGCAAGAAGCAATGACCGCCCTTGCACAGGAATTTAGGACCACCCAAGCGGTTCAGCCTGAACATCCCACACCCCAACTGTCACGCCCCGGACCTAGCCGGACACGTCAACAACCCGCCGTACAGTACGAATAGTCAACCGCAGTCCAACTCATCCATACTATACAAAGCGTCATGAATATCATTCACACATAGTACATCCATAAACAAACATAATGTAAAACATTCATTTAAAACAGCGGAAGCATTAATACAATTGTTCAAGCCACACTTGGCATAACTAGGCATACAAGCCCCCAAAGTAATTATTCAGAAAATAGTATCCATGAGCATTAACGTAATTGTTTTTAAAACAGAACGGAAGAAGCACGAACCACGTCTTCTTCCCTCGAGCCTCCCGAAGCAAACGGGCAATGGTAGCAACCTTCAAGTTCTACCTGAAACTGTGGGGTGGCCTCCCCCGTGAAGGGGAGGTCAGTACTTGGAAACATTTGACAAGTACAATAGCAACTATACTAAGTATAATCAACGTTTTAATTTCCAAGTAAATAATAATTTATATTTCCCACTTATTATCTTTATAATAAGTAAATTCATTTATTTATCGGCACACGGCCCTTCTTATATATTCCTTTTCATTTATCATTCATACAACCCAACCCTTGGGTCTTATTATTTCTACGGGACTTGCTACCGCTGTCCGAGACCTCATGAGGCTCCCGGTTCGGACTCCAACATCCCGCCCCTGGACTCATACCCATCATCCCGTAGGAAGGTAAGGCCCTTCGGGGTCCTATCTTATGTGTTACCGCTACCGGAACCTAGTTAGGTCTCCGATTCGGATTCCACCCTAACCCGTGATCACGATGCAAGTCCATGCTATCCAACCCCGCTCTCTAGAGTCGGGAAGGGCCATGGTCCTTACTTATTTCCATAATTCAACCGACTATCCACAAGGACTACCGCACACCCGCAGGCCAATCCTATACCTAGGATCAATTTATTACTTACTTTATCTTGGGTATCCTTAAGGCCTACCCCTAGTATAACTTAGAGTTCATACTTTCCTACCTTAAAGCATCTCTTAAGACTACTTAAGGCATAACATTTCACAATCCAACCTTAGGATCAATCTTAACAACATTTCATTTTAATGTCCAACTAGTATCTTAATACTAGTCAAATTAATACAAACCAACCAAGTTCTCAACTCATAGTCATATAGACAATTCCAACTGATTTTCCTTTGAAAATATCATTTATCTCAATATTCAAAATATCACTTTTAATCACTCATATATTCTAATATGAAGAAAAAGTATATTTCAACATATGTTTCATAATAAATTCCACTTTCAAGTCAACATACTCATAACACATGATCATACACAATTTACTCTTAAATTTGTATATCATGCTCCTTTTTCTTTAGACATTAGTCTTTTCATTCTTAGGCATTATTAAGCATTAATAATCCATAAAAACACGTTTAATTACCTTCGGTAATCTCATGAAATTAACTCATTAATTATAAGCAATATAGTCAGCCATCCTCACCTTATGATGTGCTCAACTAGCTGCCTTAGCGAAACCCCTTCGATCCGTCCTCGTTCTAGGCCGTTCAAGAGTGAAAAATCTGGGAATCAAGCGAAAGCCGGGCGGCTTTCGTGAAAGGTGGGCGGCTTTCGGGCCTGCAGCTCGAAAACAGTCCCCAACAATGGCGGTTTTCCGGCGGTTTCGACTCCTATCGATTCCACAACTCTTCTAAGTTAAATACCACCATTTTATATCAATATTCTACACTTTTAAACGTGTAGAACATCATGTTTAATCCACCATATGATTTCTTAAAAATCATACACAAAAACTAGTTAAAGAAAATAGATAGAGTTCTTACCTTGAACTCAAACTATTTCTTATTGGATTGCTTCCCTCTTGCTGCCTCCGAACTAACACTCGTGAGATGACTTTCCCAGAGCTTCTCTATCCCCTTGGCTTGTGCGTATGGCTCACAATAGAAGAGGAAGCATCCCCCCTCAATCAAATGCAAAAATAATGCATAGATGGGGTATGGGAGGTGTGGGTGTTTGTCCTTAACATCTCATCACCCTCAAGTCCGCACCAAACACATTGGGTTGTCCCTTCTCGCTCTCACTTAGTCAACTAGGGTACCTAAAAACGTGGGGTGGCCCCCACTTAGGTGGGAGGTCATCCCGTTATGTCCCGGTGTGTACAATCGGCCCCGAAAGTTGTATTTCTCGGTCCGTTTTAATTATATTTTATTTTATCAGGCCAAATAAAATATATCACGCGTTCCTAATAATTATGGGCCTTTAGAATAGATGTACATTCCCCAACATTAATTTAGGAGTCTCCGAAACTCATTTCGGGCTGTTAACCGCTAAATCACCAATACCGGTAATTGGGTCTCGTTTGACCACCGGTCAACTCCATGCCTTTCCTATGGCCCAAATAAAATATCCACAACCATATAGATGTCATCTAGACCAAGATGAATATAATATGTGGTTCGGGAATTATCGGGCGGTCCCCGTTCCCGCTGTGGGCCCCACATGCAATTTACTATTCACGTAAAAGAAATAATAAAAATTTACAATCACGCAAATTCTTAAATCATCCTTCAAGGTTTATTACATAATTTACTAAAAGTAAATATGCTCAGGGTCGGTGTTACACCAACCTACACCCGAACCCTTCATCTCCCATACCCAACCTATTTCTTCCACAGCCCTCTCTCACCACTCCATCAACCAAATACCCATCCCTTCACCTTCTCGGGGAACCCATGATACAGAACCAGTATTATCCCCACGCCCGACCACACCTTCCATCGATCTCCCCTCGCTACCCTTCGAAACCTTAGCATCGTCTTTGCTGGACCATCTCCTCAACATCCCAGAAGCCAACCTCACCCTCCACCAGCAAGCCATCCTCGAAGCCCTCCTCTCTTCCCCTGAAACCAAGAGCAAATGCCATGACAGTCCTCGTGGTCGCAAACGTTCCCATGAGGACCCCGACGATTCGGATCCTCATGAGGGGGAGAACAAGAGGCCACGAACACTCGAGCAAACTGCTTTAGCCAGCCACACTCCACAGCCCGTTCAACCTGAAACCTCTACCAACCAACAGCCACCCGTAACCAAACTCTCTAGCCTGGTCGAGCTAGATGAAACATCCCGAGGCGTATCTCCTAAAGATACCAACCGAGGAGGGGATGGAAGTCCTGATGATGCTACTACTGGTACATCTTATAAGTCAGGCCATCAGTTAGAACCTCGTTCGAAGCTGATGACAACGGGAAATCCTAGTGACCCCGGTGTCCCAGTTAACAGGTCTCCGTCACTGCAAGATCAACCAGCTACTACCATTCTGTCATAAGATGAAATGCACGATCAATTTCAGGATATCATCATTCACGACAAATGGCCTAGACAGTGGACGAAGATGGATCAAATCATGCAAGATGAAGAATGTGAAGATATGCAAAGGAACTGGTTCTTACGAGAACTCATTAACAAATGTGCAGAGGACATAATCAGGCTCGAGGATGATGAACGAAAGGAAGGGGAGAACTACAAGGAAACTCAGAAAGAACTTGAATCTGTTGTCAGACAAACGGCGGGACGACTTCCCAAGACAGAGAAACCTTGGGAAAATGTACGCATCAAAGCCCCCTTCCAAGAGGAAATCAGAGAGCGTATATGGCGTAGACCAGAGAAAGTCAGACCTCTGAACGAACTAAAGCTGCGTGGACTCACCCATCTCAAAGGAAAGCAGGCAGGAGGTCATCTTCATATGCTGATGCAACAGTCAACCGGGACTCAACGAGAGCTGATGGAACAGGATCTGAAATCTAACATTCTCCCAATTCATCAAATCCTACAGGTCAAGTCTAAGGATTATCATGGAGTGAGATTCTACTCTTACAAGCTTCAACGCATCGACGGGAGTGAATTCACATGCCAGGAAAACGATTTCATCATGCTCAAACCAGACGACATCTATCAAATGTTCATGGCGTACAGATACCTCCCAGTCAGACAAAGCAGAACATACAGCGAAGGCCTCGCAGCAATCAAGAGGTTCATGCTCAGACAAGTCAGAGTTCACTCATCTCACGACCTACAGATGGCTATCGAGTGCAACTTGACAAAAACAAATCTAACAAAGCCAAGACTGTATGGTCCAGAGCTCGAGGACTTCCCTGCATACCACATCTTCTTCACACCGCCAGCAGTCACATATCTCAACCACAAGAATGAAAAACGCCTAATGATGGTTAGTGAAGTTGAGAAATACTGTGATGGAACGCTGAAGATCATCAAAGAACAGCTGCTGAAGATGAAGGAACAACTAGAGCAAAAACTCGAGGAGGCATCGTCATACATTCAAAAGGAACATTCCACACTGGAAATCATTCTAAAAGCCATCGACGATCGCCTAGACAAGAGAAACATGCTGAGGCAATATGAGCACGCGCTGAATATGAGGAAGCACTACTTCAAAGCTCAGAAGCAATAACAAGGTGGCACTTGATCACAAGGGGGGAGATTGTTGAAGATCATTTAATTGTGAATCAAGTTTAGGGTTTAGGGTTTAGGGTTTAGGGTTTAGGGTTTAGGGTTTAGGGTTCAGAGTTTAGGGTTCAGGGTTTAGGGTTCAGGGTTTAGGGTTGAGGGTTTAGGGTTTAGGGTTTAGGGTTTAGGGTTTAGGGTTTAGGGTTTAGGGTTTAGGGTTTAGGGTTTAGGGTTTAGGGTTTAGGGTTTAGGGTTTTAGGGTTTAGGGTTTAGGGTTTAGGGTTTAGGGTTTAGGGTTTAGGGTTTAGGGTTTAGGGTTTAGGGTTTAGGGTTTAGGGTTTAGGGTTTAGGGTTTAGGGTTTAGGGTTTAGGGTTTAGGGTTTAGGGTTTAGGGTTTAGGGTTTAGGGTTTAGGGTTTAGGGTTTAGGGTTTAGGGTTTAGGGTTTAGGGTTTAGGGTTTAGGGTTTAGGGTTTAGGGTTTAGGGTTTAGGGTTTAGGGTTTAGGGTTTAGGGTTTAGGGTTTAGGGTTTAGGGTTTAGGGTTTAGGGTTTAGGGTTTAGGGTTTAGGGTTTAGGGTTTAGGGTTTAGGGTTTAGGGTTTAGGGTTTAGGGTTTAGGGTATAGGGTTTAGGGTTTAGGGTATAGGGTATAGGGTTTAGGGTTTAGGGTTTAGGGTTTAGGGTTTAGGGTTTAGGGTTTAGGGTTTAGGGTTTAGGGTTTAGGGTTTATGGTTTAGGGTTTAGGGTTTAGGGTTTAGGGTTTAGGGTTTAGGGTTTAGGGTTTAGGGTTTAGGGTTTAGGGTTTAGGGTTTAGGGTTTAGGGTTTAGGGTTTAGGGTTTAGGGTTTAGGGTTTAGGGTTTAGGGTTTAGGGTTTAGGGTTTAGGGTTTAGGGTTTAGGGTTTAGGGTTTAGGGTTTAGGGTTTAGGGTTTAGTACTACTACTAAACCCTAAACCACTACTGGTACATCTTATAAGTCAGGCCATCAGTTAGAACCTCGTTCGAAGCTGATGACAACGGGAAATCCTAGTGACCCCGGTGTCCCAGTTAACAGGTCTCCGTCACTGCAAGATCAACCAGCTACTACCATTCTGTCATAAGATGAAATGCACGATCAATTTCAGGATATCATCATTCACGACAAATGGCCTAGACAGTGGACGAAGATGGATCAAATCATGCAAGATGAAGAATGTGAAGATATGCAAAGGAACTGGTTCTTACGAGAACTCATTAACAAATGTGCAGAGGACATAATCAGGCTCGAGGATGATGAACGAAAGGAAGGGGAGAACTACAAGGAAACTCAGAAAGAACTTGAATCTGTTGTCAGACAAACGGCGGGACGACTTCCCAAGACAGAGAAACCTTGGGAAAATGTACGCATCAAAGCCCCCTTCCAAGAGGAAATCAGAGAGCGTATATGGCGTAGACCAGAGAAAGTCAGACCTCTGAACGAACTAAAGCTGCGTGGACTCACCCATCTCAAAGGAAAGCAGGCAGGAGGTCATCTTCATATGCTGATGCAACAGTCAACCGGGACTCAACGAGAGCTGATGGAACAGGATCTGAAATCTAACATTCTCCCAATTCATCAAATCCTACAGGTCAAGTCTAAGGATTATCATGGAGTGAGATTCTACTCTTACAAGCTTCAACGCATCGACGGGAGTGAATTCACATGCCAGGAAAACGATTTCATCATGCTCAAACCAGACGACATCTATCAAATGTTCATGGCGTACAGATACCTCCCAGTCAGACAAAGCAGAACATACAGCGAAGGCCTCGCAGCAATCAAGAGGTTCATGCTCAGACAAGTCAGAGTTCACTCATCTCACGACCTACAGATGGCTATCGAGTGCAACTTGACAAAAACAAATCTAACAAAGCCAAGACTGTATGGTCCAGAGCTCGAGGACTTCCCTGCATACCACATCTTCTTCACACCGCCAGCAGTCACATATCTCAACCACAAGAATGAAAAACGCCTAATGATGGTTAGTGAAGTTGAGAAATACTGTGATGGAACGCTGAAGATCATCAAAGAACAGCTGCTGAAGATGAAGGAACAACTAGAGCAAAAACTCGAGGAGGCATCGTCATACATTCAAAAGGAACATTCCACACTGGAAATCATTCTAAAAGCCATCGACGATCGCCTAGACAAGAGAAACATGCTGAGGCAATATGAGCACGCGCTGAATATGAGGAAGCACTACTTCAAAGCTCAGAAGCAATAACAAGGTGGCACTTGATCACAAGGGGGGAGATTGTTGAAGATCATTTAATTGTGAATCAAGTTTAGGGTTTAGGGTTTAGGGTTTAGGGTTTAGGGTTTAGGGTTTAGGGTTCAGAGTTTAGGGTTCAGGGTTTAGGGTTCAGGGTTTAGGGTTGAGGGTTTAGGGTTTAGGGTTTAGGGTTTAGGGTTTAGGGTTTAGGGTTTAGGGTTTAGGGTTTAGGGTTTAGGGTTTAGGGTTTAGGGTTTTAGGGTTTAGGGTTTAGGGTTTAGGGTTTAGGGTTTAGGGTTTAGGGTTTAGGGTTTAGGGTTTAGGGTTTAGGGTTTAGGGTTTAGGGTTTAGGGTTTAGGGTTTAGGGTTTAGGGTTTAGGGTTTAGGGTTTAGGGTTTAGGGTTTAGGGTTTAGGGTTTAGGGTTTAGGGTTTAGGGTTTAGGGTTTAGGGTTTAGGGTTTAGGGTTTAGGGTTTAGGGTTTAGGGTTTAGGGTTTAGGGTTTAGGGTTTAGGGTTTAGGGTTTAGGGTTTAGGGTTTAGGGTTTAGGGTTTAGGGTTTAGGGTTTAGGGTATAGGGTTTAGGGTTTAGGGTATAGGGTATAGGGTTTAGGGTTTAGGGTTTAGGGTTTAGGGTTTAGGGTTTAGGGTTTAGGGTTTAGGGTTTAGGGTTTATGGTTTAGGGTTTAGGGTTTAGGGTTTAGGGTTTAGGGTTTAGGGTTTAGGGTTTAGGGTTTAGGGTTTAGGGTTTAGGGTTTAGGGTTTAGGGTTTAGGGTTTAGGGTTTAGGGTTTAGGGTTTAGGGTTTAGGGTTTAGGGTTTAGGGTTTAGGGTTTAGGGTTTAGGGTTTAGGGTTTAGGGTTTAGTACTACTACTAAACCCTAAACCACTACTGGTACATCTTATAAGTCAGGCCATCAGTTAGAACCTCGTTCGAAGCTGATGACAACGGGAAATCCTAGTGACCCCGGTGTCCCAGTTAACAGGTCTCCGTCACTGCAAGATCAACCAGCTACTACCATTCTGTCATAAGATGAAATGCACGATCAATTTCAGGATATCATCATTCACGACAAATGGCCTAGACAGTGGACGAAGATGGATCAAATCATGCAAGATGAAGAATGTGAAGATATGCAAAGGAACTGGTTCTTACGAGAACTCATTAACAAATGTGCAGAGGACATAATCAGGCTCGAGGATGATGAACGAAAGGAAGGGGAGAACTACAAGGAAACTCAGAAAGAACTTGAATCTGTTGTCAGACAAACGGCGGGACGACTTCCCAAGACAGAGAAACCTTGGGAAAATGTACGCATCAAAGCCCCCTTCCAAGAGGAAATCAGAGAGCGTATATGGCGTAGACCAGAGAAAGTCAGACCTCTGAACGAACTAAAGCTGCGTGGACTCACCCATCTCAAAGGAAAGCAGGCAGGAGGTCATCTTCATATGCTGATGCAACAGTCAACCGGGACTCAACGAGAGCTGATGGAACAGGATCTGAAATCTAACATTCTCCCAATTCATCAAATCCTACAGGTCAAGTCTAAGGATTATCATGGAGTGAGATTCTACTCTTACAAGCTTCAACGCATCGACGGGAGTGAATTCACATGCCAGGAAAACGATTTCATCATGCTCAAACCAGACGACATCTATCAAATGTTCATGGCGTACAGATACCTCCCAGTCAGACAAAGCAGAACATACAGCGAAGGCCTCGCAGCAATCAAGAGGTTCATGCTCAGACAAGTCAGAGTTCACTCATCTCACGACCTACAGATGGCTATCGAGTGCAACTTGACAAAAACAAATCTAACAAAGCCAAGACTGTATGGTCCAGAGCTCGAGGACTTCCCTGCATACCACATCTTCTTCACACCGCCAGCAGTCACATATCTCAACCACAAGAATGAAAAACGCCTAATGATGGTTAGTGAAGTTGAGAAATACTGTGATGGAACGCTGAAGATCATCAAAGAACAGCTGCTGAAGATGAAGGAACAACTAGAGCAAAAACTCGAGGAGGCATCGTCATACATTCAAAAGGAACATTCCACACTGGAAATCATTCTAAAAGCCATCGACGATCGCCTAGACAAGAGAAACATGCTGAGGCAATATGAGCACGCGCTGAATATGAGGAAGCACTACTTCAAAGCTCAGAAGCAATAACAAGGTGGCACTTGATCACAAGGGGGGAGATTGTTGAAGATCATTTAATTGTGAATCAAGTTTAGGGTTTAGGGTTTAGGGTTTAGGGTTTAGGGTTTAGGGTTTAGGGTTCAGAGTTTAGGGTTCAGGGTTTAGGGTTCAGGGTTTAGGGTTGAGGGTTTAGGGTTTAGGGTTGAGGGTTTAGGGTTTAGGGTTTAGGGTTTAGGGTTTAGGGTTTAGGGTTTAGGGTTTAGGGTTTAGGGTTTAGGGTTTAGGGTTTAGGGTTTTAGGGTTTAGGGTTTAGGGTTTAGGGTTTAGGGTTTAGGGTTTAGGGTTTAGGGTTTAGGGTTTAGGGTTTAGGGTTTAGGGTTTAGGGTTTAGGGTTTAGGGTTTAGGGTTTAGGGTTTAGGGTTTAGGGTTTAGGGTTTAGGGTTTAGGGTTTAGGGTTTAGGGTTTAGGGTTTAGGGTTTAGGGTTTAGGGTTTAGGGTTTAGGGTTTAGGGTTTAGGGTTTAGGGTTTAGGGTTTAGGGTTTAGGGTTTAGGGTTTAGGGTTTAGGGTTTAGGGTTTAGGGTTTAGGGTTTAGGGTTTAGGGTTTAGGGTTTAGGGTATAGGGTTTAGGGTTTAGGGTATAGGGTATAGGGTTTAGGGTTTAGGGTTTAGGGTTTAGGGTTTAGGGTTTAGGGTTTAGGGTTTAGGGTTTAGGGTTTAGGGTTTAGGGTTTAGGGTTTAGGGTTTAGGGTTTAGGGTTTAGGGTTTAGGGTTTAGGGTTTAGGGTTTAGGGTTTAGGGTTTAGGGTTTAGGGTTTAGGGTTTAGGGTTTAGGGTTTAGGGTTTAGGGTTTAGGGTTTAGGGTTTAGGGTTTAGGGTTTAGGGTTTAGGGTTTAGGGTTTAGGGTTTAGGGTTTAGGGTTTAGGGTTTAGGGTTTAGGGTTTAGGGTTTAGGGTTTAGGGTTTAGGGTTTAGGGTTTAGGGTTTAGGGTTTAGGGTTTAGGGTTTAGGGTTTAGGGTTTAGGGTTTAGGGTTTAGGGTTTAGGGTTTAGGGTTTAGGGTTTAGGGTTTAGGGTTTAGGGTTTAGGGTTTAGGGTTTAGGGTTTAGGGTTTAGGGTTTAGGGTTTAGGGTTTAGGGTTTAGGGTTTAGGGTTTAGGGTTTAGGGTTTAGGGTTTAGGGTTTAGGGTTTACGGTTTAGGGTTTAGGGTTTAGGGTTTAGGGTTTAGGGTTTAGGGTTTAGGGTTTAGGGTTTAGGGTTTAGGGTTTAGGGTTTAGGGTTTAGGGTTTAGGGTTTAGGGTTTAGGGTTTAGGGTTTAGGGTTTAGGGTTTAGGGTTTAGGGTTGCCGGATGGACCGCAAAAGTACATTGGGAGCCATCCAGTTCTTGGGCGAGAAGTTAGTCTGATGGTCTTCCAAAAAGCAGAATTGTGTGTCAACATCTACAGCTGAGGCCGAATACGTCGCGGATGCTAGTTGTTGTTCACAAATATTATGGATGAAGACTCAGCTCAAAGACTACGGTTACACATTCCGCCATATCCCGATCTACAGTGACTCACAAAGCGCCATCGCCATCACCAGCAATCCTGTTCACCACTCCCGCACCAAACACATTGATATGTGCTATCACTTCATCAAGGATCACGTGGAGAAAGGAGATATTGATATGTACTTTGTAAGCTCAGAGCTTCAACTGGCTGACTTGTTTACTAAGGCATTGGATGAAAAAAGATTCCAGTTCTTAGTCTCCAAGTTGGGCATGTTGATCCTCGAGCCTGTTTAAATTTCATCTCCACTGGTCTGAAAAGTGTGTGTGTGTGGGACTTGTAAAAAGCGTGTGTGGATGTGATTTGTAAATAGTGTATGTGTGTGTTGCATGTGTCAAGGGGGAGAAAACCCAAAAAAAAGAACAAAAAAATAGCGTGTGTGTTGCATGTGTCAAGGGGGAGAAAACTCAAAAAGAACAAAAATAGTGTGTGCGCGTTGCATCTGTACATAGTGATTGTTGCATTTTTTTGGGGGGGAGAAAAGGGACAAATTTTTCACTGTTTGAGGGGAGCTCTAATTTTTACTGATATTGGGCCTCAAAAATCTTTTTCAATAGGCATTTTGTGCTAGCCCATAAATTCGGGCTCAACTATTTCGGAAAAGGCCCAGACTTCTCGCGTTTATAAGCCTCGCGAAACCCTTCATCCTCCCATTCTCAAACTTTTTCGCAAACCAGAGGCACGGAATCTTTTTCGCATACCAGAGCTCCTCAGAACCTTTCATCTTCTTCCCGACATCTCTCCTTCTCCCGCTTCTCATTTCGACTCTCACTACGAAGGTAGTCAAACGGATCATCTCTTTCTCTTCTCCATCGAAAACGTTGGAGGCCGAAATTAAAAACCCTTCTCGAAATCGTTCGTCAAAAAAGGGGGGTTTTAAGTGTAATTTGAAGGTCGAAATCCATTTGTATATTGTTTCTGCGTTTCTATTGTGTATGTTTTTGCAGGTGGGTTCATCTTTTCGAGTTTCATGATCTCGAGCTTCAGTTCTCCAGATCTCGATTTCGTCAATTCGTCTTCGAGGAGAGATCTCGAGATGTAGCTCTCGACATCTGGATGTCGAGCTTTAAAACTCGAAATCTCGATCTCGAGATCTACATCTCGATATCTCGATCTCGAGATTTGAATCTCGAAATCTCGATCTCGAGATTTGAATCTCGATCTCGAGATTTGAATCTCGATATCTCGATCTCGAGATTTGAATCTTGAGATCTCGATCTCGAGATTTGAATCTCGAGATTTGGATCTCGAAATTTTGACTTAGCATGTTTTTCCAAAAAAAAAAAAAAACACCTGCACCCATTGTCTGAAACTTGCAAACACCAAAATTTTTTCAATCTAATCTCAAAGCAAACAAACAATGAATTAATATGCTGACCCCCTGCTTTTACAGTTCATAATGGCAGGAACACATCAAACTCATATTGATGACACCATCTACCCAAAAGGGAAGTGGATCAAGGTGCTGGATAACAACTTCCAGCTAGACCTCACCGTGTTCAAATGCCAGAACCCGGTAATTCCCGCCATCATGAAAGGTCACTATCTCTGGGCCGCACTTCACAACGCCAAACCAGTGCCAGAGATATACCTACAACAATTCTGGGGCCATATGCATAAAGAGTCAGTGAAGGATCTCTCCAAGATCAAGACTAAGCTGAATGGCATGCACGTAATCCTGACGCCGTCTACACATGCGCGTAATCCTGACACTGTCTACGCTGCCAGTCCACGACTCATATGATCCACTGCCGTCCATTCCTGACCTTCTCAAGGACGTTGCAGCTCTCGGCTGCACCTCACTTCTTCCCCAACTGTCAAATTTCAATGGAGCATATCTCCATCACCCGTGGAAAAGCCTGTTCGGGTTGGTGAACAAATGCATGTCACCGAAGCATGCCGGGGTTGACAAGTGCAACAAGCAGATTCTACTCATCTTCCACGGCATTGCATACAACAAGAACTACGACATGGCTCAGCTCTTCTTCTCAGAGCTCATGGACCTGGTAAAAGCGAAGGAGAAAAACAGGCCAGGCACCATCCCATACGCAAGGTGGCTGGGGCTGATTATCCATGACTGCATGGCAGAGCACACCTCCATTCCTAGACGCAGTGCTGATCCACACTTCACAGCCCCAAAGTTGCAATATTTCAAAGCTGACAAGAACGCGGCTCAGGGCATGCGGATTCCTGGGTTCCTGCTAAATCTTGCAAATCCGTCCAACCTTGCAGTCCAACAGTACCGCGAGAGTATTGAGAGAACTGTCCCTATGGTTCAGCAAAACCCAGCTGGACCTACCCCGGGGACAAAGCCGAGTGCACGTGAGGGTCCTAAGAGAGCCCAAAAGCCACAGAAACCAGTGGCCGGTTTGCCCCATGAAGGAAAGTCCAACGACTCTCTCGAGACGAGTCGGACGGCTGAGGGCACCGAAACGGACGCTGAGGAATCTGCTGATGAATCGTCCAGTGATGCCCAAACTAACACTGACGATGAGGCATCCGATAGCGTGGGAACGGATGGCGATGAGTCATACTGTGATGACGATGATGATGACAGCGACGACGTTGAGCACACCTATGCTCTGATCAGAAAGGGTTACTGAATCTCCAAAGAAGATAACCGCTGAAGACGCAGCAACCATAATCGCCGGCAGACCCAAGATCTTCACCATCAAGGAATTACAAAATTCCAAAAGCGTTCACAGAGAAACCAACAGCTCCAAGGCTGACTATGATAAAGCAGCTCACGCCATCAAGAACTCTAAGGATGCCATCATTTGTGAAAAACGGGCTAAAATAAAGAATGACAAATCTGCTAAGCCAAAGCCTCAGCCTCACATCCGTAAGAGCCTCATAGATAAGGATGACGAGCACATATTCGCTGGCTGTGACCCGTTCATCCAGATAAGCCGAGCCGAATCCCTAAGTACATGAGCCGATCTTTTCGGTTCCCGAGTAGAAGCTGCAACATCTGGCTCAACTGCGCATGCACAGCCCTCATCCAGCCACTCGTTAGCCTCCCAACAAGCTATCGTTTCAAAAGCACGGGACTCACCCACCTCTCTGGTTCCTTCCGAATCATTTGAGCGTACTATTGACCAATCGCCCGAGGTCAAAACCCCTCCTTCAAACACATCGAGTCTAGGTGTCACATTTCCAACATTTTCTTCATTTTCTAGGACACCTACACTATTCACATCACATACAGGTGCACCCACCCTGAACTCAACGACCAGAGCGCAAGCTATGACGGTCGGAAGTCCTGCTATGCCTTCAATGATTCCATCATTGCACGCAGGCCACACATCAGCTATCTTCATTGATGTTGTGACAACAGTTACAACCCCCATAACTGGCCACCCCACCTTTGAAGATGTCAACGTTCTCCTGAATCGCTTCCTGGATTCCACCATCAAACCATGGGTGCAAGAAGCAATGACCGCCCTTGCACAGGAATTTAGGACCACCCAAGCGGTTCAGCCTGAACATCCCACACCCCAACTGTCACGCCCCGGACCTAGCCGGACACGTCAACAACCCGCCGTACAGTACGAATAGTCAACCGCAGTCCAACTCATCCATACTATACAAAGCGTCATGAATATCATTCACACATAGTACATCCATAAACAAACATAATGTAAAACATTCATTTAAAACAGCGGAAGCATTAATACAATTGTTCAAGCCACACTTGGCATAACTAGGCATACAAGCCCCCAAAGTAATTATTCAGAAAATAGTATCCATGAGCATTAACGTAATTGTTTTTAAAACAGAACGGAAGAAGCACGAACCACGTCTTCTTCCCTCGAGCCTCCCGAAGCAAACGGGCAATGGTAGCAACCTTCAAGTTCTACCTGAAACTGTGGGGTGGCCTCCCCCGTGAAGGGGAGGTCAGTACTTGGAAACATTTGACAAGTACAATAGCAACTATACTAAGTATAATCAACGTTTTAATTTCCAAGTAAATAATAATTTATATTTCCCACTTATTATCTTTATAATAAGTAAATTCATTTATTTATCGGCACACGGCCCTTCTTATATATTCCTTTTCATTTATCATTCATACAACCCAACCCTTGGGTCTTATTATTTCTACGGGACTTGCTACCGCTGTCCGAGACCTCATGAGGCTCCCGGTTCGGACTCCAACATCCCGCCCCTGGACTCATACCCATCATCCGGTAGGAAGGTAAGGCCCTTCGGGGTCCTATCTTATGTGTTACCGCTACCGGAACCTAGTTAGGTCTCCGATTCGGATTCCACCCTAACCCGTGATCACGATGCAAGTCCATGCTATCCAACCCCGCTCTCTAGAGTCGGGAAGGGCCATGGTCCTTACTTATTTCCATAATTCAACCGACTATCCACAAGGACTACCGCACACCCGCAGGCCAATCCTATACCTAGGATCAATTTATTACTTACTTTATCTTGGGTATCCTTAAGGCCTACCCCTAGTATAACTTAGAGTTCATACTTTCCTACCTTAAAGCATCTCTTAAGACTACTTAAGGCATAACATTTCACAATCCAACCTTAGGATCAATCTTAACAACATTTCATTTTAATGTCCAACTAGTATCTTAATACTAGTCAAATTAATACAAACCAACCAAGTTCTCAACTCATAGTCATATAGACAATTCCAACTGATTTTCCTTTGAAAATATCATTTATCTCAATATTCAAAATATCACTTTTAATCACTCATATATTCTAATATGAAGAAAAAGTATATTTCAACATATGTTTCATAATAAATTCCACTTTCAAGTCAACATACTCATAACACATGATCATACACAATTTACTCTTAAATTTGTATATCATGCTCCTTTTTCTTTAGACATTAGTCTTTTCATTCTTAGGCATTATTAAGCATTAATAATCCATAAAAACACGTTTAATTACCTTCGGTAATCTCATGAAATTAACTCATTAATTATAAGCAATATAGTCAGCCATCCTCACCTTATGATGTGCTCAACTAGCTGCCTTAGCGAAACCCCTTCGATCCGTCCTCGTTCTAGGCCGTTCAAGAGTGAAAAATCTGGGAATCAAGCGAAAGCCGGGCGGCTTTCGTGAAAGGTGGGCGGCTTTCGGGCCTGCAGCTCGAAAACAGTCCCCAACAATGGCGGTTTTCCGGCGGTTTCGACTCCTATCGATTCCACAACTCTTCTAAGTTAAATACCACCATTTTATATCAATATTCTACACTTTTAAACGTGTAGAACATCATGTTTAATCCACCATATGATTTCTTAAAAATCATACACAAAAACTAGTTAAAGAAAATAGATAGAGTTCTTACCTTGAACTCAAACTATTTCTTATTGGATTGCTTCCCTCTTGCTGCCTCCGAACTAACACTCGTGAGATGACTTTCCCAGAGCTTCTCTATCCCCTTGGCTTGTGCGTATGGCTCACAATAGAAGAGGAAGCATCCCCCCTCAATCAAATGCAAAAATAATGCATAGATGGGGTATGGGAGGTGTGGGTGTTTGTCCTTAACATCTCATCACCCTCAAGTCCGCACCAAACACATTGGGTTGTCCCTTCTCGCTCTCACTTAGTCAACTAGGGTACCTAAAAACGTGGGGTGGCCCCCACTTAGGTGGGAGGTCATCCCGTTATGTCCCGGTGTGTACAATCGGCCCCGAAAGTTGTATTTCTCGGTCCGTTTTAATTATATTTTATTTTATCAGGCCAAATAAAATATATCACGCGTTCCTAATAATTATGGGCCTTTAGAATAGATGTACATTCCCCAACATTAATTTAGGAGTCTCCGAAACTCATTTCGGGCTGTTAACCGCTAAATCACCAATACCGGTAATTGGGTCTCGTTTGACCACCGGTCAACTCCATGCCTTTCCTATGGCCCAAATAAAATATCCACAACCATATAGATGTCATCTAGACCAAGATGAATATAATATGTGGTTCGGGAATTATCGGGCGGTCCCCGTTCCCGCTGTGGGCCCCACATGCAATTTACTATTCACGTAAAAGAAATAATAAAAATTTACAATCACGCAAATTCTTAAATCATCCTTCAAGGTTTATTACATAATTTACTAAAAGTAAATATGCTCGGGGTCGGTGTTACACCAACCTACACCCGAACCCTTCATCTCCCATACCCAACCTATTTCTTCCACAACCCTCTCTCACCACTCCATCAACCAAATACCCATCCCTTCACCTTCTCGGGGAACCCATGATACAGAACCAGTATTATCCCCACGCCCGACCACACCTTCCATCGATCTCCCCTCGCTACCCTTCGAAACCTTAGCATCGTCTTTGCTGGACCATCTCCTCAACATCCCAGAAGCCAACCTCACCCTCCACCAGCAAGCCATCCTCGAAGCCCTCCTCTCTTCCCCTGAAACCAAGAGCAAATGCCATGACAGTCCTCATGGTCGCAAACGTTCCCATGAGGACCCCGACGATTCGGATCCTCATGAGGGGGAGAACAAGAGGCCACGAACACTCGAGCAAACTGCTTTAGCCAGCCACACTCCACAACCCGTTCAACCTGAAACCTCTACCAACCAACAGCCACCCGTAACCAAACTCTCTAGCCTGGTCGAGCTAGATGAAACATCCCGAGGCGTATCTCCTAAAGATACCAACCGAGGAGGGGATGGAAGTCCTGATGATGCTACTACTGGTACATCTTATAAGTCAGGCCATCAGTTAGAACCTCGTTCGAAGCTGATGACAACGGGAAATCCTAGTGACCCCGGTGTCCCAGTTAACAGGTCTCCGTCACTGCAAGATCAACCAGCTACTACCATTCTGTCATAAGATGAAATGCACGATCAATTTCAGGATATCATCATTCACGACAAATGGCCTAGACAGTGGACGAAGATGGATCAAATCATGCAAGATGAAGAATGTGAAGATATGCAAAGGAACTGGTTCTTACGAGAACTCATTAACAAATGTGCAGAGGACATAATCAGGCTCGAGGATGATGAACGAAAGGAAGGGGAGAACTACAAGGAAACTCAGAAAGAACTTGAATCTGTTGTCAGACAAACGGCGGGACGACTTCCCAAGACAGAGAAACCTTGGGAAAATGTACGCATCAAAGCCCCCTTCCAAGAGGAAATCAGAGAGCGTATATGGCGTAGACCAGAGAAAGTCAGACCTCTGAACGAACTAAAGCTGCGTGGACTCACCCATCTCAAAGGAAAGCAGGCAGGAGGTCATCTTCATATGCTGATGCAACAGTCAACCGGGACTCAACGAGAGCTGATGGAACAGGATCTGAAATCTAACATTCTCCCAATTCATCAAATCCTACAGGTCAAGTCTAAGGATTATCATGGAGTGAGATTCTACTCTTACAAGCTTCAACGCATCGACGGGAGTGAATTCACATGCCAGGAAAACGATTTCATCATGCTCAAACCAGACGACATCTATCAAATGTTCATGGCGTACAGATACCTCCCAGTCAGACAAAGCAGAACATACAGCGAAGGCCTCGCAGCAATCAAGAGGTTCATGCTCAGACAAGTCAGAGTTCACTCATCTCACGACCTACAGATGGCTATCGAGTGCAACTTGACAAAAACAAATCTAACAAAGCCAAGACTGTATGGTCCAGAGCTCGAGGACTTCCCTGCATACCACATCTTCTTCACACCGCCAGCAGTCACATATCTCAACCACAAGAATGAAAAACGCCTAATGATGGTTAGTGAAGTTGAGAAATACTGTGATGGAACGCTGAAGATCATCAAAGAACAGCTGCTGAAGATGAAGGAACAACTAGAGCAAAAACTCGAGGAGGCATCGTCATACATTCAAAAGGAACATTCCACACTGGAAATCATTCTAAAAGCCATCGACGATCGCCTAGACAAGAGAAACATGCTGAGGCAATATGAGCACGCGCTGAATATGAGGAAGCACTACTTCAAAGCTCAGAAGCAATAACAAGGTGGCACTTGATCACAAGGGGGGAGATTGTTGAAGATCATTTAATTGTGAATCAAGTTTAGGGTTTAGGGTTTAGGGTTTAGGGTTTAGGGTTTAGGGTTTAGGGTTCAGAGTTTAGGGTTCAGGGTTTAGGGTTCAGGGTTCAGGGTTGAGGGTTGAGGGTTTAGGGTTTAGGGTTTAGGGTTTAGGGTTTAGGGTTTAGGGTTTAGGGTTTAGGGTTTAGGGTTTAGGGTTTAGGGTTTAGGGTTTTAGGGTTTAGGGTTTAGGGTTTAGGGTTTAGGGTTTAGGGTTTAGGGTTTAGGGTTTAGGGTTTAGGGTTTAGGGTTTAGGGTTTAGGGTTTAGGGTTTAGGGTTTAGGGTTTAGGGTTTAGGGTTTAGGGTTTAGGGTTTAGGGTTTAGGGTTTAGGGTTTAGGGTTTAGGGTTTAGGGTTTAGGGTTTAGGGTTTAGGGTTTAGGGTTTAGGGTTTAGGGTTTAGGGTTTAGGGTATAGGGTTTAGGGTTTAGGGTATAGGGTATAGGGTATAGGGTATAGGGTTTAGGGTATAGGGTTTAGGGTTTAGGGTTTAGGGTTTAGGGTTTAGGGTTTAGGGTTTAGGGTTTAGGGTTTAGGGTTTAGGGTTTAGGGTTTAGGGTTTAGGGTTTAGGGTTTAGGGTTTAGGGTTTAGGGTTTAGGGTTTAGGGTTTAGGGTTTAGGGTTTAGGGTTTAGGGTTTAGGGTTTAGGGTTTAGGGTTTAGGGTTTAGGGTTTAGGGTTTAGGGTTTAGGGTTTAGGGTTTAGGGTTTAGGGTTTAGGGTTTAGGGTTTAGGGTTTAGGGTTTAGGGTTTAGGGTTTAGGGTTTAGGGTTTAGGGTTTAGGGTTTAGGGTTTAGGGTTTAGGGTTTAGGGTTTAGGGTTTAGG